>CAJQUW010001198.1:0-47585 GCA_907163375.1 Prostheceraeus crozeri
TCTGGAAGAAAGTGTTTAGCAGACTTTCATCTTGACGCGTTGTAAAATTTAAGTTCCCCATGAACACAACTTGGTAGCGTCGAGGAATGTATGACTTCGAATGAAGACAATGGAATTCTCAGGTTATCACTCCTTCGGCATTGAGTGAGTCATTCACTCGATGCAGACGAAGCCAGTCGCATCAATAGAGTAAATAACTGCACCGTGATCATTGTTTTTTCTCACACAATGCAAATCCACCTTTCAATCTTGCATCAAGAAAGCAATTTGTCACTCTACTGATAATGCATCGGCCTGCGCTCATAAGCGACCGTTTCACCCATTCATTACCTTTCGCTTCCGCCCCTTAGCCAGTTATCTTCATAAATTAGCTTCTTGCATCATGAGCGTGTCTGAGGAGAAAACAAAAATGAAAAAGAGCCAAAAATTTCACTAGTATCGAACAGTCAACATTGATTGAATTGCTAAATCCGCATAGAATGAACATAATAGAAAACAAAAGTACTCATGGTCCAATGGTGCAAAGAAAGATAAACGCTTGGAAAGCAATCGAGGAAGAATTCAATGCGATAGGTGTTGGACAGAGGTCAAGCAAAGAGCTGAAGGAATTTTGGAGGAGAACAAAACAAGATGCAAAGAAAACAATAACAGAAAAGAAAAAAGAATGTCGCGGAACCGGTGGTGGCCCATCAAGGGTTGAGATATCTCCTCTCACAGAAAGAGTTCTAAACATTGTACCTGCAGAACAGCTTCATGCGCCATCCGACTTGATAAACACCTTTGATTGTGATCGAGCTATACATGTACTGGGCTCTTCGCCGAAAGATGCGTGTATGTACATCAAAAGCAAATACTCTCGACCGAGTTGACGCTGTCGCTGACCGTCCTGGCCAATATCTACTTCAATTACCTCAATCTACTGATGAGGGTGATGCGGAGGATTATGAAGTCGACTTCGGAGTCTCTGTCACGGTTGAAAACACGTCACCAACTGATGGTAAGTAAGTATTGAGTTTTCTGAGATGATTGTGATAATAATACGCTATGAGTATGATGTACTTTGACATTGTTTTCAAGCAATACTTGGCACAATGTATGTAGGCCCATGCACTCTTTATGACAGAAATTGTAGGCCTACAGAAACTGAAAGGTAGGCCTACCAAATTCTATGTATATCATATAAAATGCAGGGATCAGATTGATGTGAAAAATTGTGAAAAATATGAATGTGTGTGAAAAATTGTGAAAAAATGTGAAAAATGGGAGTGTATGTGAAAAATTGGTAAATCAGTGTTGTGGATGAAAGATATATATTATGAAATGGCCTAAATACATGTATTCAAGCTAACTTTCTGAATTCTATTTCTTTATTATTATGGTTATCATTGATATACAAACTTCTTCAAGTCTTGATAAACAGACTTCTACAAAGTGGTTGTGATAGCCAAAATATTGAAAGAATAAACTCCGCTAACTCAGTTTATTCAAGGGGCCAGAGCAAAACTGGCGGAAGTTCAGATGAGAGAGGCACAACTTACTAACCATAACGCTTCCGCTAACAAATAATAGATTTGCTACAATGATTATATTGTTTACATTTTTCATATGATGAACATTGATTTTTAAGAAATATTATATATTTGTATACGGCATTTGCATAGGTTTTGTATAGGATTCTGCGATTGAGCGATTTAATAAATCGAATAATTCATCACGTGGCAATGGTGCTAGACAGAGTATCAATGTGTTGTTCAAAACGTTGTATATTGGGATTTTCTTTCAATTTCGCGAGTGCGTATAGACCTAACATATATTATAATTCAATTATTGAATATCATTGATATTACGTCACATATTTGTAAATAATATCTATCAGATAACTATTTGTGTAAAAAGTATGAAATGGAAGTAATGTATGGCTTTGATGTTGTGGAAATGTCCTAAAACCTGTTTTTTATATCACATTACAAAACCGGTTTTTCAAATTCTTCAAAATTCTCGATACCAAAAGAAAACCGGATATCGGTTTTGAAAATTATACTTTGGATTAATAACAGAGATTAAGTCGTGTGAAAAATCCGTGATAAAATTGGTTTGCATGTGAAAAATTTGCTATGATGACATGTGAAAAATATATGAAAAATGCCCTGGTCGTCAATCTGATCCCTGAAAATGCATCATAGCTATTATTGAAAATTTAAGTTTAACGCCTGTTATGTATTAATATAATAAGTCATAAGTAATTTTTTTGCCTCATTAATAGTAATTAAGAATACTGTAAAAACTCTATTACAATGGCATGCCGCTCCATTTTTCGAACATTTCCCCTCACTGCCGTTTAATCAGAGGTGACGTTCAATTAGATGATGCCATTCAATTTTTCAACTCCTCCTCTAGACTGCCGTTATACTAGAGGTGCCGTTCAAATAGAGGTTTTACGGTAACTTCAAATATATTTCAATCAATTCATTGGATAATTTTAGCATGGTATAATGATGGAAGGGTTTTCTTTTTGCATGATAATTTTAAAATGAAGAGCAATAATTTTGACATGTCTTCATTGTTTGTACAATTTCATTACAGCTAACAATGGGACGGATGATGATAACAAACAAGAAAACACAATTGAACCAACAGCAATGGGTGTATCCGGTAAGTAAATATGGTGCTAGAAAATAAAAGCATTATTTAAGTTAGAGTGATAAAAACCTATCAGTAGGACCTAATTGAAAATCAGAATTAGTTTGTACGGTGCATCCCACATGCTGTACCTTTTTATTGAAACTTCGCATCCTCAAGCAATGCGGATCGTGAGCAGAACGTTGTGCCGATATCTGCCTGCAAGCCTTCACGAAACTTACGTAAGCGCGGTTTGAACACATACCAGCAGCATCTTCTTCAAATGATGTCAGAAGAAAAGAAAGAACAACTCGTGGCAATTCGCTTAAAGCAAGAATATTATCGCGCAAAAATGATATTTTTACAAGAGAAACGACAGCGTTTTAAAGATGAGTGATCTACTGAACAAGTGATGTCTCTGTTATACTGTAGTTTTACTGGAATAAAAAATCCGACAAAAGAAAGATATTTTGATTTCTTGCTTCGAGCTACTAGTATAGAGTGCACAAGTATTGTGCCCAACGATCATAATCATGCTACGTATTTTTGGTGATGGAATACCGTATACCCTTTATAATCTGTATGTTATCTGTGGAACATTGAAACCATTAAATATCTGATAATAGCCTAGGCCTACGTATCTGCCATCTCATATCTTCTCATGTCTAGCCTATTAATGTACTACACTACAGTTCAGGACTACACTACTTGGTGCAATACAAAGTACAGTTCAGTAAAACTTGTATGTGCCACCCGTTAGAAACTATAAAAAAACAAGAGCTCCATTTGTCAATCATGTAATCAACACAAGTTTACATGTGGATTTATATACATACATGTACATGTACATTGAAAATGCTAAATATAAATGATCAAGAGAAATAGTGGGAGACTATGGAATTACGGATGGCGTTACCTCGAGATCCAGTTATCGAGTGAGAAACTATTTCGTGCAAGTCAATAGAATCGTCTTCTCCAAAGTCAGGATCTTTTTCGTCAATTGCCATGTTGTGAAGAACAGCTGTTGCTACTATAATTGCAGGGCATTGAGAAATATGCACCCATAAACCATACTTGATGACTGGAAAGCGACGTTTTCAAACTCCAATGCAGCGCTCCACGACATTTCTTGCCTTGCAGTGAGCTTTGTTGTAAGTTTCTTCCCCACGAGAACTAGGACGCAAAAAAGGGGTCAAGATATAGGTGAGACATGGGTAGCCTGAGTCACCCAGAAGCCAGAATTCTGAAGGCAAACATTCGAGCCTATTACTCAAACTCGAATTCCGAAAAATTCTTGAATCATGGGCGCTACCATACCATCGCACAACCAAATCTCTGATTTTTAGTCTGCTGTCACACATGACTTGAGTGTTGATTGAAAAAAAATCTTTTCGATTCCTGTATAGTTCTGATGCCGTTCCTCCAGGCTTTTCGATCTTAATATGGGTTCCATCAACTGCTCCGATGATGCCTGGGAATCCAAATAAATTAAGAAAATTGCAACGTTCGACGTTTTGCTCGGAAGAGTTTCGGAACGTTATATATGTATCTCCTTTCTCAGCTATGATAGCGGCTACTCGATGCACTGTAGTCTGGTGCACTCCAAACAAATCCCCAACGGTTAGTTGAAAAAGAGCCGGTTGCAAAGAAACGAAGTGTTATGAGGAGCTGAAGTTCGACAGATGTTGGATTGTTGCCACAACTCCTAACGGCCAATTCCTCCCGTATCATGTCAAGGAGAAGCATGAAGGTAGGCTTGCCAAGCCTAAAACGAAGGCGGAATTCTTCGTCTGTATATTTGGATAATATATCGATGGGCCTTTCGTTGATCTTTCTTTTCTTTCCTAGTACACCACGACGTTCCGCTTCGTAGAAGTCGTTATGTCGATGCATCACGATCGATCAGTTGTGAGCACACATGCAAAGTTGCTTGGTTAATGAAGGGTAGGGGGCTGTTTAACTTAGACACTGATTACCGTCAATTTAACCAATAAGATTTGTTGGTGCTTAGCGCTTTTGTTGATCACAGACTTAGTCAGCGATCAATTTGGTGCTTAGTCATTTTTATTAGTCATTGACTATATCAGAATTAAATCGCTGACTAAAGTTAAACAGCGTTGGTGCATACGGCTGATAGTGTCTGAATCTGTTGGCTTTCTATGACGCTCTTTATTCAAATTCATATGCTGATTCATTAGAGAAGAAATGTCAGCTTTCTATGGTAATTTGTAGATTTTTCTTTCATGCAACCTGTAGTGTTAAGTAGATGAAGCGTCACAAATTCTGATACATCGACGAATTCTCATTGACATGGGTAGGAAAGCAGACATCAGCGCAACTTAAAAAGCTCAAGTTCTTATTTTATACGAAGAAGGTTATCGACAAAATGCAATCGCCGATCGATTGTTATTGTCTTGCTCTACAGTGAATCGCATTATCCACGGAGTGATTTCTAAAGAGCGCAAAGGTCCGAATAGAAAAACTACCCGACGAGATGATGCTCTTTTGAAGCGATTGGTGAATAGTCAACCTTTCATTACATCTTCTAAAGTCAAAGCTGTGCTTCCTTCGTTTTCCAACGTGTCGACACGCACCATCAGAAGAAGATTACAGGTTGATCTCAAGCCCTTGAAAAAAGCCCTTGATGCCGAAGGCAGCTGTGAAACGCCGTATTGAATTTTGCCGAAAATATGCTCATTGGACATCGGAAGACTGGGCAAAAGTGATATTTTCCGATGAGAGTACTTTTAGACAATTCAATAATCTGCGGGGCCTTGTCCGTCGACCTCCTGCATCAAATCCCTACGATCCACGATTTGTAACAACGACCGTAAAGCATTGCCCACAAATTATGGTTTGGGGATGTTTCTCCTACGGTGGCCGCGGTGGTCTCTATTTTGTCCCAAAAGGTCAAATGATGAATTCTCAACGATACCAGAATGTTCTGTGTGACAAAGTGCCTCTCTGGATGAATGTCTAACATGCGAGATATTTCAACACGACTCCGCACCATGTCATAAAGCAAAAACTGTGACTGAGTGGCTGAACACCAATCAGATCGAAGTGCTTGATTGGCCGAGTTACTCACCCGACTTGAATCCGATTGAAAATTTGTGGGCGATTATGAAGGAAAAAATATCAAAGATTGAAATCACATCCCTCAGTCATCTGGAGGAAGTGATAAAGTCTGTTTGGTGCCGTGACATCAGTGCCCAACTGTGCAAAAACCTTGTATTTTTAATGCCAAACCGTATCAAAAAAGTTTTGAAAAACAAAGGACACGCTACGAAGTATTGATTTTCCTGTATTGATGCTCCTTGATTTTCGTGTTACACATTGTTATATGATATTTTGTAATCAAATAATCGATGATGCATGTGCATATTTTGGTTTAATGATGATTTCCCTCTTTTTTTGCAAGATAATAAAAAATTTCTAATGCCATGGCCAATACTGTAACATCTGATACGAGATTCTCGGATGTTTACAGAGATCTGGTATGCTTTTCATACGAAATCTCACTTACTTTCGTATGTGATTGGTATGTACCGATACGAGCTATTCTATCTGTGATTGGCTGTTTTACAATGAAATACGAGTTGTTGGTATGTTTTATATACTAGACCCTATGCAAATTGGTCCTCATTTGTATGTGTTTCGTATGAATGGCCTTAAGTCACATGGCAAAAAATAAGTTATATTACATACTACTTACAAATAACTTTTTTCCAGTAATACCAGTCATAAATATTTCTTCGTGAAAGTGTGGTATTTAACTAGATTAGATTTATTGTGAAATTAAAGCCGCATGTCATCTTTGCTACTTGTCTTATGGCATTCACAAGACTCATAATTAGATCATTCCTTGAACTAAGTTGTTAAAAGTCATTTCAATAAAACGATAACTATCGAATTTTTCGGAAAACACAACTGTGTAGTCTCTCCCCAAGCTTATTGCCGATAAAAGTGATTTTATAAAAGAAATGAAACACCGACCAACGTTTCGCTCACCGTCCGAGCTTGCTCACGGTCACGCGCATAAATGGCGGGCAAGAAGTACAAATTACTTTAAATAGCAAGCACCTCAAACACAGTTCTTAATAAGCTAACTCGTGTTTTCTATTGATTTCAGGTTCCAACATTCTAATATATCGACTTTCAGCAGTTCTAGCAAGTACAGCCGTACTGACTTGACAAAGAATATCTAAATGAAAGTCACTGATGGTCATAGAGATATTGCGATGTTCGGCGATTATGTGTTCGGACAGAGCACTATGGCGGTCTTTATTGTCTATACTCCTTTTGTGTTCATGAAAACGAGATTTAATAGGACGACTGGTCTGTCCGATATACGCTTTGTTGCAAATACTACACATGAACCTATACACGACATGTTTGCTCAAACAAGTGTGGGGGGAGTTATTTTCACAAATGTCGCACGTACAATTATAATTTAGTGATCATTGTTGTATCAATTATCAATCATTTTCGATGAAAGTTTATCAAATGTCGCTTTCAGTTGTATGCATACGACTCGGCTGCTTCCATCTTGTTGATGTGTGCTTCACACGATTTTTCTCCAGTCTCTATCAGGCAGGAAAATCCCCATCCTTCTCCAAAAAATATGAGTACACTTTCGATTTTAATATGCGCTTTAGAGGAGATATCACACACGATTAACGTTAGGGTAAGAGGCAATGTTCTCAAACAAACTAATATTTTACTTTTGTCTCTGATGTGACCTTTGGCGCGTAGGTGTCATCGAGGCCAGGAAGGTTTGTCTTCTCTACTAAATCACCGAGTAGAAAGACAATCCTTTTTTCATTCCCTCAACTATTACAGGCTTTGCATGCACTGCTGTCTCTGTACTTTTGTTTGACGGAGAAAGTTGACATCAAGACAGTGACAGCTATGTACGAGAATAGGACTCCGACTCCAGCAAAAATGATAGGACTCCAGGACTCCGACTCCGCATCCCTAATGGAGACACAACGTCATAACCTGTGAAAGAATGGAAGGAGGGCAGATCTTGACAATGCTGTAGCCCCAACATTTCTGATAAATGATGGATTGGAATGTCTTTGTATGTTTTACCTGATCCAAATCCAATCCAGAGTTCTAGGAGTCCTAGATCGTGGAAGCAATGAATCGCCAGCACAACAACATTGTACAACAATCTAGTCCTAAGATGCACCTTCATATGACCCTGGTCAGCAGCATGACGGAGTGGAGCATCATTCGTGTGTCGGCTTCCTCTCGCCGACATAGAGACAACTTCAGTAAATCTGCAGGTTTATTACTGAGAATCATATCAGCTCTTGTTGTCAACAGATGGAACTGTGAATAGGCTGCGATCCTTTGCAATGCCAGACTTATGTATTGGAAAAGCTCATCTTTGTTTTGAATATCTTTGAGCAGAAACTGCAACTCATTTACGCATGGGTACATTGTCCGAGATCCGTGTTCTACGTGATGCAATTCCACCCCGCTTGATCCGAGTTTGGGTTATGAGACTAGTTTCTGTAGATGTGACCCAGGTGGCATCTACTCCTGTTGCTTTGTCCATCATATGGCTCTTTAAGTATGGCAGAAACTGCATTTCTGTGTGCTCCCGAAACATACTGGTCCGCTGAGGCTTGACGATGTGGACTACTACAACCATGTCGAGAACTACAACAGAAGCTTTTCTAGCTTCTGCTGATGGAGGCTCTCGCTGATTTTTGTGACGAGGACTGAGTTTGCCTTCAAAGACCCCAATTTGTCAGTACCTTTCTTCAGATTTGTAGACGGCCTGTTGGTAAAAGTGAATGACTTGGATCTTTGGATGACATCAGACAGAAGTTTCGTGGCTTTTCCAATCTGCTCACAACAAACTCAGAAAACTTGGATTTACCTATGCTTGCTGCTTCTTTCAGGCTAGCTGCAATCTCAAGGTCCATAATTGTTCGCGCATCTAAGAATAAGCTCCAGACCGGTCTTCTTGAATAGATTGATATCTTCACCTTCATAGGCAAGATCCCACATAGCTTTGGTCCAAGAAACTCAGTGCGGTTGATGATTTCGGATGTTCACGATTATTCTTTGTATTTAATTCAGGAAAGAAAACACTTTCAAATTCATTAATTATCCTCAGCACCTCCGGTTTGGAAAGTTCGATTATCTCTTTCTCCTCCTTACCGTAAAAGCATTTTGCTCCACTGTCCTCTTTCAGATAATTAATACTGTGCTCATGACTCTGATCAAGTGCCATCATGGAAAACTTCTTGTTACCTCGTTGTACAATTAACTTTCCATCCATGAAAGCCTCAGGAACAGTCGGATGGATCTGTGGAAGACGCTCCATCTTTCAAGAACACTGGTATTCATCGCGCATAGTTTGTTTTACCAAAGGCAAAAACCACTGACACATTTGTTCAATGAATTTCAGTGTTAATTGCTATTCACCTCCGCATTCTACCCCCACGAATGTGCAAGAGGCCCATGAAGGACACCATTTTCGATTGGCCGATCTCGTCGGGGTATATATACCCTTTGACATTTCTTCTGTTGAACACAAAGTGGACATTCGCCCACAATCACTGGAATTTTGGCTGGGTTGATGAAGTTTATTGCTCTCTTGACAACAACCACTACGTGTTTCTGCATTGCCATCGTAGAAGCTTTCTCCTCAAAAGTAGGAAAGACGCCGATCGTAGCTCGTGGTCGGATGTTTTCTACTTTCTGGTCATAGGAAAATCTCCAGACTGTGTCAAGCATCCAATTCCTTTTCGTTGCAATTTTGTGGACATGGTTAAGCCATGCTTCATCAGGTGTCCTTGCCTGTGGATAAGTCATGAATGCTGGTAGAGCTGTTCCATCTGGTATCGTGGAAAGTCGGATTTCTTTGGCATATTCGTCAACATACGGCACAATGGGGAAGTTCTCAGGAAGAGTAACACAAAAACATGCATTTTGAGAGCTGATGGAGATATCCCTGTGTTTTCTTGAGTGATAAGCTTACATGGTAGTATATGGCAGCCTACCAATATGATAGGCCTACATTAAATAGTTCATGAAGCTCCGGGCACACAAGACCGATTGCTATTTACTGGTTATAGTTACCGAAACAGAAAACAGAGTTACAGACGCTTTGAAGGTTACTTACTACTCACAAAAAAGGACATATTATGCTATCACAAATAAATCACCAGTTTTGTGAAAATCATGCAGCTGGACTGTCTTGCAAAGATGTAAGATAACAAATTCAATTAAATTGGATTAACATATGAATGACACAAGTACGCGAACTCGTTTTCATTTGGCATGTGGTCAATAGGCCTTGGACCTAAGGCCTACATGGACATTAGGTCTATAAATGGTCAACGGACATAGCACTGAGTCATGAAAATGTAGCGGAAACCTAAAAATGACATCAGAAACGTGTTTCTTGACCTAGAGAACCCTAGAAAAGTGATATCACAGTGTGTTCTACTCTTTTTATAAGTCAAGGTATTGCATTTTCAGTTTCAAGTGGCGGCCATCTTGGATTTTCGCGTACCGGCCCCCACGGGCCTCCCCCAAGTTGTGTGCAGTGGTTTTTCAAAACGTTGTGCCATGTCTAGCACAACGCAAAGTTTAGAAAAGTTATCGCAATGTGTATAATTCATCAAATTTTTGACACATTCTCTCCCAGCGATACCAGCTGATGAGAAGTGATAGAAAATCTCATTTTAACGAATGCTATAATGTGCTTCCCATTGGATAGGCATGTGATTTCCTTTGATCCTGTCTTACAAGAAGAGGAACCGGATAGAACTCGCCAGACGCGCAGAATTGCATCATCCATGGGGTGTACATCATTTTCTGAAAGTCTCATTTTCGGCCTCGTTCCTGTAGAAGCTCTTTCTGGCTGCCGGAGTGTTAAATAAAATATATTCAAGTTACATAAATAATTTTGATACAGGAGTCATCTATAATCACATCTAAAAGTTATTTTATTCTACGATTATCTATATGCTGAAATGCATTTGGTTTTAAAAATATTGATTCTGAAATGCTTAGAGGAACTCCTGTTATAAAACTGATCACTGACAGACTAAAAAGACTTTTGAGATATTTTGTTATTACATCATCAACATAAGCTCATATTTTTACATCTGAATTGGGATACGGCAGACCTTCTATAAGAAACGTGCATGTATTTCCAAGAAGGCATTGTGGACAAAGCAATTGAGGTTCAGTGACTGCGCAGTGGATGACGCTTAACCCTTAAAGGGACAAGATTTACAAAATCTGAGTTTTCCTTCAAATCTTCGATTGGATCGACTATTATGATGCAAATAAACATGAAATATAGTCAGATATAAGTAGATAAGTACTCAGATGTAGTCATTAAATATTTGTCAAAATAAACTATTTTGTGTATTCTACGACCGCGATTGTTTGTGGAACATATGTGTCTCATTTTCCCATGCGGCAGTTATTGACATAGACTTTATTGCTGCCAGGATTTCTTAAACAATTAATAGAACTTTGTCTTCTGGTACATAGCTAAAGTAAATTAATTGACTTTATCGTCTGTTTGACCATCAAAGAAGTCTACTGAGAAACTGAACAACTGATTTGCGAAGATGTACCGAAGAATATTTTGGCATCGATGCTTCGTACTTGTTTGGTATTGAGGGACTTGCAGTGACTTTTATCCAATTCTGCTCTGATTGTACAGAATTGTACATCCCCACACCGCATTATATCAAAAGTTATTCCTTCTACACAAGTCAACAGCATAATTAACAATGAGTGCCTAATTTTGACGCTCGCATTATTTGGCAAGAATTGAAATTCTACACACATGACAGGATAACGGAACGTACATGTCCCATGACGAAATAGCTCAAAATATCACAGAATATTGCATTTGTATTGGATACGCGCACTATTTCTGAGGAATAACGATCAGATCATGCTCTAGACTGAATATTTGGTCATAAAAGTCAAATCCCTTGAAAATAATAAAAATTCAATATTTGAATTTAAAATAAATTAATATTTGTGTATAAATAATGAATAATTGTTTGAAGGTCTCCTTCAGTAACACTGTTGGCTTTCTCTGAGTGGTAGCTGCTTTTTTTAAACCTAATATTTTAGTCACAGGAGAGACAGGAAAAAATTTACAGCCACATTTTTTGACATTTTAGATTTTCACCTCTATTGATAAGAATTTTGAGATTTCACCCTCAGAAGACCCCAATGCTATTTATTTTAAGCACCGCGGTAAACCTAACATTCTGCGGAAAAGAGTGTTCTCATATCACCTGACTTTTTTGCTAGTCCATGGTTACTGATTTTCCGTTATTAGCGTTTTGCTTACATGACGCAGTGTTTCAAATAATACAATCGATTGTGTTGAATTTGAACATTTTCACCTAACATTTGAACACAATATCACCTAGAAAATTCTCCAGTACAACTGTTTGCAGTTTCTGGACATACTTAGTCCATGTAGTGGAGAAATGTCAAATTTAAAAAATTCATCGAGCTATTTTCGAGAATATTCAAATTTTAGATTTTTTTGATTAGTATGAAAAACAGCATTTTTAAATTATTTTCATAAAAATTCTCCAAAGAAGCTGTTTGCATTTTTTGAACACACCATGTAAGCACATTTGAGAAATATCAATCTTACACATTTTCATCCAGCCCAAAAAAGTTCAAATTTTGAGTTGTTGAGTAGCATAAATATTCATTATTTTTACTTTGATAAAAATATCTTTGGAAAATCTGTTCACATCTTTGAATGCACTCTGCTCCACGCAAGTGCAGTTGAAAAAGGTCGAACTTTCATAGATACTTTTTATCAAACTCTCCTCGAGAAAATTCAAACTTTAAATTTTTAATTAGTTCTATTGTCTGGAAACGGAGTCTAGTATATTAGATGGATTGTTCTTATTGTGATAGAATTTGAATTATCCCATACCAAATAGTAACTTTTCAAGCAGAAATCAATGGCAAATCCCGTTTTTACAGTTGAAGAGCGAAACTTCATTTTAATGATGAATTTTATTGATTAAAATGCTATGCATGTCGAGTGATGTAGGCACTAATTGCCGAAAGTAGTTTCTTCCCGTGATTGGGGTGGGTGGTTACTGTGATTTTATAGTTTTTCCATGTTTCAGAAAAGTACGTGACTAGACGGATTGTTGACTCCACGGCCCCAGCCCGGTTCTTTTCAGTTCGGAAAAGGCGGCACGTGGAAATGATGGTGAATAACGTTCGCTAATGATCAAGTCGGAAAATGATTGCTATTTTGGTTGTTAATTGGTATAGCAAAAGAGACTTAACTAGTGCGAAAAAGGACCTAAGAAATGTACCAGATGTTGTACCTTTCTTAGATCTTTACGCGCAAAGAAGGAAATGTTTCGGCATTGAATTGTTGTATGCAACAATACAAGGCATGAAAGAAACCTATCCAGCTGAGAAATCAATCCAATAATCTGAGAGTCCGTGCCTCGCCATATACATGTACAATGCATTTTTGACTAGCTTTAAAAAAATCATAAAATGATCAAACCAGTAGCTTAAAATATCAAGCAAGTCAAGTTATGACAATTACCATCAATTGCAACCAGAGAAATAAGATGCTTAGAAAACATTCTTGGTAAGAAATTCAAAATTTTATAGAATTTCTCATGCAAAGGATTCAGAATTTGAATTTTCTTTGGAATTGTTCGATGAAAATGTGCAAGATTGATATTTCTCAAATGTGCTTACATGGTATGCTCAAAAAATGCAAGCAGCTTCTTTGGACAACTGTTTACGAAAAAATTTAAAAATGCTCTTTTTCATACTAATTAAATAATCTAAAATTTGAATATTCTCGAAAATACTGTAGCTCGATGAATTTTTTAAATTTGACATTTGTCGACTACATGCACTAAGTATGTCGACATTAGGCAAACAGTTTTATTGCAGAATTTTTTAGGTGATATTCGAATTCAGACCACCGTGAAGGGTGATTATTTCTATCATCTTCACAAATTGAAAGACAGTTTTGGAATCTTATTCATTCAGATGGAAATGCGTCTGAGGATCCAATTGGCTTCTCAACGGCTACAGTTGATACTTTGGTAGGGCTAATTAAAAAGCAGAATCCTCGAAGGCTGGAGCTGGAACAAATCGAAGTCAGCAGAATACGACGCTGTATGAGAAGCAAGGAAGCTGACTCGAAACTGCACTCCAACTTCGAATCAGAACTATCAGGCTGAAATGCGGGTTAAGTACATGTCTGATGAGAGTCACTTGCAAGTATTGGCAAATTAGAATTAAGGAGAACTGCTTAAGTCTGTTTCAAAGTCTATACTGCTGCCAATATTTCGATTTTCTTAGTGCTCTAAAAATTTGCATTGAGCACTGGAAGATATAAACATTCATTATATGAAAGATAGAGAACCTACTGTCAAGATTTTGAAGTTTTCATTGACAATTATACGACAATCCTGACAGCGAAACAAAATAATATTTCGGTTGTAGTTCAAGAAGTACTTCAGGACAACTTTTTGAAATTTCTGATGCACCGAATGGTACGAGCAGGTGCCAGCATACAGTCCCAGCATAAACAATAACTCTACATCGATCTTACCGGGACAGCTCTTGCAGCTTCGTTCTTGTGTGGCATTCCCGGAGCACTTTAATCCATACACGGATTCCTTGCATTGTCTACTTCGGCTTTTCTGACCATGTCCGCAAGTAGCGCTGCAATTTGTCCATGCAGACCACGATGTCCAATTTCCTGAGACAAAAAGCGGATAATCTTCAAACAGGAAAAACTGATTTAATGTAGTAATTGGAATATTTATTTCATGCAATAAATCCACAACAAACATGTGTGCACACAAAGTGAAGTAATGTGCATCCGTGGGGGGTTTAATCCTGAAAAATAGATTATCGTGAAGCTGTTTACAGCTGAGATGCGAAAAATGCCAGCCATGCAAGAAAGTTATAAACTCATTCCTTAGTTTCATCATTTCTTGGTGACCTTTGGGTATTAATTAACTCTGATCACGGGCACAAGCGAGTACAGACAAATATTTCGTTTCCCGTTCATGGCTATGGGTGATTGCGGTCAAAGCGCTTTTCTGTCGTGGATCTATTGTGATTTAGACAAACTGGAAAGTCAAATGCTGTTGTTGTTTATGTCTCCCACTCTGATAATGTCTGTCGTTCATATTCTCTACCATTTTTAATTCGCAGTGCTGTGAAGCCATAACTCGGCACGCACAGTCATTTATCAATATAGTTCACAACTAGCATTGCATAATTGAGATTTTTAGTGAATTTCATGACAGTTTCATCAGTACACTAGGTGACATGCCACGCGTAATTCACGCGTAATTACGGAGCACCCCAAACATGCGTGGTTAAAGACATTCTATTTTTCTATGCGCCTACATACGCGCTGCACTAAGAGTCAGAAATCACTTGATCTGATGCTGGGGAATGTTTATGAATACGCGCGAGCGAGAGTCTATAGTTTGTGCGTCGTCTACAGTTGCATGCGTTGCCACTTGAACCACGGATGAACGGCTAAGTATGTTCTGTCATCCCTGAGCATGAAATTGATGTCCTAACAAATAATAGATTTGCTACAATGATTATATTGTTTACATTTTTCATATGATGAACATTGATTTTTAAGAAATATTATATATTTGTATACGGCATTTGCATAGGTTTTGTATAGGATTCTGCGATTGAGCGATTTAATAAATCGAATAATTCATCACGTGGCAATGGTGCTAGACAGAGTATCAAATGTGTTGTTCAAAACGTTGTATATTGGGATTTTCTTCAATTTCGCGAGTGCGTATAGACCTAACATATATTATAATTCAATTATTGAATATCATTGATATTACGTCACATATTTGTAAATAATATCTATCAGATAACTATTTGTGTAAAAAGTATGAAATGGAAGTAATGTATGGCTTTGATGTTGTGGAAATGTCCTAAAACCTGTTTTTTATATCACATTACAAAACCGGTTTTTCAAATTCTTCAAAATTCTCGGATACCAAAAGAAAACCGGATATCGGTTTTGAAAATTATACTTTGGATTAATAACAGAGATTAAGTCGTGTGAAAAATCCGTGATAAAATTGGTTTGCATGTGAAAAATTTGCTATGATGACATGTGAAAAATATATGAAAAATGCCCTGGTCGTCAATCTGATCCCTGAAAATGCATCATAGCTATTATTGAAAATTTAAGTTTAACGCCTGTATGTATTAATATAATAAGTCATAAGTAATTTTTTTGCCTCATTAATAGTAATTAAGAATACTGTAAAAACTCTATTACAATGGCATGCCGCTCCATTTTTCGAACATTTCCCCTCACTGCCGTTTAATCAGAGGTGACGTTCAATTAGATGATGCCATTCAATTTTTCAACTCCTCCTCTAGACTGCCGTTATACTAGAGGTGCCGTTCAAATAGAGGTTTTACGGTAACTTCAAATATATTTCAATCAATTCATTGGATAATTTTAGCATGGTATAATGATGGAAGGGTTTTCTTTTTGCATGATAATTTTAAAATGAAGAGCAATAATTTTGACATGTCTTCATTGTTTGTACAATTTCATTACAGCTAACAATGGGACGGATGATGATAACAAACAAGAAAACACAATTGAACCAACAGCAATGGGTGTATCCGGTAAGTAAATATGGTGCTAGAAAATAAAAGCATTATTTAAGTTAGAGTGATAAAACCTATCAGTAGGACCTAATTGAAAATCAGAATTAGTTTGTACGGTGCATCCCACATGCTGTACCTTTTTATTGAAACTTCGCATCCTCAAGCAATGCGGATCGTGAGCAGAACGTTGTGCCGATATCTGCCTGCAAGCCTTCACGAAACTTACGTAAGCGCGGTTTGAACACATACCAGCAGCATCTTCTTCAAATGATGTCAGAAGAAAAGAAAGAACAACTCGTGGCAATTCGCTTAAAGCAAGAATATTATCGCGCAAAAATGATATTTTTACAAGAGAAACGACAGCGTTTTAAAGATGAGTGATCTACTGAACAAGTGATGTCTCTGTTATACTGTAGTTTTACTGGAATAAAAAATCCGACAAAAGAAAGATATTTTGATTTCTTGCTTCGAGCTACTATATAGAGTGCACAAGTATTGTGCCCAACGATCATAATCATGCTACGTATTTTTGGTGATGGAATACCGTATACCCTTTATAATCTGTATGTTATCTGTGGAACATTGAAACCATTAAATATCTGATAATAGCCTAGGCCTACGTATCTGCCATCTCATATCTTCTCATGTCTAGCCTATTAATGTACTACACTACAGTTCAGGACTACACTACTTGGTGCAATACAAAGTACAGTTCAGTAAAACTTGTATGTGCCACCCGTTAGAAACTATAAAAAAACAAGAGCTCCATTTGTCAATCATGTAATCAACACAAGTTTACATGTGGATTTATATACATACATGTACATGTACATTGAAAATGCTAAATATAAATGATCAAGAGAAATAGTGGGAGACTATGGAATTACGGATGGCGTTACCTCGAGATCCAGTTATCGAGTGAGAAACTATTTCGTGCAAGTCAATAGAATCGTCTTCTCCAAAGTCAGGATCTTTTTCGTCAATTGCCATGTTGTGAAGAACAGCTGTTGCTACTATAATTGCAGGGCATTGAGAAATATGCACCCATAAACCATACTTGATGACTGGAAAGCGACGTTTTCAAACTCCAATGCAGCGCTCCACGACATTTCTTGCCTTGCAGTGAGCTTTGTTGTAAGTTTCTTCCCCACGAGAACTAGGACGCAAAAAAGGGGTCAAGATATAGGTGAGACATGGGTAGCCTGAGTCACCCAGAAGCCAGAATTCTGAAGGCAAACATTCGAGCCTATTACTCAAACTCGAATTCCGAAAAATTCTTGAATCATGGGCGCTACCATACCATCGCACAACCAAATCTCTGATTTTTAGTCTGCTGTCACACATGACTTGAGTGTTGATTGAAAAAAAATCTTTTCGATTCCTGTATAGTTCTGATGCCGTTCCTCCAGGCTTTTCGATCTTAATATGGGTTCCATCAACTGCTCCGATGATGCCTGGGAATCCAAATAAATTATGAAAATTGCAACGTTCGACGTTTTGCTCGGAAGAGTTTCGGAACGTTATATATGTATCTCCTTTCTCAGCTATGATAGCGGCTACTCGATGCACTGTAGTCTGGTGCACTCCAAACAAATCCCCAACGGTTAGTTGAAAAAGAGCCGGTTGCAAAGAAACGAAGTGTTATGAGGAGCTGAAGTTCGACAGATGTTGGATTGTTGCCACAACTCCTAACGGCCAATTCCTCCCGTATCATGTCAAGGAGAAGCATGAAGGTAGGCTTGCCAAGCCTAAAACGAAGGCGGAATTCTTCGTCTGTATATTTGGATAATATATCGATGGGCCTTTCGTTGATCTTTATTTTCTTTCCTAGTACACCACGACGTTCCGCTTCGTAGAAGTCGTTATGTCGATGCATCACGATCGATCAGTTGTGAGCACACATGCAAAGTTGCTTGGTTAATGAAGGGTAGGGGGCTGTTTAACTTAGACACTGATTACCGTCAATTTAACCAATAAGATTTGTTGGTGCTTAGCGCTTTTGTTGATCACAGACTTAGTCAGCGATCAATTTGGTGCTTAGTCATTTTTATTAGTCATTGACTATATCAGAATTAAATCGCTGACTAAAGTTAAACAGCGTTGGTGCATACGGCTGATAGTGTCTGAATCTGTTGGCTTTCTATGACGCTCTTTATTCAAATTCATATGCTGATTCATTAGAGAAGAAATGTCAGCTTTCTATGGTAATTTGTAGATTTTTCTTTCATGCAACCTGTAGTGTTAAGTAGATGAAGCGTCACAAATTCTGATACATCGACGAATTCTCATTGACATGGGTAGGAAAGCAGACATCAGCGCAACTTAAAAAGCTCAAGTTCTTATTTTATACGAAGAAGGTTATCGACAAAATGCAATCGCCGATCGATTGTTATTGTCTTGCTCTACAGTGAATCGCATTATCCACGGAGTGATTTCTAAAGAGCGCAAAGGTCCGAATAGAAAAACTACCCGACGAGATGATGCTCTTTTGAAGCGATTGGTGAATAGTCAACCTTTCATTACATCTTCTAAAGTCAAAGCTGTGCTTCCTTCGTTTTCCAACGTGTCGACACGCACCATCAGAAGAAGATTACAGGTTGATCTCAAGCCCTTGAAAAAAGCCCTTGATGCCGAAGGCAGCTGTGAAACGCCGTATTGAATTTTGCCGAAAATATGCTCATTGGACATCGGAAGACTGGGCAAAAGTGATATTTTCCGATGAGAGTACTTTTAGACAATTCAATAATGTGCGGGGCCTTGTCCGTCGACCTCCTGCATCAAATCCCTACGATCCACGATTTGTAACAACGACCGTAAAGCATTGCCCACAAATTATGGTTTGGGGATGTTTCTCCTACGGTGGCCGCGGTGGTCTCTATTTTGTCCCAAAAGGTCAAATGATGAATTCTCAACGATACCAGAATGTTCTGTGTGACAAAGTGCCTCTCTGGATGAATGTCCTATCATGCGAGATATTTCAACACGACTCCGCACCATGTCATAAAGCAAAAACTGTGACTGAGTGGCTGAACACCAATCAGATCGAAGTGCTTGATTGGCCGAGTTACTCACCCGACTTGAATCCGATTGAAAATTTGTGGGCGATTATGAAGGAAAAAATATCAAAGATTGAAATCACATCCCTCAGTCATCTGGAGGAAGTGATAAAGTCTGTTTGGTGCCGTGACATCAGTGCCCAACTGTGCAAAAACCTTGTATTTTTAATGCCAAACCGTATCAAAAAAGTTTTGAAAAACAAAGGACACGCTACGAAGTATTGATTTTCCTGTATTGATGCTCCTTGATTTTCGTGTTACACATTGTTATATGATATTTTGTAATCAAATAATCGATGATGCATGTGCATATTTTGGTTTAATGATGATTTCCCTCTTTTTTGCAAGATAATAAAAAATTTCTAATGCCATGGCCAATACTGTAACATCTGATACGAGATTCTCGGATGTTTACAGAGATCTGGTATGCTTTTCATACGAAATCTCACTTACTTTCGTATGTGATTGGTATGTACCGATACGAGCTATTCTATCTGTGATTGGCTGTTTTACAATGAAATACGAGTTGTTGGTATGTTTTATATACTAGACCCTATGCAAATTGGTCCTCATTTGTATGTGTTTCGTATGAATGGCCTTAAGTCACATGGCAAAAAATAAGTTATATTACATACTACTTACAAATAACTTTTTTCCAGTAATACCAGTCATAAATATTTCTTCGTGAAAGTGTGGTATTTAACTAGATTAGATTTATTGTGAAATTAAAGCCGCATGTCATCTTTGCTACTTGTCTTATGGCATTCACAAGACTCATAATTAGATCATTCCTTGAACTAAGTTGTTAAAAGTCATTTCAATAAAACGATAACTATCGAATTTTTCGGAAAACACAACTGTGTAGTCTCTCCCCAAGCTTTATTGCCGATAAAAGTGATTTTATAAAAGAAATGAAACACCGACCAACGTTTCGCTCACCGTCCGAGCTTGCTCACGGTCACGCGCATAAATGGCGGGCAAGAAGTACAAATTACTTTAAATAGCAAGCACCTCAAACACAGTTCTTAATAAGCTAACTCGTGTTTTCTATTGATTTCAGGTTCCAACATTCTAATATATCGACTTTCAGCAGTTCTAGCAAGTACAGCCGTACTGACTTGACAAAGAATATCTAAATGAAAGTCACTGATGGTCATAGAGATATTGCGATGTTCGGCGATTATGTGTTCGGACAGAGCACTATGGCGGTCTTTATTGTCTATACTCCTTTTGTGTTCATGAAAACGAGATTTAATAGGACGACTGGTCTGTCCGATATACGCTTTGTTGCAAATACTACACATGAACCTATACACGACATGTTTGCTCAAACAAGTGTGGGGGGAGTTATTTTCACAAATGTCGCACGTACAATTATAATTTAGTGATCATTGTTGTATCAATTATCAATCATTTTCGATGAAAGTTTATCAAATGTCGCTTTCAGTTGTATGCATACGACTCGGCTGCTTCCATCTTGTTGATGTGTGCTTCACACGATTTTTCTCCAGTCTCTATCAGGCAGGAAAATCCCCATCCTTCTCCAAAAAATATGAGTACACTTTCGATTTTAATATGCGCTTTAGAGGAGATATCACACACGATTAACGTTAGGGTAAGAGGCAATGTTCTCAAACAAACTAATATTTTACTTTTGTCTCTGATGTGACCTTTGGCGCGTAGGTGTCATCGAGGCCAGGAAGGTTTGTCTTCTCTACTAAATCACCGAGTAGAAAGACAATCCTTTTTTCATTCCCTCAACTATTTACAGGCTTTGCATGCACTGCTGTCTCTGTACTTTTGTTTGACGGAGAAAGTTGACATCAAGACAGTGACAGCTATGTACGAGAATAGGACTCCGACTCCAGCAAAAATGATAGGACTCCAGGACTCCGACTCCGCATCCCTAATGGAGACACAACGTCATAACCTGTGAAAGAATGGAAGGAGGGCAGATCTTGACAATGCTGTAGCCCCAACATTTCTGATAAATGATGGATTGGAATGTCTTTGTATGTTTTACCTGATCCAAATCCAATCCAGAGTTCTAGGAGTCCTAGATCGTGGAAGCAATGAATCGCCAGCACAACAACATTGTACAACAATCTAGTCCTAAGATGCACCTTCATATGACCCTGGTCAGCAGCATGACGGAGTGGAGCATCATTCGTGTGTCGGCTTCCTCTCGCCGACATAGAGACAACTTCAGTAAATCTGCAGGTTTATTACTGAGCATCATATCAGCTCTTGTTGTCAACAGATGGAACTGTGAATAGGCTGCGACCCTTTACAATGCCAGACTTATGTATTGGAAAAGCTCATCTTTGTTTTGAATATCTTTGAGCAGCAACTGCCACTCCTTTACGTATGGGTACATTGTCCGAGATCCGTGTTCTACGTGATGTAATTCCACCCCGCTTGATCCGAGTTTCGGATATGAGACTAGTTTCTGTAGATGTGACACAGGTGGCATCTACTCCTGTTGCTTTGTCCATCATATGGCTCTTTAAGTATGGCAGAAACTGCATTTCTGTGTGCTCCCGAAACATACTGGTCCGCTGAGGCTTGACGGTGTGGACTACTACAACCATGTCGAGAACTACAACAGAAGCTTTTCTAGCTTCTGCTGATGGAGGCTCTCGCTGATTTTTGTGACGAGGACTGAGTTTGCCTTCAAAGACCCCAATTTGTCAGTACCTTTCTTCAGATTTGTAGACGGCCTGTTGGTAAAAGTGAATGACTTGGATCTTTGGATGACATCAGACAGAAGTTTCGTGGCTTTTCCAATCTGCTCACAACAAACTCAGAAAACTTGGATTTACCTATGCTTGCTGCTTCTTTCAGGCTAGCTGCAATCTCAAGGTCCATAATTGTTCGCGCATCTAAGAATAAGCTCCAGACCGGTCTCCTTGAATAGACTGATAACTTCACCTTCATAGGTAAGATCCCACATAGCTTTGGTCCGAGAAACTCAGTGCGGTTGATGATTTCGGATGTTCACGATTATTCTTTGTATTTAATTCAGGAAAGAAAACACTCTCGAATTCATTAATTATCCTCAGCACCTCCGGTTTGGAAAGTTCGATTATCTCTTTCTCCTCCTTACCGTAAAAGCATTTTGCTCCACTGTCCTCTTTCAGATACTTAATACTGTGCCCATGACTCTGATCAAGTGCCATCATGGAAAACTTCTTGTTACCTCGTTGTACAATTAACTTTCCATCCATGAAAGCCTCAGGAACAGTCGGATGGATCTGTGGAAGACGCTTCATCTTTCAAGAACACTGGTATTCATCGCGCATAGTTTGTTTTACCAAAGGCAAAAACCACTGACACATTTCTTCAATGAATTTGAGTGTTAATGGCCAATCACCTCCACATTCTACCCCCACGAATCTGCAAGAGGCCAATGAAGGACACCATTTTCGATTGGCCGATCTCGTCGGGGGATACCCTTTGACATTTCTTCTGTTGAACACAAAGTGTACATTCGCCCACAATCACTGGAATTTTGGCTGGGTTGATGAAGTTTATTGCTCTCTTGACAACAACCACTACGTGTTTCTGCATTGCCATCGTAGAAGCTTTCTCCTCAAAAGTAGGAAAGACGCCGATCGTAGCTCGTGGTCGGATGTTTTCTACTTTCTGGTCATAGGAAAATCTCCAGACTGTGTCAAGCATCCAATTCCTTTTCGTTGCAATTTTGTGGAAATGGTTAAGCCATGCTTCATCAGGTGTCCTTGCCTGTGGATAAGTCATGAATGCTGGTAGAGCTGATCCATCTGGTATCGTGGAAAGTCGGATTTCTTTAGCATATTCGTCAACATACGGCACAATGGGGAAGTTCTCAGGAAGAGTAACACAAAAACATGCATTTTGGGAGCTGATGGAGATATCCCTGTGCTTTCTTGAGTGATAAGCTTACATGGTAGTATATGGTAGCCTACCAATATGATAGGCCTACATTAAATAGTTCATGAAGCTCCGGGCACACAAGACCGATTGCTATTTACTGGTTATAGTTACCGAAACAGAAAACAGAGTTACAGACGCTTTGAAGGTTACTTACTACTCACAAAAAAGGACATATTATGCTATCACAAATAAATCACCAGTTTTGTGAAAATCATGCAGCTGGACTGTCTTGCAAAGATGTAAGATAACAAATTCAATTAAATTGGATTAACATATGAATGACACAAGTACGCGAACTCGTTTTCATTTGGCATGTGGTCAATAGGCCTTGGACCTAAGGCCTACATGGACATTAGGTCTATAAATGGTCAACGGACATAGCACTGAGTCATGAAAATGTAGCGGAAACCTAAAATTGACATCAGAAACGTGTTTCTCGACCTAGAAAACCCTAGAAAAGTGATATCACAGTGTGTTCTACTCTTTTTATGAGTCAAGGTATTGCATTTTCAGTTTCAAGTGGCGGCCATCTTGGATTTTCGCGTACCGGCCCCCACGGGCCTCCCCCAAGTTGTGTGCAGTGGTTTTTCAAAACGTTGTGCCATGTCTAGCACAACGCAAAGTTTAGAAAAGTTATCGCAATGTGTATAATTCATCAAATTTTTGACACATTCTCTCCCAGCGATACCAGCTGATGAGAAGTGATAGAAAATCTCATTTTAACGAATGCTATAATGTGCTTCCCATTGGATAGGCATGTGATTTCCTTTGATCCTGTCTTACAAGAAGAGGAACCGGATAGAACTCGCCAGACGCGCAGATTTGCAGTATCCATGGGGTGTACATCATTTTCTGAAAGTCTCATTTTCGGCCTCGTTTCCTGCAGAAGCTCTTTCTGGCTGCCGGACTGTTAAATAAAATATTTTCAACTTACATAAATAATTTTGATACAAGAGTCATCTATAATCACATCTAAAAGTTATTTTATTCTAAGATTATCTATATGCTGAAATGCATTTGGTTTTAAAAATATTGATTCTGAAATGCCTAGAGGAACTCCTGTTATAAAACTGATCAATGACAGACTAAAAAGACTTTTGAGATATTTTGTTATTACATCATCAACATAAGCTCATATTTTTACATCTGAATTGGGATACGGCAGACCTTCTATAAGAAACGTGCATGTATTTCCAAGAAGGCATTGTGGACAAAGCAATTGAGGTTCAGTGACTGCGCAGTGGATGACGCTTAACCCTTAAAGGGACAAGATTTACAAAATCTGAGTTTTCCTTCAAATCTTCGATTGGATCGACTATTATGATGCAAATAAACATGAAATATAGTCAGATATAAGTAGATAAGTACTCAGATGTAGTCATTAAATATTTGTCAAAATAAACTATTTTGTGTATTCTACGACCGCGATTGTTTGTGGAACATATGTGTCTCATTTTCCCATGCGGCAGTTATTGACATAGACTTTATTGCTGCCAGGATTTCTTAAACAATTAATAGAACTTTGTCTTCTGGTACATAGCTAAAGTAAATTAATTGACTTTATCGTCTGTTTGACCATCACAGAAGTCTACTGAGAAACTGAACAACTGATTTGCGAAGATGTACCGAAGAATATTTTGGCATCGATGCTTCGTACTTGTTTGGTATTGAGGGACTTGCAGTGACTTTTATCCAATTCTGCTCTGATTGTACAGAATTGTACATCCCCACACCGCATTATATCAAAAGTTATTCCTTCTACACAAGTCAACAGCATAATTAACAATGAGTGCCTAATTTTGACGCTCGCATTATTTGGCAAGAATTGAAATTCTACACACATGACAGGATAACGGAACGTACATGTCCCATGACGAAATAGCTCAAAATATCACAGAATATTGCATTTGTATTGGATACGCGCACTATTTCTGAGGAATAACGATCAGATCATGCTCTAGACTGAATATTTGGTCATAAAAGTCAAATCCCTTGAAAATAATAAAAATTCAATATTTGAATTTAAAATAAATTAATATTTGTGTATAAATAATGAATAATTGTTTGAAGGTCTCCTTCAGTAACACTGTTGGCTTTCTCTGAGTGGTAGCTGCTTTTTTTAAACCTAATATTTTAGTCACAGGAGAGACAGGAAAAAATTTACAGCCACATTTTTTGACATTTTAGATTTTCACCTCTATTGATAAGAATTTTGAGATTTCACCCTCAGAAGACCCCAATGCTATTTATTTTAAGCACCGCGGTAAACCTAACATTCTGCGGAAAAGAGTGTTCTCATATCACCTGACTTTTTTGCTAGTCCATGGTTACTGATTTTCCGTTATTAGCGTTTTGCTTACATGACGCAGTGTTTCAAATAATACAATCGATTGTGTTGAATTTGAACATTTTCACCTAACATGGGCTTGAACACAATATCACCTAGAAAATTCTCCAGTACAACTGTTTGCAGTTTCTGGACATACTTAGTCCATGTAGTGGAGAAATGTCAAATTTAAAAAATTCATCGAGCTATTTTCGAGAATATTCAAATTTTAGATTTTTTTGATTAGTATGAAAAACAGCATTTTTAAATTATTTTCATAAAAATTCTCCAAAGAAGCTGTTTGCATTTTTTGAACACACCATGTAAGCACATTTGAGAAATATCAATCTTACACATTTTCATCCAGCCCAAAAAAGTTCAAATTTTGAGTTGTTGAGTAGCATAAATATTCATTATTTTTACTTTGATAAAAATATCTTTGGAAAATCTGTTCACATCTTTGAATGCACTCTGCTCCACGCAAGTGCAGTTGAAAAAGGTCGAACTTTCATAGATACTTTTTATCAAACTCTCCTCGAGAAAATTCAAACTTTAAATTTTTAATTAGTTCTATTGTCTGGAAACGGAGTCTAGTATATTAGATGGATTGTTCTTATTGTGATAGAATTTGAATTATCCCATACCAAATAGTAACTTTTCAAGCAGAAATCAATGGCAAATCCCGTTTTTACAGTTGAAGAGCGAAACTTCATTTTAATGATGAATTTTATTGATTAAAATGCTATGCATGTCGAGTGATGTAGGCACTAATTGCCGAAAGTAGTTTCTTCCCGTGATTGGGGTGGGTGGTTACTGTGATTTTATAGTTTTTCCATGTTTCAGAAAAGTACGTGACTAGACGGATTGTTGACTCCACGGCCCCAGCCCGGTTCTTTTCAGTTCGGAAAAGGCGGCACGTGGAAATGATGGTGAATAACGTTCGCTAATGATCAAGTCGGAAAATGATTGCTATTTTGGTTGTTAATTGGTATAGCAAAAGAGACTTAACTAGTGCGAAAAAGGACCTAAGAAATGTACCAGATGTTGTACCTTTCTTAGATCTTTACGCGCAAAGAAGGAAATGTTTCGGCATTGAATTGTTGTATGCAACAATACAAGGCATGAAAGAAACCTATCCAGCTGAGAAATCAATCCAATAATCTGAGAGTCCGTGCCTCGCCATATACATGTACAATGCATTTTTGACTAGCTTTAAAAAAATCATAAAATGATCAAACCAGTAGCTTAAAATATCAAGCAAGTCAAGTTATGACAATTACCATCAATTGCAACCAGAGAAATAAGATGCTTAGAAAACATTCTTGGTAAGAAATTCAAAATTTTATAGAATTTCTCATGCAAAGGATTCAGAATTTGAATTTTCTTTGGAATTGTTCGATGAAAATGTGCAAGATTGATATTTCTCAAATGTGCTTACATGGTATGCTCAAAAAATGCAAGCAGCTTCTTTGGACAACTGTTTACGAAAAAATTTAAAAATGCTCTTTTTCATACTAATTAAATAATCTAAAATTTGAATATTCTCGAAAATACTGTAGCTCGATGAATTTTTTAAATTTGACATTTGTCGACTACATGCACTAAGTATGTCGACATTAGGCAAACAGTTTTATTGCAGAATTTTTTAGGTGATATTCGAATTCAGACCCACCGTGAAGGGTGATTATTTCTATCATCTTCACAAATTGAAAGACAGTTTTGGAATCTTATTCATTCAGATGGAAATGCGTCTGAGGATCCAATTGGCTTCTCAACGGCTACAGTTGATACTTTGGTAGGGCTAATTAAAAAGCAGAATCCTCGAAGGCTGGAACTGGAACAAATCGAAGTCAGCAGAATACGACGCTGTATGAGAAGCAAGGAAGCTGACTCGAAACTGCACTCCAACTTCGAATCAGAACTATCAGGCTGAAATGCGGGTTAAGTACATGTCTGATGAGAGTCACTTGCAAGTATTGGCAAATTAGAATTAAGGAGAACTGCTTAAGTCTGTTTCAAAGTCTATACTGCTGCCAATATTTCGATTTTCTTAGTGCTCTAAAAATTTGCATTGAGCACTGGAAGATATAAACATTCATTATATGAAAGATAGAGAACCTACTGTCAAGATTTTGAAGTTTTCATTGACAATTATACGACAATCCTGACAGCGAAACAAAATAATATTTCGGTTGTAGTTCAAGAAGTACTTCAGGACAACTTTTTGAAATTTCTGATGCACCGAATGGTACGAGCAGGTGCCAGCATACAGTCCCAGCATAAACAATAACTCTACATCGATCTTACCGGGACAGCTCTTGCAGCTTCGTTCTTGTGTGGCATTCCCGGAGCACTTTAATCCATACACGGATTCCTTGCATTGTCTACTTCGGCTTTTCTGACCATGTCCGCAAGTAGCGCTGCAATTTGTCCATGCAGACCACGATGTCCAATTTCCTGAGACAAAAAGCGGATAATCTTCAAACAGGAAAAACTGATTTAATGTAGTAATTGGAATATTTATTTCATGCAATAAATCCACAACAAACATGTGTGCACACAAAGTGAAGTAATGTGCATCCGTGGGGGGTTTAATCCTGAAAAATAGATTATCGTGAAGCTGTTTACAGCTGAGATGCGAAAAATGCCAGCCATGCAAGAAAGTTATAAACTCATTCCTTAGTTTCATCATTTCTTGGTGACCTTTGGGTATTAATTAACTCTGATCACGGGCACAAGCGAGTACAGACAAATATTTCGTTTCCCGTTCATGGCTATGGGTGATTGCGGTCAAAGCGCTTTTCTGTCGTGGATCTATTGTGATTTAGACAAACTGGAAAGTCAAATGCTGTTGTTGTTTATGTCTCCCACTCTGATAATGTCTGTCGTTCATATTCTCTACCATTTTTAATTCGCAGTGCTGTGAAGCCATAACTCGGCACGCACAGTCATTTATCAATATAGTTCACAACTAGCATTGCATAATTGAGATTTTTAGTGAATTTCATGACAGTTTCATCAGTACACTAGGTGACATGCCACGCGTAATTCACGCGTAATTACGGAGCACCCCAAACATGCGTGGTTAAAGACATTCTATTTTTCTATGCGCCTACATACGCGCTGCACTAAGAGTCAGAAATCACTTGATCTGATGCTGGGGAATGTTTATGAATACGCGCGAGCGAGAGTCTATAGTTTGTGCGTCGTCTACAGTTGCATGCGTTGCCACTTGAACCACGGATGAACGGCTAAGTATGTTCTGTCATCCCTGAGCATGAAATTGATGTCCTGTCACATTGTTTAGCCTCTGATGCATGCAGACACATGAGACGCTAGGTTTATGTAACAGGACTGCTGACAGATGTTGCATAGCTACGGATGTTTAGGGTCATGTGTAATTACGCGTAGTTTACGTGTGAATTACGGGTAATTGAACGTGGCGTGTCACCTGTAGTGTCATTAGTAGCATTGATAGTATTGGAGCACAATAAATGAACAAGCAATAAAAATCATTGCGATAAGAACTTTTTATTGCAAACTGCATAGATCATTCTAGAAGGCATAGATATGGTGTAGATGGAACTTCTATGATGTTGAGTATTATGATGACCTTCAATCGTTGCAGTGTCAGTGGTCGGACTTTTTAATGATATATACTTTTTGGCAGTGCAGGTGAAACATCTTTTTTATTCTTAAAGCATGTTTTACTCTCATTATGAAACTTTTCTTATGCATCTCGCATATCTTCCGACAGATTATAGATACATCTACGATAAGTTCTGCACTTTCCTCATCAAATGCTTGATTGTCCAGCAGAAAATATAACAGAGGATTCGGGACTAATATGGGCAGCGAACTAATGTGGGTAATTTCAGTTCTTCGGCATCTACGCGTAGTTCAGGACCCATTCCTCGTATGAATTCAAATTCGACAGAGAACTAGTCATAGTCATCGTTTATCCGCATGTGGCAGCGCAGCTCATTCAAGGAAAACACGCGCTCACACGTGCGCACGCACTAAGAAAATGTGGATAAGAATGCATAAATTTCACCGCTGAAGTAATGACAATGAAATCAGACGCTCATTTGGCTAAGCCTCTCATTCCGTGTGGAGTGATTACTCGAGGCAAACGAAAGCTGTCCCGTCATCGTAATTGCATGCAGATTGACGATCTAACTTCCATTTAGTACCACAATTGATAGCTTCCGTAAAATGTGAGTCCAAGAAAAATGCCCATATAGCCGCACTCCTAAAATATCATTGGGGTAAAATGGGCAGTGCATTTTTATTATTACTATTATTATTTCTGGCATGCTGGTTTTCAAGAGAAATGCCCAGAATCTGTGAGAGATTTATAGGAAGACATAATAATAATATAATAAATATCATTTCCAATCTGCTAGCAGTTGATTATTATTCATCTTCAAGAATGAATCTACCATGTGTTGTTTGTAATCTTGTACATACATGCCATCGGTGGTGTTTGACAATAAATCACGATGATTTACCTCTACATCAAATAACGTATAAGAACTGGACACATGACTAATGCGGCATGAGTCAAAAAGACAACAAAACCATCATCTAATAAGTCAAAATATACAAAACCCATATAGTCCCAAGTCAGTGCCTATATTACCCCGTGGTATGGGGCTAAATGGGTATTTTGATACTTCAAAAATTGCTTCTTATTCTTTTCTAATGGATCCTGGAACCTCCATCGTTTTTTGAAAGTTGGCTAATACGCTCTTCTTGCCCTGTGAGTTGTTCTGGGACGAAAATAATTGCTTTTGTGAAAAATAAGTCTGAAAAACACTTAAGGTGGCCACCACATTAGTCCTGCCTCCCCCACTGCTTTCAAATGGCAAATATGCGTTAAATCAGATGGAGAACTTGATTCTCATACTTTAAGAAAACAAAGTTGCTTTAGTTGTTTAAAATATTTGAAATCAGCACTCTTTCTGGAAGCAAAATTGCACGGTAGATTGTCAAACGTATTGTTTTGATTTGTATGTGCATATAATTTCGATTTAAAACGCTCCAATCCGTACCAAACTTGCTCCTGTGCTCTAAATCACGCCCGCCACACATGCAGATTTCCATGTATTGTCTGTGGTCCACAGTCCTGCTAGTCGTATTAATTATAATACTGTAATTATGCTGTTTTCAGTGCAAAGGTTTATAATAAATAACGTTTATAATATAATGCGAATTCGGTTTATAATAATTAGGATAATATGCATCTGAATCGAGCCCAAAATTACGATAACTTTGAGCAAACATCCCCTCGGATTCATACAATTAATTCCTCCATAGTTGGTTATCATTCGGAATAATGTGAACAATTGAAATGGAAAACAGGATCGAAGGAGCATTGTCCATATCTTACAGTGTAAATAATTCATTTAATGTCGATTGAAGGCTTTGAGGAACTCTCCGCACTTGACGGAAATTTGAAAAATGATATTTTGACGAGTCACTTACCGATGAGTTTGTTCAGTAACTGATGATTATTCGATTCAATTGAATATTCAAAATCTTTCAACTTTTTCGTTATTTTCTCTATTTGAATTTGAATATCCTTTACGACTTGTACCAGTTGATTGTTTACGTCCGACGTATTTGATTCTTTTTGAACATTTTTATTCGTCGGACTAGTTACAAGCATACCACCTTGTATCCCTTCTGTTGGCAATGAAACATTGCTGGTAGGCAAACCGCTGACTGCAATCAGCACAAGGCAAAATGTTCTCAGCGACATACTGGAAGAAATAATTGAAGACATTTTGTTAAGGAATCGAAATGATGGAGAGAAAATGTGCGTCACACGCACGTCCACCTCTAAATTGCAAAGCATTTGGGATGGTTCATGAATTAGTCTTTGTTAGATAAATTCAAACCTTTGAGTACCTGATGTCAGAACGGATTTGTCAATGGCAAACGTGCGACAAAATAAGCTGATCTAAAAGAAGAGCGTGATGAAAAAAGGATCAGTTGAAGTAGTGTTGTTTTCGTCTAAACTTTTGATATTCATTTTAGTTTTTCGAGTTTTGCTCTTATCATAACTCACGACTTTTCGTTTTCGTATTTCTAATGCTTTTACTGGAGCAATCTCCATGTCTGCGGGGCCATCGGTACAGAGCCATCAATAATCTAGTCACCAATATTTATAATGCAGAAAAGTATCGTCATGAATTTGCATTCATCTTATATTGATTAATTTACCCACCTTAGCCAGTTTTCAAGTCTCAATATCAGATCAGAAATGCTCAGATAGATGAATTTCGATTCTTACTATATGATCGAACATTAGAGATATACATTAATGAAGATCCTACAATTTGACCGGTGTGAACATTTTAGTGTCAACAATCTCATAACCAGTGTTAACTGCCAACTAGCAACACATGTCACCCGTAGACGCTAGTGTTCGCAGACTAGACAAAAGGAAAATTGAAAACATCATATACAATAGATTAACAGGAAGTGGAAACTATACTCGATCACAAAGAAAAGCAGTTAAGTAGAGAATGCATTTTTACATCTTTAAATATCAAACATGTGAGTGATTGACTGGGTGTAATAAACGCAACAAGCTATTGTGTTGTGTTTTTTCGGTAGAGATGCTCTACATAATGATCTCAGCTCATTGACTAAGACAAAATTGAGCATCATGAGCAATAGACATTCAATTTTGTTGTCATTTCACGTTTAAAATGTTCGGAAAATAGGACCGAATTGACAAATAGTCAACTTAGGGTCGCAATCTAACAATGAGGCTGTTGAGAGAAAGGTCTCATATTCGGGCATTTAAAGTGAATTCATGCACATGTAATTGCAAGTCAATACGGATGGGATAGTCTATGAACTTCAATGTATTTTCAGTTAGAAATTGCAGTTTTTCTTTATCACATGTACTTTCATTTCATTGTGAGTTATGCACAGGGTCGAATATCTAAGTGTATACTTTACGTTCAAAAGTTCACTGAAATGAAGGTCAGGATATAATAAACAATTAGAGTGCCACAATAATTATGTTGTCTAGTGTGAATGTAGATAGGAATTCATTGTGTAACGAAGGCTTATGGTCTGGAAGCACGCTCGCTGCGCCACTGGTTTTATTATTTATTGATATATTGAAAAGAGCTAAAGTGTTATTAAAAAATTGTAATTATGATTAATTAATACAATAATAAATTGTCAAAATTGCATTCATTTATTTAATCAGTGGTCTGTAGAAATCATATAAATAATGATTTTCAATTGCATGATAGTTCCTAGACAACAACATGCATAAATTATGAAGTAAGCATGATTATTGTACCGGTATGCGACATTCATCAGTTTCACAGAAACCAGTTCCACTCGATCAAAAGAAGGGGATGCAAGAAGAATTGTTTCAGCAAAATTTATTGAAACCGGCAAAGCCTATTGCAAAGAAGTGACTGCAATGACTGTCACAAAAAGGTTTTGTTGCACCGGAATAGGACCTCCCTTTCGAGCTGCTGTCCCGCAAGTATTTTGATTCTTCCCCCAGCAAGAATGAGGCTCTTGAGAAAGTACTGTAGTTTCCCTTCATGTGAATGAGCATAATTCACATTTTGTGACTTCATTCTGGAAGATAAAGTGGTTCGAAGAGCAGGAGGGAGCATAGGAAGCAATCAACAAAGACGAATGTCACGACATATATGGCAGCCATCCTATCACATGATGGTAACCTGCCCGTCATCATCACATCAACGTCACTGCTTTTCTCACGTTTTATCTCAAAAGTCGGATGCTTCGTCAATAAGGTGAATTTGGATCTGGATAGGATTTCCATGTACATGCTTATACTACAGTAGGATTAATAGGCCTATGTCAGGAATCTATGTATGCCACTGCTGATACGGAAACCTGTCAGAAACTTTGCAAGCATGTGGGCATGCTGTACGATGCAACTTGTAGTCTGTCGCATTCCGAGAGCTGAGATGATGTCCATTCGTTAAAAGGCTTTGTTATTTCTTTTGTCATGATTTTTAAGATAGATTTCATTTTCTTTTTAATTATCGTCAGCGAAAACAACAATGGTTGAAAGTAGGGTTGGCAATTTTGTGGGAAAAACTAGTTTTCATCTAGTGGGAAAAACTGGCAAATACCGGATAAAAATGGCAAAAACCGGGAAATGAGGAATAATTGAACTACAAAGGTATACTTGGGATTATTATTCATAGTTAACCAGTATATATATATATATATATATATATATATATATATTGAAATAATTGTAGTGAAAACACAGGGAATGCACAAGCGCTTTCTATATTCTTCAGGTGCAAAGTGAAGCAAAAAGCAAGATTATCATAATTTCAAATATACATTCATCATAGATATGGATGTTGCAAGGTAATTTACATAGTAGGACATGCACATGCATAGTAAATAGAAAAATAACTTTGTTACAGTTTATTTTGCTAAAATACATCAACGATATCTAATTTATATATTAGATTGAAACATAGATTTAAGTTTAGAAGAACATATATGCGAACTAATATAAAATGCATCTCATATTAAAAGTGAATGAATTCATAAAAAACGTATAAAAGTGATTCATGAATTTAATTTTGGATGAAAGCGATCGATAAAATATTTTTCTTTACATTTACGTTCAATTTTGTTTTCAGAAAAAGCTTGTAAAAGGAAAGATTGACATGTTGCCCCTACCACACATTTCCAGATGTTCACTTAATTTAATTTGTCTATAATTGGCATTCAAAATTTGTTGTTTGTGAACCCTTACTCTGGTTCTTAAGGATGTCCCCCAGTTTCTCCGATATAATAATTTTGACAACCGGGGCAGGTGATGACATATACAACATTACTGGTATCACAACTCATATTACAATTTACATGGAAAATGTGTCCATCAAATGTATAAGAAGATCCTTCTTGTAGGATGTTACAAGTACCACATCTCAAGTCATTGCATTTATTTACTTTATGTACTTGATCACTTTCAAATGTGGATTTACAAAGAATTCTTTTCAAATTTCGTGGTTGTCGTTTACTACTAATAAAAGTACAGTCTCCAAAAATTTCTTTAGTTTTATCGTCATTTTTCAATATTGAATTCACATGAGAAATAGCTGGTAAAATGTTCATGTTTCTAGGGTTGTATGTGTGTACAAAAGGTATGACAGAATCAATATTATTTTTCTTGTCACTTGTAAGAAAAAGTGATGAACGGTCAATCTTTAAAGATTTTGAAATGCTATTATCAATTAATGAGTGAGGATAGCCCTGTTGTAATAAGAATTGCCTTAATTCGTCCAGGCGGTTCCTTCGATTGACATCATCACTACAGATCATGCATATACGTCTCGCAAGATTGTAGGGGATCGCTCTTTTAACATGGCGGGGATGGCAGGAGGAGAAGTTTAGATATTGATGAGTGTCAGTTGTCTTATAGTAAATGTCAGTGTGTATTGTTTCTTCCTCTTTAATCACGAGAATATCAAGAAAAGGGATCGCCTTGTCACTTATTTCCATGGTGAATGAAATGTTGATATCAAGATCATTAAGAATATCATGAAATCGGTTTAACTTTTCAACGTCAAATTTCCAAATAATAAAACAGTCATCCAAGTATCTTTTCCAGTTACTCATTACATCATTTGTAGTATCACTACCCCACACTTCAATAAGGCGATTTTTCAATTGAATTTCCAGATAGCCAAGTGTTAGGTTTGCGTAAATTGGGGCCACTTTTGTGCCCATTGCGGTGCCTTTGATTTGTTTGTAGCAGTTATTACCAAATTCAAAAGTATTGTTTACCAAAACAGATTTTAAGCATTCTAAAATAAATGAATGATTGAAGCGACTGTCAATTGCGTTTGGGAATTGCTGAAGCCAAAATTTTACGCAAATAAACCTAGGTCATGGGGAATGTTTGTATATAAACTAACAACATCAAAAGTCACCAACTTAGCGTCAATGGGTATGTGCTTAGGCAAAGTTGTTAAAAAAATCAAGATCATCTCTTACATAACTTTGTATATGCTTGCATAGAGGTTTTAGAATGATATCCAAAAAATTGCTAAGGCGTTGGGTAGGAGCATTTGGGCTACCAACAATAGGTCTAAACGGTAAATCTGAAGGATTTTGAATAGCAACGTATTCTGAATTATGTTCAGAAATGGCATTCTTGATCATGTTTGATTTATGAATTTTAGGCAATCCATAAAAATTACTGCTTTTGAATTCAAAATTAATCAAATAGTCTTTTTCTTTGCTGGTTAGATTATTTGCAAACAGTTGAATAGTTTTTTTAATGTCTCTCATAATTTGTTTGTCTTCATTAGTTGGTAATTTTTTGTAAAAGCTTTTATCTTCTAGCATATCTAAAATCTTCTTTTCATAATAGGATTTATCCATAATTACAATAGCGCCTCCTTTATCCGCTTCTTTGATAATGATATCAGGATCGGTACTTAGAGATTTCAATGAATTTTCCTCATTTCTATTTAAATTAGACTTTGTTTTCATTACATTACTTTCCTCAGTTATGTTGATTTTCTCTAAAGTTTCACAAATGTTGTCTAATACCGTATTCCTTCCTTTTTCAGGATTGAAAGAAGATTTATTTTGAATTAAACTTTTAGGTCCTTTCTGACCGACTTCGTTATTATGAACATAAAATATTCCGTTAGTCTCAATTTGCGAGTATATTGTTTGATGTCCACTTTGAGTTCTTCACTATTTTTGCGAGGAGTAGGAGTAAATTTTAGCCCTTTGTTCAATACACATTTTTCAGGTTCAGTCAAAATCCTACTTGATAAGTTTACAACTTTTACATCAGTTTGACATGGTTTTACTTCCTTGCTCGAAAATTGACTTTTTATGCAAGTATTTAATTCAGACTCAAGTGTCTTATCCTTATCGTTACATATTACATTATTCGTGGATTGACATGACTCACTTTTTGGTAATAGCCATGGAGTGGTTTGCCTCCTCCTAAAAAAGGCTTTGTATTCCTGGAGATTCTGTATGTTTCATGTCTATTTGACCGTTCGTAATTCCGAGTAGCATCGTTAGTCATTGCATTAGGAGAATAGCGATCGTATGGATGATTATTGGATTGACGTATTTGATGGTTTGACGGGGAATTTCGACGATGATAAGAATTGGAACGTTGAGAACTGTTCGCTCTGGTGAAATTATGTCCTCTCACAACTGAAGCATATGTTCGTCGGGTTCGCGTATTAGAATCATTGTTTGAAGAGTGGGGTCTGGGTCTGTATCCTTTCGTTTCATTTTCATACTTTGATAGCGTATTTCTCATACCACAATTTTTCTTCGAATTCAAGTTATTTTGTTCGTTTTGATTATGATTGTACTTATTATATTCCTTGAAAACGGTATTGCCGTAATTTTTTTCGTAGTCTAGTAACCAAGTCTCTGAATAACGCCATCTGTTGTATGACACTTGTTGTTGTTGCTCACATTCAGAGTACCAAACGTTCATCACAGTTTCTCGCAATGTTCCAGACGAAAGTCTTGATATTTCAGCATCAATAGCGTTGTCATAGTCTCGCATGCTATGATGTGCCTTCGTTGACTTTATTTTGAGAATTTGAATCTCTCCTCTCATTCTGTTCATTGCCATTTCGATTCTGATATTAGTCTCTTCTTTTTCCTCATAACGGAGCTTCTTTATGCGGTATTTTCTTGGTAATACGGGTACATCTTTCGAAATCCATGTTTCGTAGAGTTCCGAATAGTTTTTGTTCCGTAGGTAGGACCAATAGGCCATTTTCCTTTTCGCAAGGAGATCGTTCCAGATGACACCAATCCTTCGCTTAATTTTAACTGCTTCATTTTTCAAAGTAATTTCATTAACTTCAATTTGTGTGTTTTGTTCAATCACATCAGACTTAGGCGGAACTTTTGATCTGTCATGTTCACTGGCAAGTGTTATTTTCTTGTTGCGAGAAACTGTGATGAACGTTTGGTACTCTGAATGTGAGCAACAACAACAAGTGTCATACAACAGATGGCGTTATTCAGAGACTTGGTTACTAGACTACGAAAAAAATTACGGCAATACCGTTTTCAAGGAATATAATAAGTACAATCATAATCAAAACGAACAAAATAACTTGAATTCGAAGAAAAATTGTGGTATGAGAAATACGCTATCAAAGTATGAAAATGAAACGAAAGGATACAGACCCAGACCCCACTCTTCAAACAATGATTCTAATACGCGAACCCGACGAACATATGCTTCAGTTGTGAGAGGACATAATTTCACCAGAGCGAACAGTTCTCAACGTTCCAATTCATAACATCGTCGAAATTCCCGTCAAACCATCAAATACGTCAATCCAATAATCATCCATACGATCGCTATTCTCCTAATGCAATGACTAACGATGCTACTCGGAATTACGAACGGTCAAATAGACATGAAACATACAGAATCTCCAGGAATACAAAGCCTTTTTTAGGAGGAGGCAAACCACTCCATGGCTATTACCAAAAAGTGAGTCATGTCAATCCACGAATAATGTAATATGTAACGATAAGGATAAGACACTTGAGTCTGAATTAAATACTTGCATAAAAAGTCAATTTTCGAGCAAGGAAGTAAAACCATGTCAAACTGATGTAAAAGTTGTAAACTTATCAAGTAGGATTTTGACTGAACCTGAAAAATGTGTATTGAACAAAGGGCTAAAATTTACTCCTACTCCTCGCAAAAATAGTGAAGAACTCAAAGTGGACATCAAACAATATACTCGCAAATTGAGACTAACGGAATATTTTTATGTTCATAATAACGAAGTCGGTCAGAAAGGACCTAAAAGTTTAATTCAAAATAAATCTTCTTTCAATCCTGAAAAAGGAAGGAATACGGTATTAGACAACATTTGTGAAACTTTAGAGAAAATCAACATAACTGAGGAAAGTAATGTAATGAAAACAAAGTCTAATTTAAATAGAAATGAGGAAAATTCATTGAAATCTCTAAGTACCGATCCTGATATCATTATCAAAGAAGCGGATAAAGGAGGCGCTATTGTAATTATGGATAAATCCTATTATGAAAAGAAGATTTTTAGATATGCTAGAAGATAAAAGCTTTTACAAAAAATTACCAACTAATGAAGACAAACAAATTATGAGAGACATTAAAAAAACTATTCAACTGTTTGCAATAATCTAACCAGCAAAGAAAAAGACTATTTGATTAATTTTGAATTCAAAAGCAGTAATTTTTATGGATTGCCTAAAATTCATAAATCAAACATGATCAAGAATGCCATTTCTGAACATAATTCAGAATACGTTGCTATTCAAAATCCTTCAGATTTACCGTTTAGACCTATTGTTGGTAGCCCAAATGCTCCTACCCAACGCCTTAGCAATTTTTTGGATATCATTCTAAAACCTCTATGCAAGCATATACAAAGTTATGTAAGAGATGATCTTGATTTTTTAACAACTTTGCCTAAGCACATACCCATTGACGCTAAGTTGGTGACTTTTGATGTTGTTAGTTTATATACAAACATTCCCCATGACCTAGGTTTATTTGCGGTAAAATTTTGGCTTCAGCAATTCCCAAACGCAATTGACAGTCGCTTCAATCATTCATTTATTTTAGAATGCTTAAAATCTGTTTTGGTAAACAATACTTTTGAATTTGGTAATAACTGCTACAAACAAATCAAAGGCACCGCAATGGGCACAAAAGTGGCCCCAATTTACGCAAACCTAACACTTGGCTATCTGGAAATTCAATTGAAAAATCGCCTTATTGAAGTGTGGGGTAGTGATACTACAAATGATGTAATGAGTAACTGGAAAAGATACTTGGATGACTGTTTTATTATTTGGAAATTTGACGTTGAAAAGTTAAACCGATTTCATGATATTCTTAATGATCTTGATATCAACATTTCATTCACCATGGAAATAAGTGACAAGGCGATCCCTTTTCTTGATATTCTCGTGATTAAAGAGGAAGAAACAATACACACTGACATTTACTATAAGACAACTGACACTCATCAATATCTAAACTTCTCCTCCTGCCATCCCCGCCATGTTAAAAGAGCGATCCCCTACAATCTTGCGAGACGTATATGCATGATCTGTAGTGATGATGTCAATCGAAGGAACCGCCTGGACGAATTAAGGCAATTTCTTATTACAACAGGGCTATCCTCACTCATTAATTGATAATAGCATTTCAAAATCTTTAAAGATTGACCGTTCATCACTTTTTCTTACAAGTGACAAGAAAAATAATATTGATTCTGTCATACCTTTTGTACACACATACAACCCTAGAAACATGAACATTTTACCAGCTATTTCTCATGTGAATTCAATATTGAAAAATGACGATAAAACTAAAGAAATTTTTGGAGACTGTACTTTTATTAGTAGTAAACGACAACCACGAAATTTGAAAAGAATTCTTTGTAAATCCACATTTGAAAGTGATCAAGTACATAAAGTAAATAAATGCAATGACTTGAGATGTGGTACTTGTAACATCTACAAGAAGGATCTTTCTTATACATTTGATGGACACATTTTCCATGTAAATTGTAATATGAGTTGTGGATACCAGTAATGTTGTATATGTCATCACCTGCCCGGTTGTCAAAATTATTATATCGGAGAAACTGGGACATCCTTAAGAACCAGAGTAAGGGTTCACAAACAACAAATTTTGAATGCCAATTATAGACAAATTAAATTAAGTGAACATCTGGAAAGTGTGGTAGGGGCAACATGTCAATCTTTCCTTTTTACAAGCTTTTTTCTGAAAACAAAATTGAACGTAAATGTAAAGAAAAATATTTTATCGATCGCTTTCATCCAAAATTAAATTCATGAATCACTTTTATACGTTTTTTATGAATTCATTCACTTTTAATATGAGATGCATTTTATATTAGTTCGCATATATGTTCTTCTAAACTTAAATCTATGTTTCAATCTAATATATAAATTAGATATCGTTGATGTATTTTAGCAAAATAAACTGTAACAAAGTTATTTTTCTATTTACTATGCATGTGCATGTCCTACTATGTAAATTACCTTGCAACATCCATATCTATGATGAATGTATATTTGAAATTATGATAATCTTGCTTTTTGCTTCACTTTGCACCTGAAGAATATAGAAAGCGCTTGTGCATTCCCTGTGTTTTCACTACAATTATTTCAATATAACAAACCAATTGCTGAGACTGAAATAAAATTTTTTACATATATATATATATATATATCTTGGTGAACAATGCCCGTAAATTTGATAAATCAAAACGAATTGATTTGTGATGCACTACATGTTTCAGCATGTGCACATGCCATCTTCAGGTGAACAAAAGACTGTTTGACATTTAATCACTTAAATACAAAATCGAGACATATCAGATGATGATCACTTTTCATACAATTCAACATTTATGGCGTCACGTTGTCTGGTCTCTTGCGTCAAGTCAAACAATAAAAGCAGTGAAATACAATAAAACAATAAAACTATTTACAGCTATTTACAGATTCAGGCATAGAGATATGGAGCTTCCCCGTTCATTCATCAGGTGGTCAATATTTGATTTCTTCAACAGGATAGATTCTAGAATTCTTGGATAGTACGTGCTAGAGACAATTTTGAAATTTTCTTTCTGAGGAGGATGAATGTGCATACTGATTTCAGTGGGCGTTGGATAGCCCTTCAGATGCTCATTCATTCTCGTCACCAGATGCCGAACTGAACTACCGATGTAGCACTTGTCACAGTCCTCACACATGTATTTGTAGACAATGTTAGATTTGAGTTCGGACGGCACTTTGTCTTTATTCGAGAAGAACATGCTAGTTTTCATAGTTTTGAAAACAGGACGAATTTTGACATTCGGAGGAATAATTTTGTTGATCTCTTTGATATGATTCAATAAATTGTTCTCACCTTCAGCAATGAAAGGGAAGCTCCAATTGAGTATGCGACACTCTAATGGATCTGAATTTTGAGTGAGAGTCCGGTTCTCATGTCTCGCCTCAACATCTTTACGAACGCGAGTAATTTCATATTCAGTGAAGCCATTTTTTTGAAAAATATTGCTGATGATAGAAACGGATTTTTGATAATTTCTGACGTTGGAATTTATTTTCAAAGCACGGTCAAAAAGAGATCTCATGGCGGCGAAGCGGTATCGCTTAGGTGAATACGCCGAATTAGGAGTATAGATACCGGTATTGGTTTCTTTCAGATGCCAGGCAGTATGGAAACCATCATCATCAGCTCTGGTGACAATGGTGTCAAGAAATTCAAGATTATGATTGACCTCTTCTTCGAAAGTAAAATCAATGTCAGAATGCAGATCATTTAAAAAAGAATGAAAAGCATGAATATCAGCGTCGGCTTCGAAAATGCAGAAGATATCATCCACATATCTTTTGTAAAAGACAGGGGCTGAACCAGAAAACTTGTTCAGTTGTTTTTCAAGCATATCCATGGCGAAAGAAGCCATCGTTGGGGCGAGACATGAGCCCATGGACATCCCATCCACTTGTAGATAGAGTTCGTTGTCGAAAGAAAATAAAATGTTGGTGCATGCCAATTTTAAAAGCTCACGGAAGGCCCGCTTTCCGATTGGAATTTCATCTTCAGATATCATGGAAATGATATGATTAATAGTATCGTCGACCGGGATACTGGTGAACAAATTCTTCACATCAAAACTGACCATTTTCCGATTTTTGGAAGATTGCTGACCTTTGACAAGATCAACAAACTCAAAAGAATCCTTCAAAGTGAAATTTTTCGGAATCAATGGCTTTAAAAATGTTATCCAACCATTTTGCTAAATTGGATGGATAAGCATTTATCATACTAAGGATTGGGCGATACGGAGGATCATTTTGGTTCTTGTGGACTTTTGGGAGTCCATACAGCCGAGCCGGTTGAGAACCGACCGGTTTGGTAATTTTGAAAATAGACTCGGAAATCAGGCCTTTGCTTTTCAATTGCACAAGTTTACGAACAAATCTATCCTCTTCCAGAATGAACGGATTCTTCTTTGATCGAGCACATGAAGAATACTTTTTGAATTTTGATTCGTTTTCGAGAAGCTTTTTCATTTTGGAAACATAAGCGGTGCGCTTCTCAATAACCACCCCATTGCCCTTATCAAACTTGCTGATATAAAGATGTTTGCGAGAAGAGAGATGACGAAGAATTTTGATCTTGGAGCGCCAATATTTAGAAACTTTGTGGCGAGAAAAGTAAGACTTGAAGGCACTGCGAAATTTATGTTTGAGAGTGCTCATCTTGTCCTCATCGAGAGAACCAAGGGGAATTTGACTGAAGATAGCTTCAGCTTCGGCTTTCTCATTGTCCAGATGGATACTTTGTCTCGGAAGAGTCATGGAAAAGCCCAGACTGAGCATCTCCATTTCTTCTTCGGAAAAGACATGATCTGAGAGATTAATAACGGAGGTGGAAGAAATGCTTCTACCATCAGAAATCTCTTTGTTTTTTAAAGAGATCAAGGTTTTGAGTATTTTTCTCATGTACACTCCGAATAGATTTACTCAATTTTATCAGATGATGTTGCATGATCGACTCATAGAGAATCCGTTCTTCATTAGTAAAATTCAATAATGATTCTGACAACCTTTTGTCCTTGTCATCGAAGTCACTTTTGGCTTTGATGATTTCTTTATTTAAAGCTACAGTTTGAGTTTTTAAAATCAAAGATTTGCAATCTTTTAGATTAGCAGGTACAGAAAACTGTAAAAATTTGGGTATCACCCCAGCGTCAATGCATGACTGCAAAAAGTTGATTCTGCGCGATGCTCTTAGGTGCTTCTTACCCAACACATTAAGATTTTCCGACTGCTCGTGATTGATTGCAGCAATTGACTTCAGACAACGATATGCAATACTGCCAAGTGCTGGAGGATTGTGCTTGTGATCGAGATCCGACTGGACAGGAACCGAACCGGTCGAACATAGATATATAGAACATATATATATATATATATATATATATATATATATATATATATATATATATATATATATGTAGAACAATAATTAACTCGGTATTTGGAAATATATAAAAACTTGTTGAATAAAAAAACCAACGATAGAAAATATTGAAAAACTTGCAGAACTTGTATCACTACCGCTTTCATGTATTCAATCTTCAGGTGCTTTACAAATCAATTGACATAAAATATTCAAAAAATCTTGATGTACAAAGTTTTCATAGAAATTTAGAAGTCTGCCATTTGGCATTCAATTTAGGATGGAATAAGTCGATGAAATATCTCTCTTTAGTTTTACGAAAAATATCAGTGGTATTTACATTTTATAAAAGGGAAGATGGTAAAGCTTCCACGACTGTATTCATCTAAAAGTTTGCTCACACTTATTTTTCGATATGCCGGGATGTTGATCTGTTCTTTGTGAATTCGACAGCATTCTCTTAAGGTATTTCCTGTTTCACCAATATAAAATTCATTGTAACCAACACAAGTGATGATGTAAATAACATTTTGAGTTGACATCGGTCTTTCAGGCAACGTAGGTCCCTCCTGAATATCTTGAGTAATAACAATAGAAGGACTATAACTGGGATTACTAAGTGTAAAGAACCTAGGTGCAGTTGCTGTGATATCTTAGCAACGGGAAAAGACATCCAATTTAAGGTTGGTAATTGCGAAAGAAACTTTGAGGTAAAGCGTAATCTCAGTTGTACTTCGAAGAATGTTATTTATTTTATTAGGTGCCTAGGTTGCCAAGAATTCTATATAGGTCAGACCGGAGATATTTCAGGAACATATTCACAGTACATAGGCAGCCAATGTTTTGTCCAGAGTATAGGATCTTAGGCATGAGCAAGCATATAACTTCTTGCGGGTGTTCATTATCAAAGAAATTTGAGGCTGCTCCTCTCTATCAGATGTCACCGTCGAAAACCAAGGTTGATAGGGAAGCTATGGAACGCCATATCATTGAGTTGCTGAAACCTGAGCTGAATGCTATTTCAGTTTGAATGTATGTATATACATAGATTTAATTAATAAATCATTCCTTTGACAAGCTTCTGAGAATAAAGTGAAACCGGTCGGGGATTTTATTTGATACTGTGTTTTCTTTGGGGATCATTTTTGGATATATAATGGATATATATATTCACGCAAAGTGTGCCCAGGCTTCTCATATTTAAAAGGAAGAACAAATGCTTTGACCGGACATGTTTCAGTCTTCTTGTTTCAAGATCATCTTCAGCGGAAAGTTACAATTACAGACAAATCTTTCTTAAATACGTAGTCACATTGAAAACTGTTCATTCTGGAAGGCACGTAATAGCATAGAAATCTTAAGTCAGACAGATAAAATAAAATAAAATAAAAACACGAAGTTACAACCTACTCAAATAATTTAGAAGATAGTGTGTACAATTCGTAAAATAAGTTACAGATTTAAAGAAAGAGTGTATGATCCGTTCCTTTCATTAGCGAGATTTTCATTACTTTTTATGAATATCGACTCCAGGATAAATGGTTGCTTGCATTTACCAATAATGGAAAAATTTTCTTTTTTAGGACGATGAGGGTGAGTAGAGATTTCAGTAGGTGAAGGATAACCCTTCATGTGTTCCTTCATCCGAGTGTCGAGGTGGCGTTTCGTGGCGCCGACGTACCGCATTTCGCAACGGTCACAAGCGTATTGATATACGATAGATGATTTTGGATCACTCGGAATTTTATCTTTATTCGGAAATTGATTTAACAGTTTACAGACTTTGTAAACTGGCCTAACTTCAAAATTCGGAGGAAGCAACTCATTTAGAGAGCGAATTTTGTTTTTCAAATCATTGGTTTTGAGAGCGAATTTTGATTCGGTTTTAAAAAAATATATTCCTCAGCGTTTAGTGCTGAAAGATACTTTTCATCTTGTTGAGAAATTAAAAGAATTCACAAACGAAAATCCGAATGCTAGCTTTCGTGCTTGTAGCTACTACGATGTTTCGAGTCTCTTTACCAACATTCCGGTAAGAAGAACCATTGATCATATCTTGGCAATTTTCCTATCAAACGTGAAGCCCTTAAAGCTTTACTTGAACTGGCCTGCACCATTATTCTTTTTACCTTTGATAAAAAACTTTACAATCAGGGGGATGGCATGGCGATGGGATCTAGTTTGGGTCCCACCATGGCCGCGTTTACTATGGACATGATCGAAGCGAAGTTTGGTACTACCAGGGGCAGCCTCCCAAATTTTATGGGAGATATGTGGACGATTGTTTGGCCATTTTTGATAATGATGACCAAGCAAGCATTTTTTTGAATTTTTTGAACTCGCTTGATGATAGCATCAAGTTTGCCATGGAAACAAGTAAAGACGATCGGATCGTCTTCTTGGTTACAAAAATTTGCTGCAATTCTGGTATCGATATTGATTTTCACATCAAACCTACCAACACTGGCATCTATATGCCTTACTCTGCCTATGCTCCCATGTCGTATAGGTTGTCTGCCATGCGTTCTTTATTTTATAGATCTTATAAAATCTGCACTAATCGCAGGTTATACGAAGCTTCGGCGGTTGAGATCTCTAATATCTTTATTAAAAATGGTTTTGACAGTAAAACCATCAGCCGTATCAAAGAAAAGGTTGAAAGGAATATTGAGTGCAGGGCTTCAACTGTAAATGATTCGCAAGCTGAGAATGAGCGGGCGCAAGTGAGAAGAGTAGTGTGGTCTGTTCCTTTCATTAGCCAAGCTCAAAATGATTTGAAAAACAAAATTCGCTCTCTGAATGAGTTGCTTCCTCCGAATTTAGAAGTTAGGCCAGTTTACAAAGTCTGTAAACTGTTAAATCAATTTCCGAATAAAGATAAAATTCCGAGTGATCCAAAATCATCTATCGTATATCAATACGCTTGTGACCGTTGCGAAATGCGGTACGTCGGCGCCACGAAACGCCACCTCGACACTCGGATGAAGGAACACATGAAGGGTTATCCTTCACCTACTGAAATCTCTACTCACCCTCATCGTCCTAAAAAAGAAAATTTTTCCATTATTGGTAAATGCAAGCAACCATTTATCCTGGAGTCGATATTCATAGAAAGTAATGAAAATCTCGCTAATAAAAGGAACGGATCATACACTCTTTCTTTAAATCTGTAACTTATTTTACGAATTGTACACACTATCTTCTAAATATTTTGAGTAGGTTGTAACTTCGTGTTTTTATTTTATTTTATTTTATCTGTATGACTTAAGATTTCTATGCTATTACGTGTCTTCCAGAATGAACAGTTTTCAATGTGACTACGTATTTAAGAAAGATTTGTCTGTAATTGTAATCCGGAAAAACAAAGTATGACATGAAGGTAGTTCGCGACAGGTTTAATGAAAAATTCATTAAAGTGGCGCCAAGAGGAGAAAAAATAAGAGAATGGGAAGACAAATTGTTCATAACGGGTTCCATATTGGATAAAAAGCGCCCTGGCCGCCCCAAAGAAAGATCAAGCAAATTTGCCGATATTGAACAGTCAGTTAGGCGGTCGCCAACAAAAAAGTATACGTAGTCGTGCATCTGAATTGGATATGACGAAATCAACACTCCACAATGCATGAAAAAGACTGTAATTTTAAAGCTTTCCGACCAACCTCGGTGCAGTTTTTTATCACCAGAAGATAAACTTTAACAGGGTTGATGCCTGCAGGAAACATACCTTGAATCAGTTCCAAGCAAACGTGATAGAGCTTGTACGTTTTTTTTAGCGACGAATGTGCAATTTACGCTGATGGGTAAAAGAAAATTTTCGTTCTTTTGGTCAAAGAAAATCCCCATTATTTTGATCAAAATAAAAACACTATTCTCCCGCAAATAATGATATGGAGTGTGCAGTATCAGCGTCTCATTTAATGGGACGTTTGTGTGTAATGGGTCGAAT
>CAJQUW010001199.1:0-16151 GCA_907163375.1 Prostheceraeus crozeri
ATCGTCATTAAAGGAAAGAAAGTCCCTGCAGGAATTGAAGGAATTTCAAAAAAATTTCGGTGATATAGAACAAGTGCTACTGGATGGATGAACGAAGCACTGACATTGGAGTCTGTTGACCAAGTGCAGGGGAAAAGTTTAGCAATCGCGCCGACTTCTGGCATGGGATTCCTTCCGCTGTCACAAGACCCCCGCGGTCAAGGCGGCAGGTCAGCCAAATGAGAAGAGACGGTACGATGGCCATTGATTCCGGGCGGGGATAGTACCGGCATAATCCCGGGCATGAGTATCATGGAATAAGCCGTTTTAACAGCTGCCTCTGTGAGTTATACGAAGGAATGCTGTGTTACGGGATCATCAAAAGAAAAAAAAATTTTTACGAAACAGAGGCTGGAAATGCACGAGCTCCTGCAAGCTGCTCGTGTGTCCATGGGTGGTGGACGCCTGGCGGAAGGCATCTCAAAGGAGAATATTCACCAGTAGTTCAGAGTGTGTGTGTTGAGAACTAAACTCGACGGATCCCAGGGTATCTTGGAGGGAGATATGTTGGCGGTCAGGGAGAATTGGTGGAAATTTCTATTAATCCAACCACCCTCCCGCACAACAAGGCGCCAGCGGATGTGTCGACAGTACCTTATGACATCGACACCAGAGAGATGTGATGGCTGCAGCTTGGACTGATAGTGTAAATCGCAGACTTGGACGCTGAGAGTGAGCCTGAATCTGTCATAACTGTTGATGGACGTTCCTTGTTTGTATGTCTTGAGTTTCTGCCATAATCTGGTTTTGAAGAGAGAAAAGTTTATTCATTAGCTAGAAAAATTATGTATCTTTATCATTTTCTTTAATTTGCACGTTCACAAGACTTGTTATCTTAGAGGATCATAAGAGTTAGTTATAGATTCAGTGGTTGGTGGATACTGCATCTTAAAATAATGTAAATAGAAAACAAAAATAGATGTGTAGTTATTTTATATTCATGTCTCGCAAGGTTTATCAAATTGTGATTCCAGAATATTAGCATGCAATATTTATTTATCATATGAAAAGCAAAATGTTTGGTATAGAAAAAGAGTTAGTGTCTTCATTAATTAGTGAATAATCATATTAAAGGCGCCCGTCTTCTCTTACGTAGTCGCTGTCCCCCTTAAAAACCCTCGTTTGTAAATTAGCGCCCCGGGGCTCTTAACGAGGGAAATGCGGTCAAGTAATGCAAGGTTATTTCCGTTGATCCGAAGAAGAAACTGACAGCAGTGAAGGGGCTGGCCATGTACATACGCTGCCGTCTGTGAGCTGGCGATTCTTATCCTTGGGCTACAGCTGGCTATGTATCGCCGATTTGTTCATTTTCGACATTCTATGCAGATAAGATTGTTCGACTCGACGTTTTTAGATGCTATGACCAGCAAAGTGTGGGAAAGTTCTAACTGGTCATCAGAGTGCAACAGATGCTTTCGCCTTACGCTCCAAAGACAGCGTATTATGCTCTGTAGTCCACGTCCTGAGGGTTATCCTGATCATGTTCTGATGATGCTCATGCCTATTGGCATTATTGAGTATGCTGACGCTTGCTGATTTCGCCATTGGGGGCGGTTTAGCTTTCCACAGAATGCAGGAACGCGGAGAAGGAGAAGGTGTCAATCGCTTATGCGAGCCCATAGGGTTACACCTTGAGTAATAAGTGAGAAGCATTATTGTGTTCACTCAAAGGGATACTCGGCGATTGGTGAGAATGTTACTAAAATCTTTTACGTCCTTATGTGATTCGTTTGGGTGAGAGACTTGATCGGTATAGGAAAAATCTGATCATTGCCGCATGTCGGATTTGGTTACTAGAAAATTTCCCGGGGAAACCCGAGGTTTAGTAGACTAGCTCGGTAGGCTAGTGAATACTTCAAGGAATGGTTGCACATGAGAACATCGGGGAGGGTCAACATTCTTTCTAATGCGGAGGGCTATCACGTAGAAAGCAGGGGACTGCCCAAATAGTGTGAACCCCCAGATAACTAATCATGATAGGCCTTCTGCGCGAATTAGGATAATAGCATTTGATTTAGAAGTGCAAAGCTGATGACGATATCTTCAGAAGTTCAGAAATGGTGGCTGAAGGACTCAGTTGTACTCCTCGCGATGAGGGATTTGTCATGAGTGTAATTCGGCTCTATAGGTGTTGGCGTTGTCCGGTGGAAGAGGTTGGTTCCTGTAGCTGGTGTTCAGCACTTGCTAAAGGCGGTGCATTGATGGAGAAAGGTGGGGCCCCTCGGAGTTCAGAAACTTAGGGACAGAGTTTCTAGGATTTTTTGGTGGGTCCTGATTGGGGAAAAACGCATGTGGACGCAGTATTGCAGTGAAATGTTTTGCTAGTGCGCGCGTCAAACACCGCAAATACGTTGCGCCAAACCCTTGAACCAATTATCGTCGGTCGCCCATACCACGTGATTTGCATCGGATGTGCGGACATGATTTACATTCTAGTCGCGGGGCAAACAGATATTTTTTAACATCGTTGATCAATTCTCAAGTGGATTGACGAATAACTATGATCAAACCGGATGCTGAAACTTAGTCCGGAGTTTTACTGGATAAAGTGGATAAGCAGATTTACGGTCCACGGAAAGAATTCACATGATCAGGGAAGGGAAACTATCTGGGCTCCCTTTTTTACAGCGTTATGTCGAGACGCACGAGTATTCGCAAACATCCAAAATACAACCCTTCCCATCCCAGGGAAAACGGAGGTTTGTGAGGTGTCAATTCGGACAGTAAAAGCGGATAGTGTTGGTAGAGTTAGGTTGGGGACGTTGATGTACGCGCTTGGGATGATGAATTTGCCTGCGTTGTTTGGATGGCTTATAGAGGCGATGTCACTTTCCCACTGGTTTTCACCCATATGAGATGTTGTTAGGCTTATACTATGCCATCGGAAAAAAGGACCAATGTGGCTCAACTACCGAGAGGAAGGTACGGGACAGCTTAGTCATGCTGTAGAGGGAGTTGAGACAAACTACTTCAAGCGCACCCTTGTTAGGTACCCTCACGCATGCCAAATGTCAGGGAATAACAAAGAGGACATATGATAAAAAAATAAAGCGCTTTCATCATAGTGACTTTGAGGAGAGGAGATTGCCGTAGGGATTCTCAGGGCCCCGCCTTGTTGCTAAGCAAGGTAGAGCCAATTTCACCAACTGGTCTGGCAGGCCCTTCATCTTTATTCCTGGAGGTCATTGGTTAGTTGTCTTCGCTCGTCTAGGAAGATGTGGACCGAGATGTTGGGCCGACGAACGGATAGTAAATTTTCTGCAGACCTTAAGAGGTGTACAACCCTCATAAGGAGCAGAGCGGACAGTGAAGACGAGTCGTCGAGCGATGAGTCTTCGATGGATGAAGTGGAGCAAGCGAGGTATGGTGAAGCAAGTGGTGACGATACCTCGAACAACGAGTATTTGACAGAAGAATTGGAACCTCCGAGGGGCCGACTCGTCGACGTTACGGTATCACCATCTGCGAGAAACGAGGAGCAGTGCGATCCAAGTATCCAAAGTGACGATTCTGACTGTAGCCCTCAGCCATCACAGGGCATGCTGCTACGCTCCGGACGCCGCCTAGTGACGAATTAAGGTGGGGGGAGTGTAGTAAATGTGGACTTTATTTTGTTTTACTTTGCATGTAAATAGCCCTATGAACGTTTTGTGAGAAATAAACAGAATTGTGTTTTCGATCGAGAAATCTTGCTTTGAAATCGCATAATTCATGTACCCACCCTGATTTCAACAAACTACGGTAATTCTAATTAATTATTGGTGCGTCGGCCGGGAATGAAATTTGCAGTAAAACGGTTTTCTCTTTCAACGGCGATAAACTGTGAACTCACTAATGTCAGAGGAGAACTTTGATCGTCATCAAAAGGACGCGTGCTGCGTTCATAGTGTTTCTTGCTCGAAGGTTGCATGCTTATCTGCGTTTCACTGACAACATGAATGATGGCATTAGAGACCAAGCTTGTCTCGAATAGATGAGGAATTCGTAGATACTGGAAACGACATTGACGAACTCCCTAAACGAGGGTTGGTGAATGGTCATTGAGACGACATGCAACTTTGTGAAATGACGACGAATCTAGTGGTGGAAAGCGAAAATCAGCGAGTGCATTGTTAAAAAGAAAGAATCGGATTCCAACGACTGACAAAGGAACACAAGAAAACTCGGTGAGTGCAGCATGACAGTGCGATTTACCCCAGCTTAACTTACCACATTCAGTGGCACCTTTTTTAGACTGGAATCTATTTTATGATAGTTTTGTTTTGTCAGTTACACTCTAAATCTGAGATTTCTTTCTGTCGAAATATGTTCAACTATTTGAGGGAGCCAGCTTCGTGGCTATGCTTCTGATTTAGACGTTTTTAAAGGGTTCTCTTTACGTGAAGAACAAACTTCGAAACTGCCTTGGTTATTGTGTGGAACGTTTGGACGACAGAATCTTATCATCCGTGCGCACATTAATGATATTTTTTGAATTTGCCCTACCGTTCAAGGCCGGAAATACTCTTAAAGCGCTATCCATTTCATAAACACTGTGGAAGTTAGTGTGCGATAGCTTGAACAGTCTAGGAATTTAATTGACGCCTATAGCTGTTTTCTACCGCAGTTTATTCAGACTCCTTGAAGTATTAACACAGAATTGCTCGTTACGATCGAAAAGGTGTTCCTCAATAATCGAATTGTTGAAATTTTATGAACTGAAGCTTAACTGTCATAACGTCAAGCAAAAGAATATTGTGACAAATCTCGGGTAGTGAACCAACCTCGTTTGGATTCGGTTTCCGTATGTCAATTGCAGAGTAAGACAAGGTCAATCAAAAGTGCGTAATTTGTGATGGGGATCATTGGACGTAGAAAATATGAATCTTTCTGAAAGCAGATATAAGTAGTCGTCGCGAAATGGTCCAAATCAAGAGCCTGTGTTTCCAATCTGTCTTAAAGCGGCACCTAGTGAAGTCCTGTCAAGAAATGTTTCAAAGCGTCCCCCACACGATGAATTCATCCAAGGATATAAAGTCCGAATCCCTGTTGAAGGGACAGAATTGTAACCCCCCATACCTCAATCAAATAGTTGTTCTTCAATGAATTCTCGAAAAAGGTGCTCTGTTTCTGTGCCACTCGGTGCCCTGAGGGTTAATGACAGTTCAAAGTTGTATTGAAGCCCTCATACGACGGAGGAAAGTCCAGACTACCCTATGTTCGCGAGGATGTCGTAAAAGAAAATGAAAGCTTATTTCAATGAGTCCACTACGCTTAAAATATCTGGGTTTGGAGGAAACTTTGTACCGTGACGAAAGCCTATCCATTTAATTTGTCTTAGGACACTGAGTAGCCGCAATAGATCCAAAAAAAAGCGAACTGATGTGGGAATGGTGTCGTCGTAAAGAAGCTTTAGTTTCTCCCTTTGAAGGACCAGATTAATGACATATTTTATCGAAATTCGGAATATTGATAATGAATCACTGCGCTGGACGACATTGATCCCTGGACAACGGAAACGGATTGACAGTTTAACATTGGAGATGTATTGAGCTCTATGTGTATTATATCATATAATAGCGGTCAGAATGATGAATGGAATATGCGGTAAATGAATCACTTCTTTGGCCTTCGTAGTGCCTCTGGGCGAGCTGCGGGGACCGGACTACGGCAACTCAGCTTCATGTAATCTCTCTCATGGAAATAGCAAATAGATAATTCTAGATTTTGGGAATCCGAAGAATTTTGGAGAATTAAGTCTGAAAAATCCGGATGAGGTTCTGACGATCGGGAGAAAGTTGAGAGCATAGACTTACTTCAATGCCAAATGTAGTAAAAAAAGGAGGATAACCGTTTATGAGGATCGATTACCTTGGAAGGAGACACCACGAGGCAAAATCGATGCACACATGGGACCTGTGAGAAACAGAACGTGGAGGGTGCTGCAGTAAACTAAAATCGTGAACCGAAGCTGTTGTGAATCATACCACGCAATATTCATGGAGTACGATGTCTCTTTCGGGAAATGATCGATAGAGTAGAATCAGAGAATACAAAGAAAAAATAACATCGTCCGATACCCTGGCATCACCATCCCACGTATTTCGCAATGATCAAGTCATACCACTGAAATCAGGCCAGGTCTTTGAGCGCTTCAGCTTAACTGATTTCGTATGGGTACATTCGTTGAAACGACTTTCTTTCTCCCCGGTCACAATTTTTACTTACTGAATTGTTTCAAATTCGATTAGAGCTAAACCAGTGGCGATCATAGCGGACGTAGAAAAGGCGTTTCTACAGATACAGATATCTCGAAGTGATCGTGAAGCACTCCGTTTCTTTTGGATAGACACGAGACAAGAATACAACCAATTGAATATCGGCGGGAGTCGACTCGAATTGGAGGTAGGTGGACTGAAAGTCATCTCCTTTCAAAGTGTTTTGTGATATGGGGGGGTGTGGAAATCCCATGGTACTCTAATTGGGTATTTTTAGTGGCGACAAATTGCCGCCATGAGTTTTTTTTCCCGCCCTAAGATAATTTTCAGAAGATATTTATATGTCATCAATTTACAAGAAGCAAAAAAAAAAAAAAAAAAAAATAAAAAAAAAAAAAAACTCGCCTGAGCTGTGGGCTTAACAATATTTGGGGGTGGGAAAAACATCATTTTTTTAGTGTTTTCCTACATATAAATTTTTACTGCTTTATTCATTTTTCACATCAATTTTGATGTTGAACGTGTCATTTCTGAATAATATGGCTTTATGTATGAAACAGTGGAGAAATTGTGTCATTTGGCTCTCAGATATTGTTTATCTACATATTGAAGATGCATCTAATACAAATATTTCCTGGAATGAGAAGAAAGGAATATTTGCTCGCTATTTTAGCAACATTTTTGTGCTTTGGATGGTTCTTTAACGTTTCATCTGCTAGTGAAGATGAACTCCGCGTGGTTGACGCACGTGACCACGTGGTGACGCACGCACTTGTAAGAGCGGAAATCTACAACTTTTACAAGATCAGGGCCTACAAATTGACAACTTTCGGAAATCAACAACCGGTGTCGATTTCCGATAACTAGAGATCAAGTTTTCTGCGTCGTCATCAGCTTTTTTCCAAAGGTCTACATATCAATGACGAGATAGATGTTTATGCAAGGGAATTGTTTACTTTCATGCAAAAATATTGTAGAATAAAGCAGCAAAGTACAGTTGACTTTTGTACAGTAAATCGACAACCGTACAAATTTTTTTATTGTTTGACTACGGCATTTAGAATTAAGGTCGGTAAAACAAAATCCCGAATTATTTGATATTTCGCAATAATGTGAAACTCACGCGTTTATTCGTTATTTAATTGTGAATAGTCTAATAGAGCACCATAAACATCTACCCGTGGTTAGATGTCTGAACACTCCGCCCATCCAATGCCAATTGGTTTACAAAAAACCGTTGTCGGTGATGATTATGAACAGCATTTGGCCATTGCGCCACTCATTTTTCCTATCTTTGTCGGTTGCCTTATGCAAATGTTAGTGTGATGAGACCATACTTCAGCGTTCATCTTAAAGTAGTAAAAATGCTGTTGTGTTACGTATAGAGACACGCTCAGGAGTAGAAAGTTGATTTCAGATACTTGTCATTAAATTGGATTATTCTACTAAATCAATCAGAGGATACTTTGGCATGTCAATTGAAAGAGACAATGAAACAGGTCTTACACATGTGCAGGGCGTTATAAGAGATGGAGGCTCAATACATCCGCGCTGAAAATTAGCTACCACATGATTCATTATGTGGAGCCACGAAAATTGCCCTGGTTAAATTGAATTAAAACTCAACATGTTGTGTTGTCAGCTAAGATGACTATTACCATTTGTGAGAATACCTATAGACTTTACAGAAATTCTTACCTGAACATCTGACTTGTATTCTGATTCCATAACACCTCCTCTGAGGCCAAAAATCTTATAGTAGAGTCATTCCGAGTTTTTATCTAGAGAGATTATTTGTTATATTGTTATCAGAGCATGCTAGTAAATACTTCCCCTGTGGTGAAGGGAGTGACGTGGAGGCTACATTTACCGTTCAGAATGCCTAATGGACCTCCATTGTTTTGCAAGAAAAAGAGCATGAAAATCGATGCTTTTGCTACGATTGTATTCGATATTTTGAAAGCGGACTGTATGTTTTATAAGTTGAGTGGCTCGGCATGTTTCGCTTTCTTATTGTTCTAATCTATGGTAGTGTTCGTAGGAATCTGTTGAGTTTCATAATTGTTTCAGTCAAGTGCATGTAAGACTCAACAAAATCTCGTTGAATAGATGTTATAACCAATAAATGTTTGGGTAATTTGTGATAGAATTAATCCAATCATATTACTGTTGTAAATGTTGTTAAGTATATGAAACGGACGGCCTATATTACAGGACTTTTGCCGCTGAACTTGGGCGCAATTATGTTTTTATTGTTTCCCCCCGAGCTTGGGGACTTAAATCCTGGCACCCTCAACTATGTTAACACAAGATGATCCAAAGAGCTATAAATGAGATTAGGACCCATAGATTGCTACGTTCGGATAGAGCGAACGCCACTCGGCGTGCATGCGTCAAGTGGTATGATTTTTGTTTCATGATGCCAAATTATCACATTCATGATTTAGGCGAAAAGGCGAACTGTTCCAAGCAAACAGTGCCTAGAGAGCTTCTCCAGAAATAACAGACTTCGAACATCTTTTGGCAAAGATATATGGAAGAATTTCCTACACGTGTGGTAAATTTTTGAAATGGATAGTGGAATCTAGCTGAGGATTTGCTGGCCATATCTCGATGCTGTTAAACGAGGACGACAATCCATGATACACTGTTCTTGTACATCACTATTGAAGAATATCCAATAACCGACAGGTTTTTCGATGGTGTAGCCGAGGTATGTGTCCACCATTTCCACCTGGAAAGAATGCCGGTAAACTTATGCAAGAATTTCTGATGAGAATTATATGAATAGACAGATGCAATCCGTGTTAAATACCATGTGCAGGATTTCCTGTTAAAGTTGTAGTGATCGGCATAGAGGGGCAAATCCAACAAGTCGACAAACTCCCATATTGAGTTATTGGTAACGAAAGGACGAGACTTGGGTTTAAAAACTCCAACACGACTTTATGGGTCTCAGTTTCTTGTTCAGAGCCATGGCAAACAGAAATGCAACATTGCTTGTAAAGTCTGTTTCCGGCTAATGCTCGATCTTTATCCACTGAGAGATCGAACCTTCCCCTCATTCGTACGCCTGTCAAAAACACGCCTGTCAATTTTTTTTTCTAGCATCGTTATATTTACCAACAGTACTTTTTTTCATGTTACAACCTACTCATTTGAATATTTTCAACATTTACATTTGTGTTTTATTTTTTATTTTTCACACTTGGTTTTACTTACTGAATAGTTTGATTTGTGATTTTACTCTTCATTATTAACTGTGTTTCGCCTAAGGTTTGCCCTTGCTAATTTGATTACTTTCATTAAGCAAGTCATAAGTTGAAGGTGGACCCTAGAGATTCCCCGCCAATCTTTTGACCGCTGCTAGCTGGATTTAGTCCTCTTTGTGCTTTACCTTACGCCAGCATACTATTTTGTGCACAACTTTTCTATTACATTTGCCATGCATGTCAGAATTATAGGTCTTGTCACGTTTTGATTTTTATTTTATATACCCAACCAGTTTAAAGATAGCAGTGTGTTTACAATATTTTATAAGTCTTATCATACATGTAGTTTAGCCTGTAATTTTTTTTTTTACGATTCCGTATTCAGAGTTCAAATTTGACTTTTCCTCGGTTCACCAAAATATAATCATCTTTATTATGGGTTCATAAGTCTAATAATAAAGGGATATAGTGATTTCTGTGCGAAGGATTGCCGGTTAGACGCCCCCACCCAACCTAAACGTCTCTCAAGGGATTGTCAGGACCCAACGTGTGTGTTTATTGTTGTAATGCTTTTGATTTCAATCCTACTTCCATTCACTAGCTTTATAAAGGTGGAAAGTTTCTTGTTCGATAAGACGGGTAAACTTCAATTTGTAAAACAAAAGACGTTATTTATCTGATTTCGTGTTAAAAAAGTGTTGGTTTGCAGTAAGCGTGGTGTTCTCAAAACTACTCAAGCCTTTGGCATTGTAGGTTAAAATGGACATCGTAATAGCATCTCTAAAGGAAAATCAAAACGCACTTTCTATTATTTAATCATTTTCGCAATGATAGCCATACTTGTAATGACATGGTCCATTCAGATTATTAACGTCATCGAGGATGTTAATGATAAAGCTGCATTAGTACAGCGACGCTTAATAATACAAGAAGATTACTACATTCGCTACACTTAATACCAAAGTGTTTTAAATATATTCCACGACTGTGGAAACTACCCCATTACTCTAATGTTATTTTTTTAGTGGCGACAAATCCGCCCAATCTTTTTTCGCCAAGATAATTTTCAGTTATTTATCATTTCATCAATTTCAAGGAATAGAGTCGCTGTGGCTAAAAATATTTGGGTGGCAAAACTTCATTTTTCTAGTGATTCCTATCATAAAATTTATCTGCTTTATTCCATTTTTCACATCTATTTTGATTTGTTTGAAACCGCGTCATTTCTGAATAATATGGCTTTATAGATGAAACAGTGGAAGAATAATTGTGTCATTTGGCTCTCAGATATTGATTTATCTACATATTGAACGATGCATCCTAATACAAAATATTTCCTGGAATGAGAAGAAAGGAATATTTGCTCAGCTATTTCAGCAATCATTTTTTGTGATTTAGATGGGTCTTTAAGCTTTCATCTGCCAGTGAAGATTAACTCCGCGTGGTTGACGCACGTGACTCTTGCGCCTTGTCCTAAAACAGCCCGTCATGCTCATATTTTACTGAGCCATCGGTGTTCATACATTGAGTGCACCAGTTGCCGGAAATTCCACCATCTTATGATAATTGAGGAGATGTTTCCAACACAAATACCTTACCGTTTTCACTGCTTGTGACCCGTCATGCCTATTTGCTGTATGATTGCTTTATTAACTAAGGAAAGCAGACAGACTGTAGCTACTGTGGACTGTTCACAAGGCGCACGATGTTCTAAGTTTTGCTTGCTCAGGGAAATCATTATGATCTGTGCGTGAAATGGCGTCCTGGTAAGTTGATGTTAAATGATAGGTTAATTGGAATCAACTAAAAGTTGTGCAACAGAGTATAGTCATTACATCTGATGCTGTTGATAATTCACCATCCACGGTTATACATTTCATTCTAGTAAAAGCAAAAATATTTCTTAAGTGGCAACTCAGTGATGGTTAACTACATAGCTCCACACATCCTCGTTCATGATGATGTGTCAGGTTGAAAACACTTGTCTAGTGGTCGATATTGTAAAAAAAAGTTTGACGCAATCAAATGGATCACGGAAGTCGGTCAAATTTTTTGCATATAATGAAAAAAAAATACTATGTGTAGATAATATATATATATATTATATAGTACTATATTATATAATTTTTTATATATATATTATATATAAGGTGCAAATAATTTCCTCCATGCCTTTTGAACTGGACAAACAAGGGTCATTTTCGCACTGCTGACCGATTCAACCCGTTTACCGCATCATGAATGTTATACGAAAAAGCTTCTTCCAAGTTACTATGTGTAATAACGAACACCGTTAAATAACAAATTTTTGTAGGGCTATTAGAGTAGTGGAAGCTGAGAGGTCTTTTTTGTGAGGAATGCTTGCAAAAAAGGGAAAATTAGCTGGTTCATTTAATTCTATTAGCACAATATTGAAATTAATTTTTTATTTGCTAGCATGGCTTGTTTTGGAATCAGATATCAAAAGACGTGAGGTTATTTCGCACGCAATGGTGCGTGTAATTAGCCAGACAATGAGGCCAAGTTATTCCACACGTAAAAGTGGGTAGCAGCAGCCGTACTATACAGTGAGGTTTTTAGACGCAAAAATTAAGTCGAAGTTGTAACTGTATTTAATGGAACGGTTAGATGTCTTGCTTGATCACTTAAAATATTCAGCACTAATATGTTTAGGCTTTTTAAGAGTTAGATTTAAGCAATTGCTTCTTAAAAGTGGTTGGCTACTGAACACGTTGCCAAAGTTTCATAGTATCTATTTTTTTTTGCGATACATGTAATGATATAATGATTCTGTCTTAGTGGCAAATCGTAGTCGCTGATAGTCAGCTATTTCCCCATGATCATACATTATTCTTCTAGAATTGTACAGCTTTTTGATTTGATGTGTATTCAACATGTGTGATAAAAAATTGGTAGGCATTTTGAAGGTACCAATTTGATGCCACTTGTTTAATCTCTCGGCGTAGGTTTATTCAAAATGTTAAAGCGGGCATTGATTCCTTTGCTAAGTTATACGGATGTAGCTTTTTTGACATCGGTAAAATTGGGCGAATCAGTCATTGATTGGTAAGAATCTGTCTATTGGCTCTATGATGGCCACTTGAACATGGATGACCTATGTAAGTGGACGGGCAAACCAATTTGTGGTAGTGATGACTTAAAGATCAGTTGATTACTCTCTATCGGTTGCACTGTATCGGCCGTTAGATGCTATAGATTGCCACAAACCTTGTATTGTGATGTGTCTGACAAATTTTGTTGCACTATTTTTTTATTTAAGCCTTTAACAGAAGCTTAATAATCAAATTTTGATCAATTTTAGAAAAGCTGATTCTTCAACCGAAATTTATATTTATTATGATTTGTAAAATATCCAAAATAACTACGCCTACGTTTATTTTATGATATTAGCTACATAAAGAATAAAGATTTTTTCTGGATGCGCGCTGCATTCACCTGCTCGCACCGAAAATTGTAGAAGTCAGGCTGAAGTACTTTTAGTAGGCCTGGAGGTGAAATATAATTTGTTAAAATTAGATAGCCTACATATCGCCAAGAGGAGCAACAGCGGGGTTATTCACAGCGACAAATGAATTAATCAATGCTGAAGTGGATGTTGATGCCCAAAAAATAATTTGGCCCCAGTGAAAGCTTGGAGTTGACTATGGAGTATCGGTGGCTCGGGGATAATGTTGAGTTGTGATTTGCTCGAGTGGGATTTGTACCTACGGTTTTTAAGTGGTTTTTTTTTAATGTAAGTGAATTTGGCTGATGTGGTGCCATTGTTCGCGTGTTGGTGGTGGAGGGTTTTTTGATGGATGATTAGGGGTTCGAGTGGGTTGTTGGGGTAGTGTGAGGTTATTATAATTGAAACTATGCTTAGGAAGGTTACTTTTGAATCAGCCCTAGATATAGTGGCATTTTTGTCTACATCGTGAAGAGTATGACCGGCATTGCAGTTTTCCGTAGTTATAATGAATCTTTGAGAATGCTTAATACGATGTCAGATGAACCAATGTTACGGGGTGATATTAAATTGATAATTATTCGCAAAAGTCTAGACATAAAACTTGAATGAGCGCACTCGAAATTTAATTTGGCACAAGTGATCAAATCAAAATGTGAATCGTTTTGTGGTTTATTCCTTATATTAGCTTTTATAATACAAATTTCGGATGAAGGGCTTCTGTGTAATTGATGACAGTCCGCTATGGATGTTCACACGATGAAATCAAAGTCTGCGTACCAATTGCCTTTTATCTGCGTATATCTGAATGTTTCGTGTTTTGCTTTCCTTTTTTTGGTTTGTGTATATGATATTTTCTTTTCAGTGATTGCCGGAAGCGAGGAAGAACTATTGGTATTAATTGATCAATGGAGTACTCTGGAATGCAATTTATACTGTTAAGTATCTTCAGTCTTAAGGCTGGAGGCGTCATTCATCATTGTTCGTTTATTTTCTTCACTAACATAAACAGTCATTTAGGCGTGATGACGTCAATAATTTAGTGACAACATTTCAGAATTTGATTATTTCTTCATAATTTTTTATCTCAACATGGATAATCAAATACTGATATTGATCATAGAGGGGAGATACACTCTGAGTGTAGTTGAAGATTATGTGGATGTTAGGTTTGTCAATAAAAAATATTAAAGTTCACAATGAGGATTTACTTTTCAATGGAATCAAAAGCAAAAAATTTGGGACTGAAAATTTTGTATATAAAGGTCCATCTTGTTCTCCAACATACATTCATGATTGGAAATCTAAAACTGATCAATGATTTGTATGTACAGCTGCGGTATCATAAGAAAATGAAGTTTTTCTAGATTTTGATACAAAGATTTTCAGATGTTTCAGTGGGCAAAAAGTTGTAAAACTCGTCTCATTACACAGTACATGAATGAAATAAATCATACACTAATCCCAAAAAGTCTGTCCACCTTTCTGAATTGCTTCTAATGTTAATAGGTGACATCGTTATAAAATTGCCAATTTGAATATATTCTTTGATAACATTGAATATATGGCTTGAAAAGTTATTCTTGATTGAAATATACTTTCTTGAATGCTATAAAGTTTCCACATGTATCAGAAAGCTTTGATTTTGAAGCCAATTGTAATCAAGCATGCTTACACGATCAAATAATGAAGACAGTACAAATGAGAAATAAAATTGAAAGAGAAAAATGATGGGACTAAAGAAAAGGTGGACTTATAGTAAAGCTTTTGGCTTTTCAGTAATGAGGATGTCAATATCAGAACTTTTGTTTAAATCTCACTTTTGGACAATACGAATAATTTTAGGGTAGAGAGGGGGTGAGGGGTGGGGCCGATACCACCAACCAGTGATATTTAGTGAATAAAATATGCTCTACTGATAGTATTAGTAATCCAACGCACGCAGCAACAGCCCACTGCTTAGGCTCATCTTATTTTTCTCGAATATCAAAACACTTTATCGCAGGAGAGTTTCTAATGATCTGGAATGAGCGATTGTTTCTGCCAGCTGGTCTACAACAGTCTGCCAACAATGTTAGGCCGGTATGAGGAACGGAGACCATTCGTTGCGAGAAAAGAGAAAAGTTTGGTGGCGAAAAAATTGCGAGTGCGAGAGAAATTTGGAGGAAGGTGATATTTGCGAAACGAGAGCAAATTTCGGAGATGAGTAATGACCGGCGGATTCAAGTACATTAGAAAGCATGAGCGAATGAAAGCTGAGAACTCCAGATTATGACATACCAATGTATGGATGCTTGTTCAATTGATGTTCTGGGAGGTATCTGACTTTATGTTCTTAGTGAAGCTACAATGTCAGATATCTTTCGTAAAATTAGAAATTCTGAATACTTAGTTAATTTCCCGAGTATTTATTCTATAGAATCGTCAGCAGACCGTCGGATTCATCTTTCAATGGAAACAGCTCATCCCTTGGGGCTGATCAGTCTATCATGCTAGATGTAATAGAAAGAATAGTAACGGCCATCAAGATTACCAGATCTTAATACTTCAACATATGTGATTGATCTGGCCGTTACAGGAAAGTATCAAGAACAGGTGGAAGTAGATTGTTTGAAGGACGTGACAATCAAATGGTAGGTCGAGACTGCACGAGCATTCCTCGAGCGCACGTTTGCTAACGATAATATTTATACTTCAAAAGAATCAGAAGTATGATCAATTCATCAGGTATCTTTCGATAATGTATCATTTTATAATCCTTTGAAAATTCAGCATTTATCATGAGGTTAATTTTACTTTTCTTAACTTAACGCCAAATAGAAACATTTATTACAGTATGTTAAGAGGTTTGTTGGGTTATGATGGAAAAGATAACAAATATTTTTGGGATAAGTGTAAAGTCCCCTTAAATGTATAGAGTGGATTGTAGTCGTCTATAAGTTCCTTAATAATCAATTAATTTCTATGCAAATCGAATCTCAGGATTTTAACCATAGATAATGGTCTTCATCTCATGTTTTTGTCTTCCGATGTCCTACGGATAATTATGTAATTTTTCACTACTTCATAGTTTTGAATAGCTATTCAGTCCCTTCCATTCGATATTTCAATTCTATTATGTTGTCAATTGCGATATCAAATAAAACTGCTTATCAAGAAGCTGGCGAAAAAGTAATTTCATAGCTGTCGCCACAAATCAACAATGATTTCCATACTTCCCTTATTATACTTACTTTG
>CAJQUW010001200.1:0-23707 GCA_907163375.1 Prostheceraeus crozeri
AATCTGTTAAAGGTGAAGAGTTTCAGCAAATATAAGAAAATACATATCGCCATTTTGTAGCATCTTGTTACCAATATTAAAACAGTATTTACCTGGTCGCTGCGCTGGTGGGGTTTTGTCCCCTGGAAATAATTTAATAGATTTAATGAAACAGTATCGAGATTTAGGAGATAAAACTGAAATTTGTAAGAAAATTTCAAATCAACTACTTGAACAAAAAAATGAATTTCTAATGGCTTTTGATGCAACATCTTTATATCCATCAGCTATGTATGATGAAAATTCAGAATACCCTAAAGCTGAATCAGCTAGAAAATTTCGTCAAGAAGAAGAGCGGGAATTAGTATATAAATTTAATACTCAAACATTTAGACCTAAAACTGGAATATTCTCTGTTGTGTTTCAATATCCGAATGATATGTTTTTCCAACCAGTTCCTTTAAAAGATAAAGTGAAAAATCAAAATAATCATTATTTCCTCAAGTAAAAGTAATCAGTTTAGAAATGTATATGTTATGTGCAGGTTATTAACTTCTGTTGACATACAAGAAAATTGTTAGATGTTGGGGAAAAATCTACATATTACTGATGGTATAATTTATGAAAACAAAATTATCAGTTTCACCATTTCGAAAATTATATTGAAAAACTTTTTAATTTGAGAAAAACGATATAAAACAGAAGGAAATACTGTAGGAGATGAGTAATTAAATTATTTGATGAATTCGCTATATGGGCAAAACGTGCAAAAAGATATAACCATAAATATCATTATGGAATGAGAATACATTGAGAAAAGAATTTCACTCAAGAAAGTAAAAGATTTAGAAAATTAATGATGAACAATATTTAGCGAACGTAAAATGGAAAGTTTTATGATGAAATTTCTCAAACTATATATTGTTAAAAGATGGGAAGACGTCATTCATGCTCACACTTAGGTTTCTCCTCAGTCTTTTCTCACTCTAGAAGAACAGAATAACTTTATTTTAGAAATTAATGGTTTCAAAGAAAATACATTCATTATACAATACTGATTCAATATAATTTCCCAATGAGCTCCCCCTTTAATAAATTAGACGCTGCCTGGATATGTTGGAGAGAATTGATCAAGGAAAAATGGATTAGAAATGGGGAATTATTTTTTGCAATGTTTATTGCACCTTAAAGTAAAATACTGAATACTGTAGATAGCAAGGGATACTTAGTGAAAGAAAACATCAAAGTTATTCACAAATCAAGAAAAGTAGAAGATTTCTAAAATTATAATCGGGAAAACATATCGACTACAGTTATAAACCATGAAAAGATCTTTAGAAACTGGAATTAGTATTCCTGATAAAAATATAATCTGAAGAAAAAAAATTTATGGTCAAATACATATCTTAAACGTCAAGCACCGATGAAAATGAAATTATGTTATCCCTTTATAACGGAGAAGATATACAAGCTGAAATATTTCAAACAATACAAATGTGAGAGTTAATTTAAGTGATGATGATGACACGTGGGAATAATAATTTTATTTTTATTACATCTAAAAAAATTTATAACATCTGAAAAAATTTATTTACATCTAAAAACTTATTACATCTAAAAACTTTATTACATCTAAAAACTTATTACATCTAAAAACTTATAACATCTACAAATTTTATTACATATGAAAAAATATTTATCGAAATATTTTTCTTTATCACATTAAGTTTTTATCATATTAAGTTTATCATATTAAGTTTTTACATATTAAGTTTCATCATATAATGCTTTATCAAAAGATATTTAAAATTTTTTTTCACTAACTATTGATTCTCATCACATCATAAATTGATTCTTCATCATCCAATCATCATAAATTTGTTTCTTCAGCATCATAAATTACACTTTTTGTATACGATGCCCTTCCATGATAGATACCAGTTCTCTTATTGGAATATCTAAATCTAAATTCATTTCTTACTGTTAATAATATATAGAGAAAAATATTGGTCTTTGATCTCTTTGTTGGAAAAATTTTAATAACACCACCATAAATCTAAATCACTTTTAGTTATTTTGGTTTAAAGATGATAAAAATTTTAAATATGATTAGATGTAAATCCTAAATTAAATTTTGTAGACCCGACACATAGTTGTTAAACAGTATCTTCAACTATACCATCATTATTATTTTCAATTGTAAGAAAATGAAATTTAGATAAATTTTTATAATTACTAATATTTTTGTAATCTTTTTTACCATTTACACCTTTTTCAGATGTTATCAGAATCATCATTATTATCATAAGATTCTTTAAGATCGGCAAAGCCCTAGAACCTTCGGTTCGTTTTATTATGAATATTTATGGTCATTGTTAATAGTATAAGGTGTTAGACCACCATATAAATTTTCTCTTGTTGAGCTAAACCATTTTATATAAGATTTTAATAATTTCATATTTAGAGTTGGAATATAATCCTATGTACGTATCATCATCATATCTTTGGCGGCTTTTCGATCTACATGTTTCTTGTTTATAAATTGTGTCTCTATAATAAACTTGACAGAATAATTCTTCATTATGTTTTTTTACTCTCTATGTGAATGTATATATTGATTTTAGAATCGTCAACACACAATAATCTAATTTTTTCTTTCGAAAAAGGATTTTAATTTTTTAACTAATTCTTTAATATTGATATAATTAATAATTTTATTGTTCTATCCAATCAGTATTAACTAATCGCAACAACATGCTCTGAATAAAACCCATATACATTATTATGACCTATTATAACCATATTTTCTTTATTTAATTCAACATAAGCTACATCATTATATTTACTTACAATCTCCATAAATTTAATAAATGGTATCCCCCGGAAATAAACAAAATTAAGTTTCTATAGAAGGTAAACCTTTAGTCTGTTTCTCTGAAATATTTCGGCATGTAAAAAATTTTTTTGTAATTAGAAATACAAATATTTAACCATCTATACAGGATTTGTAAATAGGTATTACTTATTATTATTATCAAAACATTTATTTTCAAATCCCGTTTGATCTCGTCGAATAAGAAGAACAGGATGAAATGCGGGCGAAATATAATTTTTTTTAAATTGGATTTTCCATTTTTTTTTTATTTTAAATTAGAAAAATATTTATGTTTTTATTTATTTATTAGAAAAAATTTTATTTTTTTATTTTTATTAGAAAAAATTTTATTTTTTTATTGTTAAAAAATGATGTTACCAAATGTTGGTGGAGGTGCATATATCCCGAATAATCGTGAATTAGAAATAGAGATAGAAAATTATATTATGAAAACTGGAGACGTTTTATCTGGTCCATTGCATCTTTCTATTTCTTCTCACAACAAAATACAGAGTTAACAAATAAACCAATATGTTGAAACCACAAATCAATGATTTAAAGGAAAAATATATAAACGATTTTTGGTATCCACTGATGAATGAATTAAAGTTGCTTAAACTTAATGACAAATCATTAAACGAAAAATTATTAAAACTTGATAAAAAGGATAGAGAGCTAGAAGCAGATATAGCAAAACTTGTTAAAAAGATTTCTGAACAATCAAAAATTTTAATATTACTTTCTTTAAAGTTAAAATCTGCAGTCATTAAAAATAAACATCAGATAAAAATGTTAAAAGAACAATTAGAAGATGAAATAGAAAAACTACCTGAAAAAATTAAAAAAAATTTAAAGCAGTTACAAACTACATTCCAAAAAAGGTGTTGATAGAATTAAGTTCTAAAATTAGCTCAATCAAATGAAAAAGATGAATAGAATAATAAATGAAGTAAACGACACTTAATGAAAAAGTTGATAAAATGAAAAATCTTAAAATCAATTTAGAAAAAGAATTAAAGAAAAATTTACAAGAAAACTCTAAAGAAAATAAAGAACAGTTAGATTCTGTTAAAAGACAATTAGATGTTTCTTAAAATTAAGTTAAATGCACTTAAAACGCAATTGAAGATTAATCAGCAGAAAATGAAAGTGAAGAGAAAAGAAATTAAAGTACATCACACTCTGCTTGAACGAACAATTAGATAAAGTGGCAACAGTCAATTAATAATAGTTATCTCGAAAGTTGTTGGTCCATTCACAAACGTAAAATCTTAACACGTAGATATTTTTCCCCAAAAGTCCAAATTTAATCCTAAAAAATGCCTATAATTTATAAACGACAAATCTTAAACATTTATGCATCAAATAATATAAATTGCTCATGAACCATCTCAGAAACCTGTGTAAACCATTATGATAAGTGTAGAAAACTGTCGGAACACAAAAGTTCCTAGGCACCGCATGTGCCGTCCAAAAAGAAGAGATGGCATCTTTTCTGGGTATTGGTAGTATCGTTATTAACTTAATTAAAAAAGTGAATAAAGATTTGATTAGCATCTGCTGCAAAAAGGAGCAGCTGCTATATATACTCATCAATATCAAATGTGTTTAAGTCTCAAAACATTTAAAACAACTAAAGCTATTCGAAACTTAGAATATTCTGAAGAACTAAAAAATTAAAAAAAGACTCAGAGAAACAAAAAAACAAAATTGCTAACATCAGCGTGGAGGTGAAACCTTGAGGACGGAGCTCCGTCTAATATAACATAAGAAAATAAAAATAATGAAAAACAATTGAAGAAATAGAAGGTAATGGCGTGACATCTAACCTTCGTCTAACCACAAAGCTGTAGCGGACTGGTCTAGCAAAATCTTAAAATTATAATTATAGACATTCAAAATTTTATTTTATAAAAATTTTTTTTCCTGCAGTGAAAAAACCAAAAATCAAATTATTCTTATAAAAAAAATGCCTTCCTATCGAAAATAAATTAATTAATATCCACCTTCACCTATTACAATCAAAACGAGAAGACTAAATATAGAATTGCTATGAATCCCGGAATCATCCAGTAGAGTAAACACTGGAGTATTTAATTTTTGAAGTTGATAATCACAAGCTATTTCTATTTACCTGTTTCATTTTTAACACTGAATATTCTTTATATAGTGATCTAATTTTACAACACCATTACCAATACCGATAATATTACTCTAGAGAATAATTTTTTTTCCAAGAATGAATTACACAAATGCTTAGATGTTGCAACTCAAAATATAGAAACAAGCAGTGATTCCCAGTAATTGATACAATCTTAGATTTAAACATGGTGAAAAATAATAAACAGCATGAAATCGAAGGTTGGTTTCCTGATACTAATGATGAAAATTATTGATGATTTAACTCACCGGGAACAGTTGCCCAGAATTCAAAAGTAAAAAAATATTGCCAAATCATTTAAATAAAAAACAAATAATAAGCAGATAAGAAATGACTAATTTAACAAAAAGTAAACAGACATAAATTGGTCATTGTCTCCTTTATTCGGATATTAGATTAAGATAAAAGATCATATCAATGTAAATTTAAATTAATAATCATTCCGTACGGCAAATAGAATAATCTTTTTGGCAAAACCTGAAAAAAAGCATATTAAAATTGATAGACTGAATGTGGATTACCATATACTCCGATTTAAGGTTAAACACTATTGCAAAAAGTTTAAATACTAACAAACCAATCCGTAAATTTTCTAAAGCGTACTGCTAGGTCATAAACTTTTTTCCGAACAAAGATTTACTGCATTTTACTAGAACTCGAATACCCCAAATATTTATACCAACATTTCAAAGAAATAATTCTCCAAGTTTTGATAAGAACAATAATCATTTTCATATTAATACAATTCGAAGTTTACAAGTTTCATTAAATCAACTCGATATCCCAATTGATCCATTAAATTCGATGATACCAAGAATTCAATTTATGAAGATATGATTCTTATAGAAATCTTGTTATATAATTTGGAGTTTGAAAACCACAATTAACTCCTGAGATTGGAGACATATATATCCAAATTTTCTGTTCGGATTATAATGCACAATCTAAGATATATAAAAATGTTGTGATGTAACAATTAATATTGAAAAAAAAGATTCCACAAACTTCATAGCGAGTGTGCTTATGTTTAATGCTGCGTAGATGTAAAATATCTATTGAAGTTCTTAATGGAAATGGTATAGAATCGCTAAAGCCTCTGAACAAAAGTTTCTATAGTTTAAAGCCCAAGACTTAGTCGATATTTAATTTTTTCATAACAAATAATTAAAATATTTTTGGTAACCTTAAATTTTTTGGTAACTTAAAATTTTTTATTAAAAAGTCGCAAGCAAAAATAATAATAATAATAAAACTGTTGAATTTAAAATTACGTAATAATTGTTGACAAAATACCCCTAAAACTAGTACATTAATAAAAAAAAGATTATAAAAGTTGAAACCAATGCTAGAGAATATGCAATTAAAAGAAGAAAAAATGCGGGATTCGCCCATTAATTTCCACTAATTATATGGCATAGCAGCTGCAGGAAGTGTTGCAGTGGGACAGCTGTATTGTCCAAGCAGTAAATTAAAATAAATCAGAGAAGGCAGCACTAGAAGAACAAAAACGTCATAACAGAGAGTAAGAAAGTGCTAGAGAGAAAATAGTAGATAATTATTAGAAAATTAAAATTAGTTGATGAAAGGAAAACGAGTTCTTAAAAATATTCTCCACAATTTGATGATTTTATTGATATTAAAGAAACTAAAGATGGTTTCTGAATATATCTAAGTCCAGTATGATTCGGTAATAAACCTCATACCTTTTGGTTCTTTCGGTAAAAACATTTTTTTTATCTTCTTAATTTTTTTTATCTTTTAAAATGAATTCTACAAATTCCGAAAATTTAATTAAATTAAAAATTTCTAATTTAGATTTATTGAATTATCTATTAAACAAAAATAAAAACTCAAATTGGCAGCATATTGGAGGTGACATACAAAAAACATTAGAAAACTTTCCTGGATTTATTTGGAGTAAATATTCGAAAGAAAAACATCTTCCTGGTCATTCATATACTCAAACTCGTTTAAGAATATAAGACTAATGAAAAATAATTCCAAACCAGGTGAACGAACCAATCAATAGAGTAATCGCCGCTTACAGCTTATTTGCTTATCGACATCATATCTAATTCCTCGTCTCCACTGATAAAAGATGATTCAAAATTAGAATAGTATTAAGAATCCTACATTTAGAGAAAAAATTGAAAAATGTTTTTAAAAAAGCGTTACAACTAAAATATTATTCTCAGGGTTTAAATGAAAATCATAATTCAGACGTTTTATGCATCGGAAATGTCATAAGAATATAAAAGCCCTAAATATTTATAGGGGGGTGAAAGTAAAATATTTAATAAAGATGATATTGGCGTGCTATCTTATTCATATGCCAATAAAGGACACAAATATCGCATTGAACCGTATAGATTTATATACACGATAGCTTGTTAAAGCTTTAAAAAATAAAATGTCTATCATTTAAATATCGTTTTGAAAGAAAATCTTAAAGAAATAATAGAAACCAAAAAAAATTGTTTTTGATAAAAGGTCGAATTTATAAACCGAAACGTTCACACCACTATTTGAAATTGTTTATTCAACTGAAAACCTGGAAGCTAGTGATAGAAAATTCATCGGACGTTAAAAAAATAAAAATTTCAAGAAATTTACTCAGTACAAGGGTAATCAGAAATGTTAAAAATATTACCAGAATTGTAGACATACAATATAAAGTTCTTTCAGGTATTGAAAACTCCAAAGAATCCTTCTGACAACCCAGGATTTGATACGAAAAAAACTCTTCGAGAATAATCATACGAATGAGAGTAATCCGAATTGCAGAAACATTAAACCCGAAATTTAAAATTGAGATAGAGTTAGCATATTAAATATAAAATAAATTGAAAAAGGCTTTGTTGGCTATTGGACAAAGAAATATTTGAAGTTTGCAAAATAAATAAACTCTATCCGAGACTTATGAAAATTAAAGATTAGATAATGAGGATATCAGAGTCGTTTTTATCAAATGAATTACAGAAACAGAGCTTTAACCTTTAGGTGGCTCTTTAGCAAGCTTCGCTTGAGTTATAGATTGTTTAACTCTAAAATAATTATACTAAAATGTAACTCCTTTGTGGAATTAAAATAAAACATAAAGACATACTTGTCCTCAATAATATGCCTGTGTGTGAATTTGAAACGTATTACAAATTCCTTTGCAATATTCTTTTACTCATTTGTAGGGGCAACCGTTATGTGTCGAACCAATAGTTTCTCAGCCTCCGGCGGTCAAAAATAAGATTTTCTTCCTGTATTTTTAACCGCCTGATGACCAATGTAACGCCGTTTTGGTCTGAAGTGTGAAGATTCGTTATGAAATTTACAGTTATTGATGGAACTTTGTTCCGGGAACTGAAGGTTCCTGTTGGCCTATTTTTTAGGAATTGTAATTCATCCCTCATCAATATGTGAAAATTCTTTATTCCTAATCGATTAGCAATCTTATTTAAATCGAAATTCGTTGTTGTCTGTGTTCCATATAATTTCAAAAACTCATTTATGTTGCTCATTTTATAATAAAAAAATTTCTTAAGGGACCCCTAGAAGTGAGTAGGAGGGGGGGTATTGTTTTAATACTGTTCTCTAATGATGTCCTTTCCTTACTACGCTAGTCAGAAATGGGGTATTGATTTAAAACATTTTTATAATGATGACTTTCCTTAGACTACTGGGGGGGGGGTATTGATTAAAACTGGTCTCTAATGATGTCTTTCTAACTACTTAGTCAGAAGGAGGGGATTGGATTAAAACTGTTCCACCGCATGATGACTTCCTTGATACATAGTCAGAAGGAGGGTAATTGATTTAAAACTGTTCTCTAATGATGTCTTTCTAGTACTACTTATATCGTTTTCTGCCGAAACACACATTTAATTTAATCTAAATTTAAAACTTACATTGTTCCATTTTATTCTTATGGAACCCTTTGTTAAAGAGAATATTGATTGTTTTATCTGTAATAAGACGATTATCGCAACATCATGTTACCAAGATTTCTCAACATGAACAGCTGCTCCAGAATAAGCTATTCAGTATGAGAGAATTCTTTGTGACCCGCATAACTCACCTTTTCACTTGAACAGCTGGCGTGCCATTAGTCCCACTCATTACTGCATGCATTCATTCTGCGAGTCGGAGTCTAACGAGACTGTGACAGCTTACGATCATCTGTGAACTAAAATCTATTTTGGTCAATTTCATTCAGCACTGTCAACAATTTTCTATTTTAAATCATAATTAAATTCACTAATAATACGGTTTTTTAAACGAAAATGGCACGTTCAAGCATCGCCTTTGCATTTGAAAAGAAAAATTTCAGACACTATTGTGAACGAAGATCAACCGGAGAAGTGTCATGAGATGCTAACAGAAATTTCCAGGAGTGAACTCTATCTTGCAACCATGGGAAGAAAGAAGACATCCACGCATCAAAAAACATTCAGAGAATTCTTTTAGTGATAAATCGATTCTAGTGAAGACCACACGAGTGCAAGATAACCCATCAATATCAGTTTCAAATCGATAATTTAAGAAGAAATTCTAATAGACATCTTGGCATCAGAGCAAACTAATTATTTAGCACATTTAAGAAGAGAAAAGACATGTTCGTTGAACCAATACTGTGAAGTTATCGTTGTTAAAAGGAAGATCCTTTGAACTGCAATCCGGGGAATTGGCCATGTTTGTAAACAATTAGTTATTCGAGAGGCTAAAGCATCTTTTTATAGAATAATTTTATAAACTATATTTACGATTTCCGTTTTAAGAACTCGACCGTGAATCTACTACGATTTTTGCAAGCAGGAAACTTCGCTATTTTGACATCCTTTCTTCGCCAAGGGAGACACCGCCCAACCTTGGATCGCGCGCGATTTAGAAACTCAATACAATTGAAACGGTAAGCTAGCTCTCCCAATAAGATAATAGTACTATACCCTTCCCTTATTTACACATTTACGAAAACAATTTGTATCACTTGGCATAATACGCGATTTCTAGTCAACAATATTTATTCGTTGTAACCATGCCACCCTGTCCTCATTGGTTTTATAGTACTATTGCCCCTGCTCCCTTATTTGAATTTACGAGAAACAATTGTATCATGGCATAATACCGATTTTCTATTCACACATATTTTTAATTCGTTGTAAACTATGCTACTTGTCGCCACATTGTGTTATAGTTCTATGATCCTACCTTAATTTACTCATACAGTAACAATTGTATCATGGCATAATACATTTTTCTAGTCAACATATTTTATCTCGTTGTAAACTATGCACCTGTCCGCCATTGTTTTTATAGTTCTATGAGCGGCCTACCTTATTTTACTCAATACAGAAACAATTGATCATGGCATAAAACATTTTTCTATGTCAACATATTTTACATTCGTTTAAACTAAGCTACTTGTCCTCAATTGGATTTTATAGTTCTAATGAGCCTTACCTTTATTTACCTCATACAGAAACAATTGTATCATGGCATAATAACATTTTCTAGTCAACATAATTATTTCGTATGTAAACCATGTCTACTTTTACATAGGTTACTTGTCTGTGATGTGAAATAAAAATTTTTTCTTTCAAACGATGGAAATGTGTATCATTTTGTTATCGAGTTAAAGCAGTAAGCAACTACTGGAATTGTAAGAAACGGCCTTGATTGAAATGACAATTTTTAAAGCAGTAGACCATCTCTTTACATTAATTTTTTATAATGCTTCGTAATCTTAATAATAATTGAGATTCCTTATCTGTCATTACCTAACTCTATCTTTGTGAGAAGTTCTCTTATTCATTTTTTCAAATTAATCTTTTCAATGTCCATTAAAGATAGAACTAACGTTCAAAATGATAACAAGATATATTCTTGCGGTTTCTTTCTTCCATTTTTGTTTCATCCACTTTTGTTTCTTCCATTTTTAAAAATGAATATTTTGAATAAATATTTTGAAATAAATATTATTGAATACAAACTTACTGGTATAATGAGACTTATTGAACGTTATCTTTGAGAGACAACTTAACATGAGTTCGGTCTCCCTAACATCTTTTCTGCAAAATCTCACCGCTTAGAGCCCACACCGGTGATAGTTTGAGTACAGCGACCAAATTTGTCGCCTCGCGCTTATCCCCGGTCCGATCGTTGCTATTTACCTCTCTACGGGTGCAGTTTCGGTTTCTTTCGTTCGTCGGCGTTCGGTTCGTTCGTCCTTTCGTTCCATTCTTCTTCAGTCGTTTCTATCGTCCGTCCGTTCGTTCGGCTTTCCGTTTCGGTCGGTCGCGCGTTCGTTCGGAGGGCCGCGGGTCGGGCGCTGCGTTCGTCCCGTTCGCGGTTCCGCAAACTCGCGTGTTCGTCGTTTCCGTCGTCGAATCGTTCGGTTCTTTCGTCGTGTCGTCCTTCCTCGTTCGTTCAGTCGTCGCCTTCTCTCCCTCCTGCGCTTCGCTCGGGAGTCGTTTTCGTTCGTTCCCCCGCGAAATTCACTCTTCACTCGTGGGCGTGTTCGTCATAGCCCTCCGTCGTCGTTCCGGTTGCGTTCGTCGTTCGTCGTTCGCGTCCGTCGGCGTTCGGGTATCGTTCTCAGGGTCGTGGTTCGTCGTGCGCGTTTCGCTCCGGGTCGGCGTCGTTCGGTTTTCACCGTTGCGCGCTACGCGATTATCGCGAGCGTCGCGAGCCCGCTAGCGTTCGTCGTGTCTCTAGGCGGTTCGTCCGAGACGGGACCTTTCACTGCGCGTCGGTTTCGTCGTCGTCGTCGGCTTCGTCGCGTCTCCTCGGGTCCGAGGCGTTCTGTTTCGTCGATCCGGCCGCGCTTCGAGTATCGGCTTCCGGTTTCGTCGGGCGTCGTTTTAACGTACGTGTTTCGCGTCCTGTCGTTTCGTTCGTCGTGTCGTGCGTTCTCCGGGTCGGGTTCATTTTTCGCCGTTTTCCTTTCGTTCCAGTCGGTCGGTCGTCTTTCTTCGGTCGCGGATTACCGCCGTTTCCGTAGGCGTTCGTTGTCGGTATCGGTCTTCTCGGTCGTAGCCCGGTTTATCGCGCCCCGCCCGAGATCGGAGTTCGTCGTGTTCTCGTCTGCTAACGTTCAGCTCGCCGTCTGTCCCGCGGTTCGTTCGTTCGGCTCGGTTTTCGGCGCGTTCTTTCGTCGTCGTCGTCGTTCGGTCGGCGTTCGTTCGGTTCATTTCCCGGTCGCCGGGCGTCTCCCTGTTCGGTCCCCGTGTCGATCTCGAGTCTCTCGGCTTTCAGTTCGGTCGAGGATTCGCCGGTTCGGCTGCGATCCGTTCGTCGCGTTCCGGGTTTCGCGTTCCCGCGTTCAGGTTTTCGTTCGGCGTGTCGTCGTTTCTCGTCGTGCGGTTCCGGTTCTGTTCATGGTCCGTTCTGCTCGAGAAATTTCTCTTCGTTTTCGTTCGCGTTTCGGTTTCGTCGGTTCCGTCCTGGCTTTCGTCGTTCCGTTCGTTCGCGTTCGGGGTCTTTTCCCTGTCGTTTCCGGGGCCCGGGAGCGTTTCGATTCGTGTTCGTTTTCGGCTTCGTCGTTTCGCTGTTTCGTTCGGTTCGTCGTTTCTCTCGTTCGCGAATTTTCGTTCGTCGCATCGAGTCGCTAGCCCTTCGAGGATCCGGCCTTCAAGCCCCGCAGCCACGTGAAATTTAAGTCTAAGCCCTAAATTTTTTCTGAAATCTTTTTGAATTTTGATTCACTTTGCAAAAACCCGCAAAAAGTGTGACATCCCGGCGCAAGCGAATCGAAGCAAAGCGAAGCGGAAGCGTCGCCGCGGATGTAACACTATAAACTACTGGACATTGCTAACTTTCGGTTTTGATAATATGGCAACTGTCACGCAGTTGTCCTTTTCTTGTTTGAGATTTTTATCCATTTCTTCTTCTGTCTGATACCGTTGAGTAATAATTGATGACCCGCGGCGAGCGGCAGTAAACTATTACAACCGGTCTTCCCATTAAAAGCTGAGACGGCTCAAACCGATTCCTGACCGGAGGGAGTATTTCTCCAGTCCATTAAGCATAAATTCTGATTCACCTGTTTCTCTAACATTTGCTGAACAATCATTGAAACTGTCCTGTACTGCTTTTCCTGCTTTTCGCCATTAATTTGAGCATCATATGGCGATGAGGTAATATGAGTTCAACATCCTCCATTGTGCTTTGCGAAATTTTTAAATATTCAACCGATGAGAAGTTGGTTCCCATTATCCGATCCTTAGAACATCAGTTACGCCAAACCTTGCAAATATATCGCCAAAGAGCTCGAAAATCGTTGCTTGAGAAGATAAAAGTGCTTAATTTGAGACCACTTTTCTTTAAATGAATTGGTGGTAGTAGTCCACCACTACCTGAACAGCATCTCGCGACCCCAGTACGATGCCAGCACCATCGAGCTGCTATTTTCGCCACGGTCTCATAATCATATCATGTTGTAATAATTGTTTCTTTTGGCTTGTTTTCATCTGTGGGACATACAAGTATCACACGATGATACTATTCTCTTAACCTCATAGGAACATTCGCGGCCACGCGGCGAAAGCATTCCCTCATTGCGACGAAATGACAGTCCTCTATATATCAAAATGAGTAGCATGAGCACTAGTCATTAACTCCTTTCTCCAGACTCCGTGGAACCAACAACTGCCTGTCCTTTGAAAATTAAATTGCTCATGATGCAATCCACTCGTTCACGGAAGTTGAAATATGATTGAAAAAAAATCAGGTAAGTCTTCGTTTTGTTATCAGGCCACACCCCTTCCGTAATATATTAGCTCGCAACTCGAGTGGGGATCAGTCACTCACTGGATCTTTTATTGGACTCAGTTGATATTTTTGAAAGTCTCTCCTTTGAAACTGGAAGTCACGTCCGTGACTCACAGTCTCCCTGCTCGCTCCAATTCACTACATGAAAAATGAAGCATATGTCCAATTTCATTCGAATGAGCACGACTAAGAGCGTCTGCCAAAACATTTTCTTTCCTTTTACTATAACTGTATTTAAAGGTTGTAAGCGTCGCTACTCGAAGAAACAACCCTAACGCGCGTTGAGTGGGCCACATGTAGCTGGCTTAGCTGCAAGCACATCCTGCCAATGGCTTATGATCATATTCGATAGTCACCATACATCTCCGGACCGAGAAATATATGTATTGAAATGTTCACATCGCCGATACAATGGGAGCAATTCTTTTTCTATTTGAGCATATTGTACTCTGCACTGGATAAAGCTCTCGATGCATATGCCACCGTTGTCCATTTTGTTGCATCAGACCAGGCACCTAATCCAGAGGCAGGCGTCACATTGAATAGTACCCTCTGTACAGTGAATAATTAACGTACAACAAGAGTTTTAGAGAAACCATATCCTTGATTTCAACACATGCCAATGCTGCGATAATCCCATCGACCACATCAATATCTTTGCGAACCAAATTCACGAAGAGGTTATTGCAACATCGTGGATAATTTCAATAAAAATTTCGACAAATAATTGCACCATGCCCAATAAATCTTGAACACCATCTACATTAGTAGGAATGCTCAATATCCACTAGATCGCTAGTTAATCTTATTTGGATCGGCCATTAACCATCAGCAGTTGCAATGTGGCCAATAAAATGAGAACCTTGTCTCTCCGTAATTGAATTTATCCGTATTCAGGTGTAACATTTCTTCTCCTTACATCTTAGTAAAAATCTTGCAAATTATAATCATGACTTTTTAAGGCTTTCCGCGTATATGCGCCAAAACCCATTTTCACAACGCAAAGTCATCGGCAATAACTTAACGCCAGTAAGTCCTTCGATTAATTCAAGCATTATACCTGAAAAAATTCAGTGCCGAACAAATTCCAAATGGGACCCTTTTGAATCTAAATCTCCAACAGGAAATGAATGTTTGAGATACGAAAGATTCTTCTGACAAAACAATTGAATAAATCCATTTCTAACATCCATTATAGAGAATATCTTTGCGCCACTAAAAACCCTAGAGTTGAGAAATGCACGAGGAAAGAGTACGAAGTTAGGATACATGTTCTAGCTTTGAATCCATTTATACAACTCCTTCGGGTCAAGACAAAGTCGAAGACTTCCATCCTTAATTGTTGAAACACCATCTATTGGACATGAAACCCATTTCGTTGGTTCAAGTCACTGGAAATAAATAATGTCCTGCCAGAACCATCTCCATACAAAGTAGAATTCAAGTTTGCTTCGCAAGGCAACAGTACAGCTTCCTCGATGATCATGCTGCACTGATCAATCACATAGTCCAGCTTCTTAATGTGGAATTCTCCATCCTTCTCCAGTAATATTCGAAAAAACAGTAGGATAATGTTTGCACAAAAGTTTCCACTGACGAGAAGTTCATATTCAAAGCATAAACATATTTCCTCTCAGCATGCGGAGGTCGCATAGCATCATTGTCTAAAAATTTAACAATATTCATTGCCAAACGTGCTATTCCTTCCAAAAGTAAACTGGGCAGTAATACGGATCACACCGCCCGTTTGCAACCGTCACTGTCGATATTCTTGTAGACATTTAGCTGAAACGGCCCAGGTAACTTCACCAATAACATTGATTGATTGAATCCACCGTAAGCAGTAATGTAAATCGCAGTATAGGTAAATATTCTTTTGAAGGTCATTATACCCGTGGGAACCTCTGTACAAGATCATCGGTATGACCTAGCACTTATCATGAGCGCCCAGTAAACAATAATAAATTTGATCACATTCTCCTCTATTCACTTCCCACAGACACAAAATTATCATCATCGCAATCAGCAGCGAAAATTACAAGACGCGTGAAATACTTCTGATCGCGCCTATGATTCCTCCACTTATTCACAAACTTTGGGGGAATCATATAGATTCTTTGGCTCTAGCCACTTCACAGAAAAAAAAATGATTCAACTTGCACATTTTGTGCACTGCTTTCCAAATTGCGAAACAAAGGTTCTTTATTTGCAAAATTTGTGTTTGCCGCCCGACCAGACCAACACTCTTTGCGAATTTCTTATTCCACATAGTTCTGATGGCATAGAACTGTCTTGGATCACTGTCCTTAGAATACTTCCATTTGGAGTACAGCATAGATCACAGCGAGCGACAAATAAACATCTGTTTTTCTCCAATCGTAAGAATTAGGTTCCCTCATAAACCGTCACATCGCTGCTACCGCACTTTTGAATCATTTATACCAAAAATCAAGCGATGCCTCGAAAATTTCATACGGGCTCATACGACGAAAGCTCACAATTTATCAAGCCACTCATTCTGCACCGTCTGCTTGTAATGTCTCGTATGACCTCGTCTGCATCTTGATGTGCCGTTTTATCCCAGATAACGATCAAAAGGAACTACTCCTCTCGCCAATGTGAGCGGAAAATAGACTTAAACTTTGGCTAATACCGGGCCGCGTCCTAGAAAGTTTCTTTTCGAGCGATCATGCATCCGCTGTCCATTTGAAGGTTGAAAATTACCATCTCTCTCGCGGTCTTCACCAATTACAGTCAGAAGGGTGTGCAAACCTGAATTGACTCGTCTTTCCAGTAAGTTTGAGTTGCTAACGAATAGTTCAACCCAAGCCAACATTCATAGCGTTTTCCATTTTTCAGGCCAAAAATATTCATCCATGAATATCTAATATCTGTGGTGGCGGGGCAAGCCAATTCCTGCCAGGGCAGATCAAATCCACAGATTAACTTTCTGACGACATGTAACGCAGATCATGAAGACAGAGGCGTGTCACGCTGAGCCGAGTCTGGTTTTATTGTCATGCAAACACGGCTGTTATACCAGCATGAACAATCGTTCAGGCAGAACAATCATGCATCACGTCACAGGTACTGTAACGAGATCAAGGAAGAAGGCGTGTATGCATGAGTTCTGTTTTATTGGGTCATGGAACACGGCTTGTTATACAGCATGAACCAATCGTTCATGCAGATAATCTTGCATCACTGTCCTCCATACATCATCGCTTTTCCCAAAGAAAAATAAAGAAAAAATATAAAAATATAAACATCAGTACAAATTGTAACTCACGAACACTTAAAATAAGTCCGTCTGCTTCTTTATCCTCGCGGATCTCGCGCGGCATGGTCAAATTCAAGCTGATGGCGCGGGGCTAAGCTGCTTCAGGTTCCTGTTGGCTTAAGTTTCTTGAGTCTCCATATCCTTTGTGAGCGGCAGTCGATTCCTGTGTCAACGACTCTTCCTTGTTGGATTCATGCCCAATCAAAGTGTTCGGCGAGTTTCGGCTGAATAAATATTTAACCATCTATCTCAAACGTCAAAACTTCCGGGCCCAGCTTCATCACCAATGCAAACACCACTAGACCATTTTGACTCACCAGGTCGGTAACTATCATAGATACTCTCTGACTAGGTTTGAGGGCTTTAAAATGTGACTTGAGTAGATTTTGAGTGTGACATCCGGCGCCGACGCTTCGCTACCCGCTTTGCTTCGCCTTCTGCTTGCGCCGGATGTCACACTTTTGCGGGGGTTTATCAAAATTTTCAAAAAATCAAAAATTTCAAAATTTGGTAGATTTCAAATTTTCACGTGGCCGAAAGGGCGAAAAATTTAAGTTTGTCTCAAAACTATCACGTGCGTCTAAGAATTCTTGAAAAATTTAGGCAGCAACGAAAAATTTAAGTTATTGTCTCAAAATATCACGTAGTCTCAATATACCAGAAGATTGTATTCAAAAATATTTATTCAAAATATTTATTCAAAATATTCATTTAAAAATGGAAAGAAAAAAAGTGGAAGGTGAAACTTCAGAAAAGATGGAAGGTAACCTCAAGAATATATCCTTCGTTATCATATGAACGTAGTTCTACTTTAATGGACATTGAAAAAATGAACAAAGAAAAACACAAAGATAGAGTTAGGTATATGAAAGATAAGGAATCTCAATTATAATTAAGATTAGAGCATTATAAAAAATTAAGAAAGAGATGGACTAAAGTTAAGAATGTAACACAAGGAATTGGCATATTCTTAACAATAAGTTTAGGTGTACTTTTGACAATTGTTATATCTTCAGGTGTTTTAGGTAATTTCCAGTAGTTGCTAACAGTTTTTAACAGGTACGGGTGGTTTTGCAACTTCACTTGTTACAATGTTAGATAAATCTTTAATAACTAAGAAACGAAAGATCATGTAAAAACTAAGCATTAACATATTAAAGAAGTCTATGATAAACTACATTACTACTTTCAAAGAGTATGTGATGATAATGTTATTACGTTAGATGAGATTGAAAAATTTGATCAAATAGCTAATGAAGTAAATCAAATATCATTTCAATCACAGACAGGAAAAAGTTGATGATAAAAATAAAAAGGATGGCAAAATCTTCTAGTGTTGCTTAAAATTTCTAATGAAGAAAATGACAAATTTTTTTAGAAGAGCTAAAAACTTTAAGCGAAAATTTAAGCAAAACTTTATTAAACAAAAACTTTATTAACAAAACTTAAAACGGAGAAAGAAAACTATAACGAGAAAACCTTTTTTTAAAGAAAAGATGTCAAACAACAAGCAATAAAAAATAATTTGTTCCAGTAAAATGTTTTTGCTGTATTCAATGTTACCACAAACAGTCAAATATTATTATTTTAAAATGGATTAACTTAGAGCTGATAATTTTAAAAGAATAAAACAATTAGAAGCAGTTAATAAAACAACGAAATATTTTGAAAGAAATCATCTTCAAATAGAATGATTAAAAGTGGTATTCAATCTGATATGTTTGAAAAAATGCAGAAACTGAGCAAGTATAAAAACTGATTTTGAGAAAACTATGAACCATTTAAAAACTTTGGAAAAAGAAAGTACAAATAATGATAAACAAATTGATATAACAGCTCCAGAGCACAAAACTGTAATTAGATGACTTGGATTACTAGAATAATCATTAATAAGAAGATTTACCAAAATCTATGCAATTTGAAACATTCTATCTCATTTTTAGGATGAAAAAAACAGATACCTAGATTTTATCTCGGACAAAAAGAATATTTCCACAACCTTTGAGAGTATAAATTTTATTCACCAGATAATTCTCCTTTTAATTTAGATAGAGAAATTTGTTAATCTTTTAACGGGGGAGGGGGGGAAAATAGCCAGGATTTAAATAATTATGATGTAAAGATCTCATTAAACTATAAAGCTATGTTAGACAGAGTTGTGCAGTTAAAATGCTCTTAGCCGTTAAAAACAATTAGAAAATTTATTTCAAGGGAGTTAAAGTAGGGATAGGTTATATCTGCAAAACAGAAAAACTGAAAACAACCATATTTGTACAAGATGATCCACAAGAATTTACTAAATAGATTAATTTTTAATATCTGCAATTAAAAAGAAGGACATAATTCTAGTTTCAATGAAATTCATGCTTATTGAAAAGATGTTAGGGAAAGAAGATTCTACTGAAGGGATTATAAAGTAAACGGTCATCTCTGTGTCTTTAAGGGCTTCGCCGTAGCTGAAAATATGTTGTTGTTTTTAATTCTCTGTATAAAAAAAAATTTCATAAAAAAATATTTATTAAAATTTTAACTAAAAAATGTGGTTCCGCAGATTTAGACAAAATTAATAATCATTTAGAAAATTTGACGAAGATTTTGGGTTCATCAAAATTTAGTACGACGTTTAAAAATTTAACAATCTTCATCAACACTTGTAATTCTAGAACCCATTCTACATTTGGAACAAATAAAAATTATAATTGCCTGACTAGTTGCTCCACTAATTTAACATAATTCAAAAACGTTATCAAAGATCGTGAATGAACAATTTAGATATTTATGATAATGGCAAACAAAACATGGAAATATTAACTTTTTCTTCTGGATTCTTACGAAGTTGAAACCATTCATTCAAATGAAATTAAGAGACATTTAGGTATACCATATTTAACGATAAGAAACAATGTACATTTGCAGTTGAACCCGGAAGTTAATAAATTTTCTCTTACTTTAGACGAAAATCATCAAGTTGATTTTAATTCATGATAGATCATTGTCAAAGATATTAGGATTTAATAAAAACCCTTAGTCAAGGTTTATCATTTAGGTGAGAAGATTCCAAAAATACTGAAATAAATTCAATTGTTGTAATTGTTGACTTATTGAAGGAGGATATGTAAATGGTAAAATTATCAAATTTATATTCAGTTTTCCAGCTTTTACTGTACCATTGGTTATAGATGAAATGTAATTCACAACATTAATATATTTTCCTATTACAAGAAAAACTATTAACAACATTACTGAGAATCACTGATGAGAAAGGACAAGAAATATAAATTTGGAGGTGAGACGATTATGATAGATCTTTTGGTTCGCGAGGTATAACTCTCCCCGTTCGGGATGGTATTAAACCTCCCGTTAGGGAGGTATAAACTCCTACGCGAAGCTGAGAGTTTAATTTTCTTCTTCTTTAGAAACAAAAAATAAAAAAAAAAGATAAAAATAACTTTTTTATTTAAAAAAATGAGTGAAGTACTACCATTAAATAAAAAAAAATAAAATATAATCATCATCCCAATTTATCTAATAAAGTTTTGTCAGTTATTTGTGGAAGATCGGGATGTGGAAAAACATATCTATTATTTAAATTTTTAACGACTCCAAATTTTTTGGATTATAACAATCTTATAATTTATACAACAACAGCAGAACAACCCGTCTATCAATTTTTAAAATATGGATTTATAAATAATCTTAAAAAAACAGCAATTGCTTCATTATTCAAAGAGTATGAAAATTCTGAATATGAAGACGAAATAAGTTCGTGGTGTGAAGAAGCAGCAATAACTAATTCTGAGTAGAATTAATAAAAATAACATATAAAGATACAATTAATAGATGATAGTGGTATATGCAAGATCCTAGTCAACTAGATAAAAAAACATGATAAATTGTTTAATTTTTGATGATTGTTGTTATGATAGAAATCAGTCAGTTCAGAGAAATTATTTCTCAAGAGGTAGACGAATACTGTAGTGTTTTTTATTTAACACAAAGTATGTATTCATTAGATGGAAGTGTTATTAGAAAGAATGCAAATATATTTATACTATTTGAAATAAATGCAAGAAACTTAAGTGATTTGTTAAGAGATTTATGTGTATGAAATAAAGATGAATTTAAACAATCGTGTAACAATGCTTGGTCAAAAGATTATGGCTTCATTACAATTAATATTGATAGAAAAAAAATTTCATGAAAGAGTTTATAGAAAAATCATTTTTTTAGAGGAGTGATCGAAAGGAGTGACAGAACGGTTAGTGGCGAATAATTTTTTCTTATAAATTTTTTGTTAATAAAAATAAAAAACAATATTGTTGAATGATTTAAGGATCAGACGCATTGTACCAGTTTTATAAAAGATTATCGTCATCTACAAATCCTGTAAATTCGAAGAAAGAAGCTAGATTTTATTAGCATCATAAATAGTTAGGCTGTTACAGATTATAAAACAAAACATGGTATTAAACGTGTGTTAAAAACAAGAAGACTTTCACTTTGTGTAAGAAGTTTCCGAGTATTTTTGGCGTTAATAATTTATTGGAGGTTGGTTAAGAAAGTTATTTAACGCAAAGATTAGAAAATTACATCAATTCCATATTTGTGTATATGTAAAAACGGAACCGAGGTTCTAGTAAAATTCATTTTTTTTATTTAAAAATATGGAATCGTGAACTGTCTTCGGACAAACGTTCTTGGATGATGATTAATCAAGAAACAAACTGCTGAGTTGATGCGCAATTAAAACATAGTAAATCGTAGTAAACGTATTAAAAACGAAAAAACGTATAGGCGTAGTATTTGGACGTAATACTAAAAAACAGAAGTAGGAAAAAGAAATATTAGAAACTCCTATTACTGATATCTTTTTTGATGATTAGATATTAAGGATGAGCTTGGTGATGATTTATGTAATTTATTATAATCACAAATGAAATAAATATGAACATGTATCTTTTATTAATGTAGTAAATGATATGCGGAAACTTTTAGCATATGGTAAAATTATTAATTTACTTGGAAAAGTATTAAGATCAGGAAAATACAATTTACTAAAATTTTTAGTAACCTTCTATCATAAAAAATCATTAGAACATGGTTTTGAATCTGGATGAAGAAATCCGTGCTATGAATGGATTTTTAAGGTTAATATTAAATATGTAAGATTTTGGACGTGAAGTTAGTACACAGATCGCCATAGAGGGGCGAGGGATTAATATGAAATTATAGAATCGAAGAATAATTCGATGAATATTGTTATATTCCTTCAGAAGAGTTTTGTTTTATTAATTGTTATAATGTTTTACGAGGTTTTAATGAAGAACAAGGTGAAATGATTGAAAGAAATGTTTAATAATTTTTGTTTATTAAAGAGAAAGCCACATCAGACGGAAGTAATGTTCAAACTGTAAATTTTCTCAATTCACTAAAATATTTTGGGAATGTGTTCATTATTATAGTCCTGCAATCCGTCATGTAAATCCTGTGTTGGACTTGAAACGTTTCATTAAATTATGTTTGATACAATTATTATCACGCAGGTTCAACAATTGGTCACTATTGTGTAATTAATAAATCTCAAAATTAAAAGCTATTTAGAGAAAATTGAAATAATTTTCAAACCATATATAAAACAGTTACTGATGAAAATCTAAACAACGCGATTTCCATATACAAATCATAACAAAGAAAAAATTGGATATGGTACAACTATATTGGGATCTCGAACTTGTTCCCGATCCTAATGTTAACAGCTATCTATTCCTTCGCTGTCGGGCAATTAATTTTAATCAATTTATATGTTGTTACCGAAACAACGATTGAAAGAATTAGAAACACGTTTGCAATTGATATGATTAAAATTAAGATCAAGCTGCGTGAAATTAAAAAACTTAAAAACAGATTGAATGAGGTCTAATAATTTAAAGAATTAGGAATTTAATAACTTCAAAATTGTGTGACAAAAATATTTACGAGAACTGAGGATGATGAATGTTCGATCGGGGGAAACCCAGAGGACGTATGTCCGATCCATCAATTTTTTAAAACTCTTGGAAAATTTAATTATTCTAGAGTAACTTTAATAGCTCACAATTCATCAGGTTTTGATTCCTATTTTCCGATAAAAGCTAATTTTAAATTATCTAAACCGCCTCTTAAAACTTCAAGAGGAATATTGACTGCTTCATTACAAAATCCTTATACAACTGAATGTGTTAGTAGATACATTCAAAAATCTTTTAGATTTAAAAACAATATGAAAAAAGATTCACCTTCAGGTAAATTAGCACTTCAAACTATTATAATGAAATGTAGTTATCAACATGTAAAAACAAGTCTTTCTAAATGGTGTGAGAATTTTAAAATTCCTACGAATGTGTGTAAATTAAATTATGAAATTGGAGACATAACACATGAAAATTATAAAGAAAAAGAAAATGAATGGAGACCATATTTAGTTAACGATATTCTTTCTTTAGCTTTTTGTATCTACAAATATAATAATGTTATGCAAGATTTAGTTGGTGAAGATATAACTACTAATTTGACATCCTCTGCTTTAACATTTAACGGTTGGATGAAAAGCGTACAAAATGACAATATAAATATTCATTCTCATATAGATTTATGGGCTAGAAATTATATTAGA
>CAJQUW010001201.1:0-11967 GCA_907163375.1 Prostheceraeus crozeri
CCTTGATCACTCTGAATTCTTTTTGGAATGCGACCTTCTCGAAAAATTGTTTGGAATGCTTTTGCTACTCCTTTCCCTTCTTTATTTTTTAAAGGTTGAGCCCACGCATAACGCGAGAAAATATCAATGACGGTTAAAATAAAATTATTGCCCGAGTTATGTTTTGAAATGGAGGCAACATCACACAAATCTGCTTGCCACTGTTCATCGATGTCATGAACAATATAATGGCGGGTGCGGTACTTCTTTTTCGCTTGTTTGTGGAGTGTATAGGTAGCCTGACCCTTTAACCATCGTTTCACTTGTGATTGTGGAAGACCACTCGCTTTTGATAATTTCTTGATAGATGCAAATCCTGCCGGATGTTTTACATCATAATAGAAGTAGTTTATAGTGTGACATCCGGCGCGACGCTTCGCTTCGCTTTGCTTCGCTTCGCTTGCGCCGGATGTCACACTTTTGCGGGGTTTTTTCAAAAAATCAAAATTTCAAAATTTCAAAAATTAGCGTAGACTTCAAATATACACGTGGCCCTAAGGGGGGAAAATTTTAGGTATGACTAAATTTTCCAGAAAAAATCAAAATTTCAAAAATTTAAGCCGGTCTCAAAATATCGACGTAATCTCAAATTTGAGAATTCACAATTTTCTCGCTTCAAATCATCACTCGATTCAAGGACAAACCGAAAAAAATCATAAAAATTAGAAGAATCTCAAATTTGAGAATAACAATCAGGCGAAGCCTCTAAGAAACCTTCGATTCGATTTTCATTGCTTTAAATCATAGACCGTCTCAAGGACAGCCAAAAATCATACAAATCTGAGAATTTCAAATTCATGAATTTTATCCATCTTTCAAGGTTGTTAAAATATATCATAGTGACTAATAATAAATCTTTAAAGTGGAAAGAAGCACACTAAAGTGGAAAACCGCAAGAATATATCCTATAATTAATATCAAATGAACGTAGTTCTTACTACCCCCAATCCCTTCTAACTTCTAGCGGTCCCTTCTGACTTCTCAGGGGTTCCCTTAAGAAATTTTTTTATTATAAAATGAACAACTATAAAGGAGTTTATTAAAAAATTATATGGAACAGCAAAACTACGCGACAAATTTCGACCTAAAGAAAAATCGCAACTGAATTAAGAATAAAGAAATTTCACTGTTCTACCATGAGAAACGAATTACAATTCCTAAAAGAATAAGCAGCTAGGGGGGCAACAGGAACGTCTTCAGTTCCCGGAACAAAAGTTCCATCAATACTGTATAACTTTCGTAACCAAGTCTCCATACGACGGCATGAAAAAAGGGGCGTAGCATTGGTCAGCAGGTATTCTAATAAAAATGGAATATAATTACTCATTTTGACTCATCTAACGTCTTCCACCTACAAACGAAAAGTTAAAACAATTATTTGAAAATGGAACTTATAATACATTTCAAATTCAAAAAAACTGCCTGGAACTACTTACTGTGGTCAATTATGTCTTTAATGTTTTATTTAAATTAATAAAAGGAGTATCATTTCTTGATATTATGTTAAGGACAATTGAATAAATAAAGAAAAATGAATAATCATAATGATAAATTAAAAAGCTTAAAGCTCTGTTTTCTGTAATTCATTTTGATAAATCAGACCTCTGGTATTTAGATAGTCCTCATTATCTAAATCTTTAATTTCATAATAAATAGACGATACACTTTGATTTAATTTTAGAAACTACTCCAATATCTTCTTTAGTTCCAAATAGCCAACTAACCTTTTTCAAATTTATTCTTATATTTAAATATTCTAACTCTATCTCCAATTTTAAATTTCGGCTTAAGTTTCTGCAAATTCGGATTACTCTCATTCAAATTATTATTCTCGAATATTTTCTTTCGTATCAAATCAGGGTCGTCAGAAGCATTCTTTGGAGTTTCTTCAATACCAGAATGAACTTTATTATTGTACTCTTCTACAATTCCTGGTAATATCTTCAACCATTTCTGATTTCTTTGCTCAGTAAATTTCTTGAATAATTTATTTTTTAACGTCCGATTGAATCTTTCTATCACTACAGCTTTTCCAGCGTTTTCAGTTGAATAAACAGTTTCAAATAGTGGCTGAACGTTTCGGTTATAAAATTCCGACCCTTTATCAACAAACAATTTCCTTGGCTTTCTATTACTTTCTTTAAAGATTTCTTCAAACGCATATTTAACTGATAGACCACTTTTCTTTTTTAACCCATTTATGCGCAATGTTTAAAATTTTAAACAAAAATTCTAGTGAAGTTTTTTCACAATAAGTTCCTAAATTTGCAATATATCCATTTTTTGATGCAGATCTTCAATTTCATTCTGCTATGTTTATGTTCTTTCTTTTTTTTATGGTTAGCTTTTTTCTATTCGGATCTTCGAGTTAATTGAACGCACTTTGCTCAACAAAGAATAATTTGAACATGAAAAAACAAGTAAATTTTTTGATCGCGAACATTTTTGCTGAATGATATCATATTTAGAATAAACTGATATATTTATTTTATCAAAGTCATTAGCTTAAAATTCAAACCCTGATTTTTTTTATAAAATTAATTAATTATATAAATTTTAAACATCGCCATATCGTTACATTTGATTATGACTTATTCAGGTATTCAACTAGAATCAAATAGTAGTAATTTTGTTACTAATTAGTGCACTGACCACCGTCCAAACAGAAACCCAAATCATTAAGTTGTTTTATCAAGTTTTTTGGGCGTAATAGGATGGACACAAATTAATTTTGCTAGCTAGTTCGAACCCTCCGTCTCTCATAAAAAAAGACGCTTTGAAGCTGTCACGTTAGCAAGTCGGCTACTGCACATATTGATAAGCACTCTGTTTTTTTAAGTTTAAATATAAGCAGACAACCTACTTCTTAATTTTTCAAGAGTACATTTTCAATAAAAACTAAAGATAATAAAAAGAGTTAAAATAATAAATATTTTTTTCAGACAAATGACAGCACAAGAGGGCACTTGACCGAGTATTTGGGGTTTACCGATGGAACGAAGAATATTTCAGGCGTGTTATCTTCCACCCTAATGATGTGTCCAAAAGTTCCGAGGAAGAAAGTGGGGATGAGGATGAAGGAAATATCAATCATCTTCATCGTAATCAGCTATTACTTCAGAGTGGAACTGGTTACAAATCAGAAGATCACCAAAAAGAAACAAGGCGATGCGAATACGCAAAGTGGTAAGAAAAGAAAAATCTCGTGTCAGTGGACAAGAAAATACAGAAACAATCGCATGGTATGAATAACGAAATGATAGAAGAGAATCAGAACGAATTAAATGAATGTGAAAAGCCAGTGGAGTTTCTTCAGTTGTTTTTTAGATTCAGAAGCTAATAGAATCCATTCTCATTGAAACTGAAATGTATAACCAATGAGATATTTACACAGCAGATTCAAATATATGCGGTTTTGGCATTTTTGATTATATCTGGTGTTTTGGGTTATCCACGCCGAAGATTGTATTGGTCAAAAAGTGATTGCTGAGAAACAAGATTATATCTGAAAGCATGTCCACAAAAAGCAATTTGAAAAGTTGTTTTCTAGGTTGCATTTTTGTAACAATGATGATGCAAAATATCACCCTGAGGATAAATTCTTTAAAGTAAATATTCTTTGAAATCATTTAAACGAAGAATTTCTTGAAATACGGCCCTGCAACAGAATATATATCAGTGTGGATGAAATCATTGTCCTCTTATTTTGGTCGCACAGCTCGTCAAAAACAATTTATCAGAGGAAAGCCGATTCGTTTTCTGTTCAAGCCTGGGTGAACTCGCGAGCCAACGAGGTTACGTCTATCAATCTCTCTCCGTACACCTGGAGCTGCTGAACAAGCCTATCACCAGAGCACGACTTGGGACCATGCAGCAAACGTTTTGTGCATCTATTTGATGTAAAGTTTATCCAGAAAAGTGTTTATGGATACTCAACTTCATGTCACGATGGACAATTATTTTACATTCCATTTCGTCTTCTGTCGTTATCTCATGGAATTAACATCAAAGGCGACACAGGAACGATCCGCGTCCAAGAATTCCAAATGCTCCATCCAACAGTGAGTTGAATTTAGATGGCAAAGAAAGAGGAAGTTGCGATTCGTGGTAAGTGCATGTTTTGTGAAATCAAATATAAGTTTGACAACATTTCTGAATTCATAAATTTCATTCACAGTGACCAAGTGGTTTCTGGTGTTCATCTGACTAGTTGGAAAGGAGACAACATTCGTGCAGCGTTGCATCGACTGCCGCAGGTAGCGAGCCCATGGGGACAGCGCGGCCGAATTCTTTCGAAAGGAACGCGCTTTGAAGACAAGCTCATGTCCCGAAATCTATAAAATTGTATAACTAAGACGATTGGGCAGGCGTTGATAGAAATGATCAAGGACGTCGGATATTACCGCATTTCGATTCGCGGCAAAAATATGGTATTACCCAATTTTTTTGCATTTGATTTGGATGTTGCCGTAGTCAATCATGGCTACTTCATCGAATGTTGTGTGCGAATCGTCAAACGAACGGCCAATGGAATTTGTTACAATTCCGAATCCAGTCTGTTCCGAATCTCTGCTAGCAGAAGCGATATCGGCACGAATTCCAGTTACTAGAAGTTGTCAGACGATCCGTCATGGATGAATTTGGCGATTATGGACGGGGCTCATCCATCTTGTTGTTCCCGCCAAAACTAAATCGTTGCGGTATCTGTGGCAATAACGCCAGTTTTCAGTGCGAAAAATGTGGCCGAAACTTACATCCCAAGTGTTTCAAAATGTATCACACACGCTGAAACGTGTTTTTTGTCCTGATAAAAAATGAAGTCTAAGGATGAAATTATACGTTTTGATATTGAATTTGCGCAATGTTTAAATTTTTAAACATCCGATATCTATGGGAAAAACACTTTATTTGTGTAAACTAATGCCAAATATGAAATCTACGCGCTGAATTACCCTAGGAAACAAATTTTCACTACGGTAATACAATTTTTTGACATCTTGCGCATAAATGGGTTAAAGGCTTTACCCAAGCATATCGTGTATATAAATCTATAACGGTCAATGCGTATTTGTAGTCCCTTTCATTCGGCATATGAATAAGATCAGCACTCCAAATATCATCTTTATTAAATACTTTTACTTTCAATAAATATTTAGGCCTTCTGTATTCTTTATGAATTTCAGACGCGTAGGTTCGAACGTTGCTCTCAGAGTTATTAGTTCGAGCGTTGCTCTCAGACAGCTTTGCTGTCGTTTCATTTAAACCCTGACCTAATAATATTTTAGCTTGTAAAGCTTTCTTAACAAACATTCTTTCAATTTTTTCTCTAAATGTAGGATTTTGAATACTATCTAATTCTTGAATCATCTTCTTATCAGCTGCATGTCGAGAAACTTAGATCATGATTTCGATAAGCTAAATCATGCCTGTAAGCTGCGGCATCTACTCTATTTATTGGTTCTTCACCTGGTTTCGGATTATTATTCTCATCTATCCGTTATATCTAAATCGAGTTCCTGGCCCAGTATATGAATGACCAGGAAGATGTTTTCTTTCGAATATTTACTCCAAAATAAATCCAGGAAAGTTTTCTAATGTTTTTTGTATATCACCACCGAAGTGGTATGGAGACTATTGTGTCTTGTCACCTTCCAATATGCTGACAGTTTGAAGTTTTTATTTTTGTTTAATAGATAATTCAATAAATCTAAATTAGAAATTTTTAATTTAGTTAAATTTTCGGAATTTGTTATGAATTCATTTTAAAAGATAAAATAAAATGTATATATCCTTATGGACCTAAGGTCCTGAGGTTGATTACCGAATCATACTAGGACTTAGATATATTCCAGAACCATCCTTAGTTTCTTTAATTTCAATTAAATCATCAACATTGTGGAGAATATTTTTAAGAACTCGTTTTCCTTCATCAACTAATTTTAATTTACTAATAAAATTATCTACTATTCCGTCACCCCTAGCAACTTTCTCTAACTCTCTATTATGTCGTTTTTGTTCTTCTAATGCTGCGTTCTCTGATTTATTTTTATTTACTGCTTGGACAATACCAGCTGTCCCACCTGCAACACTTCCTGCTGGAGCTATGCCTCCTATTATTAGTGGAAATTAATGGAGAATCCCGCCATTCTTTTCTTCTTGTAATTGAATATTCTCTATCATTGGTTTACTTATGTAATACTTTTTTTTATTAATAGTAATAGTTTTAGGGGTATTTTTGTCAACAATATTACGTAATTTTAATTCAACAGTTTTATTATTAATATTACTTTTCGCTTGCGACATTTTTAATAAAAAAATTTTAAGTTATCAAAAATTTAAATCTATTCTAGTTATGAAAAAATTTTAAGTTAAGAATTTTTTTAAATCTATTCTAGTTATGAAAAAATTTTAAGTTAAGAATTTTTAAGTTAACAAAAATTTTAATCTATTCTTGTTATGAAAAAAATTAATTAATCGACTAAGTCTTGGGCTTTAACCTATCGGACCAAAGGTCCTAAGGTTACTAACCGATCCTAACCATCTTCCCATTAAGAACTTCAATAGAATATTTTACATCTTCTAGCAATAAACCATAAGCCATCAATGAAGTTGTGGAATCTTTCTTTTCAATATTAATTGTTACATCACAACCATTTTTAATAATATCTTCAGATTGTGCACTTAAATCGAAACAGAAAATTGGATATAAATGTCTCCAATCTCCAGGAGTTAATTGTGGTTCAACTCCAAATTCTATACAAAGATTTCTATAAGAATCATATCATTCCATAAATTGATTATTGGTATCATCGAATCTTAATGGATCAATTGGATATCGAGTTTGATTTAATGAAACTTGTAAACTTCGAATTGTATTAATATGAAAAATATTATTGTTCTTATCAAAACTTGGAGAATTATTTCTTTGAAATGTTAGTAATAAATATCTTGGAGTATTCGCAGTTCTAGTAAAATGCCAGTTAAATCTTTGTTCGGAAAAAGTTACTGAGCTATCAGTACGCTTTAGAAAATTTACTGGAATTGGTTTGTTAGTATTTAATCTTTTTGCAATAGCTGTTTCAACCTCTAAACTAGGAGTAATATGCTTAATCCACCATTCAAGTCTATCAACTTTTAAATATGCTTTTTTCCCAGTCTTACCAAAAAAGATTAATTCATTATTTGCTGTACGATGAATTATTAATTTAAATTTTAATTGATATGATATTTTATCATAATCTAAATATCCGAATAATGGAGACAATGACCAATTAACTGTCTGTTTACTTTTCTTGTTAAATTCACGTCTTTCTTTATATGCATCATTATTTATTTTATTTAAATGTTTTGCAATATTTTCTACATCTTTCGCAATTCCTGCGGCATCTGTTCCAGCGTGAGTTAAATCATCAACAATTATACCATCATTAGTATCAGGAAACCAACCTTCGATTTCATACTTTTTATTATTTTCACCAATTGTTACAAATCTAAGCATTGTATCAATTACACCTGGAGAATCACTTATTGTTTCTATATTTTGAGTTGCAACATCTAAACGCATTTGTGTAAATAATCTTGGAAAAAAATTATTCTCTAGTGCAATATTATCGGTTTCTGGTAATGGTGTTTGTAAAATTACATCACTATATAAAGAATATTTACAATGTAAAAACGAATCAGGTAAATATATATAACTCTGCTGATTATCAACTTCAAAAATTAAATCAACCTCCAGTATTTACTCTACTGGAAGATCCGGGATTCATAGCAATTATTATATAGTCATTCTTTTTTTGATTATTACTGACGAACGGAGGATCGTCTAATATAAATTTATTTTCGATAAGCGAAGACATTTTTTATAAAAATAATTTGACTTTTGTTTTTCTCACAGACAGAAAAAAATTTTACTAAAAAAATTACTAAAAAATTTTACTAAAATATAATTTTAGAATTTTGCTAGACCAGCTCCGCTGCTGACGCCATTACCTCTTATTTCTTCAATTGTTTTTTCATTATGTTTACTATCAGACGGAGCTCCGCTCCTCAAGGTTTCCCCAACAGCACTGTTAGCAATTTTGTTTTTTGTTTCCTCTGAAAGTTTTTTTAAATTTTTTAGTTCTTCAGAATCATTCCTAAGTTTACGAATAGCTTCTAGTTGTTTTAATTCGTTTTGAGACTTGACAGCATTTGATATTGCACTAGCTGTACTACCTATAGCAGGTGCTCCTTTTGCAGCAGATGTAATCAAATCTTTATTATTTTTAATTAAGTTAACGATACTAACCAATACCAGAGAAGATCCCAGCTCCTTCCGTGCGAACGGCACCTGCGGTGCCTAGGAACTTTCTGTTCCGACTGTTTCTCTATTATCATAATGATAAACAGGATTCATACGGTGGGTTCATGAGCAAATTTTTTTGATTTGAAGCAAAATGTTTAAGATTGTGTTTATAAATTATAGGCATTTTTTAGGATTAAATTTGACTTTTTGGGAAAAATATCTACGTGTTAAGATTTACGTTTGTGAATGGACAACAACTTCGAGATAACTTTATTAATTGACTGTTGCACTTTATCTATTGCGTCAAGCAGCGTGTGATGTACTTTAATTTCTCTTCTATTAACTTGCATTCTATTTCTGCTGATTAATCTTCAATGGCCGTTTTAAAGAGCATTAACTTAATTTTTAAAGAACATCTAATTGTCTTTTAACAGAATCTAACTGTTCTTTATTTTCTTTAGAGTTTTCTTGTAAATTTTTCTTTAATTCATTTTCTAAATTGATTTTAAGAGTTTTCATTTTATTAACTCTTTGATTAAGTGAGTTTACTTCATTTATTATTCTATTCATCTTTTTCATTTGTTGAGTAATTTTAGAACTTAATTCATCAACACTTTTTTGGAATGTAGTTTGTAACTGCTTTAAATTTTTTTCAATTCTTTCAGATAGTTTTTCTATTTCATCTTCTAATTGTTCTTTTAACATTTCTATCTGATGTTTATTTTTAATTACAGCAGATTTTAAATTTAAAGAAAGTAATATTGAAATTTTTGATTGTTCTGAAATCTTTTTAAAAAGTTTTGCTATATCTGCTTCTAGCTCTCTATCCTTTTTATCAAGTTTTAATAATTTTTCGTTTAATGATTTGTTATTAAGTTTTAGCAACTTCAATTCATTCATCAGTGAACCAAAACATCGTTTTATATATTTTCCTTTAAATCATTGATTTTGTGTATCAACATATTGTTTATCAATTTTGTTAACTCTGTTTTTATGTTGTGGAAGAATAGAAAGATGCAATGGACCAGATAAAACGTCTCCAGTTTTCATGATATAATTTTCTATCTCCTATTTCTAATTCACGATTATTCGGATATATGCACCTCCACCAACATTTGGTAAACATCCATTTTTTAACTATAAAAAAAATAAAATTTTTTCTAATAAAAATAAAAAAATGGAAACCCCAAATTTAAAAAAATTATATTCGTGCCGCATCATCCAGTTCTTCTTATTCGACGAGATCAACGGTATTTGAAAATAAATGTTTTGATAATAATAAATAATAATAAACCCGATGTATAGAATGTTAATATTTTATTCAATTACAAGCCGAAATATTTAGAGAACAGACTAAAAGGTTATACCTTCTATAAAACTAATTATTGTTTATTTCCGGGGGATCCATTTATTAAATTTATGGATATTGTTAGTAAATATAATGATGTAGCTTATGTGGAATTAAATAAAGAAAATATGGTTATAATAGGTCATAATAATGTTTATGGATTTATTAGAGCAGAGTTACAAATTAGTAATAATGATTGTATAGAAAATAAAATTAATAATTATATCAATATTAAAGAATTAGTTAAAAAATTAAAATCTTTTTCGAAAGAAAAAATTAGATTATTTGTTGACGATCAAAATCAATATAACATTCACATAGAGAGTAAAAAACATAATGGAAAAGAATTAATTATGTCAAGTTTATTATAGAGACACAATTTAATAAACAAGAAACATTAGAAATGCCGCAAAGATATGATGATGATTACGGATATTATAAAAGGGATGTATATTCAAAACTTAAATATCTAATCTTGTTAAAATACTTACATAAATAGGCTTAGCTCAAAACAAGAGAAAATTTATATGTGGACAACACCCTATAACTAAATTAACAATGACCATAATTCATAATAAACGAACTGAAGGTTCTAAGGCTAGGGCTTTGCCCGAATTCTTAAAAGAATCTTATGATAATATAGATGATGGAATTCAGCAAACATCTGAAAAAGGTTGTACTATGGTAAAAAATCTAAAAACTATTAGTAATATATAAAAATTTAATCTAAATTTCATTTTCTTACAATTGAAAATAATAATGATGGCATAGTTGACAGATACTGTTAACAACTTATGTGGGTCGGGTCTACCACAAATTTAAATTTTAAAGGAATTTACATCTAATCAATTTAAAATTTTAAATCAATCTTTAACCAAAAACTAAAAAGTGATTTTACATAATTATGGTGGGATTGTTATTACAATTTATTCCCGAAAAGCAGATCAAAGACCAATATTTTAACTCTATTATATTTATTATTAAACAGATAAGAACATGTAATTTAGAACTAAAGATATTCCTGATCCAGGGAATGGGTATCCCCTATCAGGAATGGCTCCTATACCAACAAGTGTAATTTATGATGATGAAGAAACAATTTATTGATGATGATGAAGAATCAATTGATGATGATAGAATCAATATTAGTGAAAATAAATTTAAATTATCTTTATGATAAAACATTAATAATGAAACTTAATATATATAAACTTAATAGAAAACCCAAAAATAAACGATAAATAAATTTTCATATGTAATAAAATTTTTAGATGTTAATAAGTTTTTAGATGTAAATAATTTTAATAGAATTAATAAATTTTTTAGATGGAATAAGTTTTTAATGTAATAAATTTTTTTAGATGGAATACGTTTTTAGCTGTTTATACAATTTTAGATGTTATAAAATTATTAGATGTAATAAAAAAATATTATTCCCACGTGTCATCATCATCACTTAAATTACTCTCACAGATGATTGTTTGAAATATTTCAGCTTGACTATACTTCTCTTTATAAGGTAACATAATTCATTTTTCATCCGGTGCTTGACGTATTAAGAATATTAATTGACCAGAAAATTTTTTTTCTTTTCAGTATTATTATTTTTTTCAGAATACTAATTCCAGTTCTAAAGATCTTTTCCAATGGTTTATTAACTGTAGTCATAATGTTTTTCCCCGAATATAATTTTAGAAAATCTCCTACTTTTACTTTATCTTGTGAATATCCTTTGAATGTTTCTTTTTCACTAAGTCTCCCTTGTTCATCTACAGTAATACCGTTTTTAGCTTTAGGTGCAATAAACATTGCAAAAATAATTCCACCATTTCCATAATCATTTTTCCCCCTTGACCACAATTCCCCTCCAAACATATCCAGCACCGTTCTAATTTATTAAAGACTCATTGAAATATATATTGGGGGGAATCCAAGTTTAAAATCTGTATAATTGAATTATTTTTTTCTTTGAAACCTTTAATTTCTAAAATAAAAGTTATCATGATTCTTCTAGATGAGAAAGAATGAAGAACCAAATGTGATGGCATTAATGACGTCTTTCAGCCATCTTTTACAATATTAGTTTTGAGAAATTCATCATCTTCCATTTCTAATTTCGCTAAATATTGTTCATCATTTAATTTTTCATAATCTTTTACTTCTTGAGTGAAATTTTTTCTCAATGTATTCTCATTCCATAAATGATATTTAGTGGTTATATCTTTTTGCACAGTTTTGCCATATAGCGAATTCATCAATAATTTAATTAACTCATCACCTACAGTATTTCCTT
>CAJQUW010001202.1:0-5000 GCA_907163375.1 Prostheceraeus crozeri
CCCATCCGATGCTTCGTTTTGGCTCTACAGTCCACAGCCATCGCAAAAATTCTAACTCTGTCGTCTTTTCGAAAAATGAAGAAAAATTTTTTCTCGCCGATTGACTTGAAACTCACCATGTTGATAGAGAATTTGACGCTGATTCCAAATCTGAAATCCGTTTTGCTCTCCGATGCTTCGTTTTGAAGCTACAGCCCAAAACGTCCAAAATTCTAACTCTGTCGTTTTTCGCCAATCTCCCAAAATCTTAAATGGCGTGTCACATCTAAACGAAGACAGATATGAACAAGCCGTTTCTTTCACTGAATTTGGCTCACTCTTAGCTTTCAAACGAGCTATTGCACGACTTTCTACGATCACTAGAAGCAAAATTGGAAGATCGGTGCCGGGGGGGGGACGTCAGCGAATATTTCTTCTCTCCGATGGAGCTGGAAATACACCATTTCCATGTAGAATTGGACGCTGAATCCGAATCTGGCCTCCATTTTCCCATCCGATGCTTCGTTTTGGCTCTACAGTCCACAGCCATCGCAAAAATTCTAACTCTGTCGTCTTTTCGAAAAATGAAGAAAAATTTTTTCTCGCCGATTGACTTGAAACTCACCATGTTGATAGAGAATTTGACGCTGATTCCAAATCTGAAATCCGTTTTGCTCTCCGATGCTTCGTTTTGAAGCTACAGCCCAAAACGTCCAAAATTCTAACTCTGTCGTTTTTCGCCAATCTCCCAAAATCTTAAATGGCGTGTCACATCTAAACGAAGACAGATATGAACAAGCCGTTTCTTTCACTGAATTTGGCTCACTCTTAGCTTTCAAACGAGCTATTGCACGACTTTCTACGATCACTAGAAGCAAAATTGGAAGATCGGTGCCGGGGGGGGGGACGTCAGCGAATATTTCTTCTCTCCGATGGAGCTGGAAATACACCATTTCCATGTAGAATTGGACGCTGAATCCGAATCTGGCCTCCATTTTCCCATCCGATGCTTCGTTTTGGCTCTACAGCCCACAGCCATCGCAAAAATTCTAACTCTGTCGTTTTTTCGAAAAATGTTGAAAATTTTTTCTCTCCGATTGACTTGAAACTCACCATGTTGATAGAGAATTTGACGCTGTTTCCAAATCTGAAATCCGTTTTGCTCTCCGATGCTTCGTTTTGAAGCTACAGCCCAAAACGTCCAAAATTCTAACTCTGTCGTTTTTCGCCAATCTCCCAAAATCTTAAATGGCGTTTCACATCTAAACGAAGACAGATATGAACAAGCCGTTTCTTTCACTGAATTTGGCTCACTCTTAGCTTTCAAACGAGCTATTGCACGACTTTCTACGATCACTAGAAGCAAAATTGGAAGATCGGTGTCGGGGGGGGGACGTCAGCGAATATTTCTTCTCTCCGATGGAGCTGGAAATACACCATTTCCATGTAGAATTGGACGCTGAATCCGAATCTGGCCTCCATTTTCCCATCCGATGCTTCGTTTTGGCTCTACAGTCCACAGCCATCGCAAAAATTCTAACTCTGTCGTCTTTTCGAAAAATGAAGAAAAATTTTTTCTCGCCGATTGACTTGAAACTCACCATGTTGATAGAGAATTTGACGCTGATTCCAAATCTGAAATCCGTTTTGCTCTCCGATGCTTCGTTTTGAAGCTACAGCCCAAAACGTCCAAAATTCTAACTCTGTCGTTTTTCGCCAATCTCCCAAAATCTTAAATGGCGTTTCACATCTAAACGAAGACAGATATGAACAAGCCGTTTCTTTCACTGAATTTGGCTCACTCTTAGCTTTCAAACGAGCTATTGCACGACTTTCTACGATCACTAGAAGCAAAATTGGAAGATCGGTGCCGGGGGGGGACGTCAGCGAATACTTCTTCTCTCCGATGGAGCTGGAAATACACCATTTCCATGTAGAATTGGACGCTGAATCCGAATCTGGCCTCCATTTTCCCATCCGATGCTTCGTTTTGGCTCTACACCCCGCAGCCATCGCAAAAATTCTAACTCTGTCGTCTTTTCGAAAAATGAAGAAAAATTTTTTCTCGCCGATTGACTTGAAACTCACCATGTTGATAGAGAATTTGACGCTGATTCCAAATCTGAAATCCGTTTTGCTCTCCGATGCTTCGTTTTGAAGCTACAGCCCAAAACGTCCAAAATTCTAACTCTGTCGTTTTTCGCCAATCTCCCAAAATCTTAAATGGCGTGTCACATCTAAACGAAGACAGATATGAACAAGCCGTTTCTTTCACTGAATTTGGCTCACTCTTAGCTTTCAAACGAGCTATTGCACGACTTTCTACGATCACTAGAAGCAAAATTGGAAGATCGGTGTCGGGGGGGGGACGTCAGCGAATATTTCTTCTCTCCGATGGAGCTGGAAATACACCATTTCCATGTAGAATTGGACGCTGAATCCGAATCTGGCCTCCATTTTCCCATCCGATGCTTCGTTTTGGCTCTACAGTCCACAGCCATCGCAAAAATTCTAACTCTGTCGTCTTTTCGAAAAATGAAGAAAAATTTTTTCTCGCCGATTGACTTGAAACTCACCATGTTGATAGAGAATTTGACGCTGATTCCAAATCTGAAATCCGTTTTGCTCTCCGATGCTTCGTTTTGAAGCTACAGCCCAAAACGTCCAAAATTCTAACTCTGTCGTTTTTCGCCAATCTCCCAAAATCTTAAATGGCGTGTCACATCTAAACGAAGACAGATATGAACAAGCCGTTTCTTTCACTGAATTTGGCTCACTCTTAGCTTTCAAACGAGCTATTGCACGACTTTCTACGATCACTAGAAGCAAAATTGGAAGATCGGTGCCGGGGGGGGGACGTCAGCGAATATTTCTTCTCTCCGATGGAGCTGGAAATACACCATTTCCATGTAGAATTGGACGCTGAATCCGAATCTGGCCTCCATTTTCCCATCCGATGCTTCGTTTTGGCTCTACAGTAGGCAGCCATCGCAAAAATTCTAACTCTGTCGTCTTTTCGAAAAATGAAGAAAAATTTTTTCTCGCCGATTGACTTGAAACTCACCATGTTGATAGAGAATTTGACGCTGATTCCAAATCTGAAATCCGTTTTGCTCTCCGATGCTTCGTTTTGAAGCTACAGCCCAAAACGTCCAAAATTCTAACTCTGTCGTTTTTCGCCAATCTCCCAAAATCTTAAATGGCGTGTCACATCTAAACGAAGACAGATATGAACAAGCCGTTTCTTTCACTGAATTTGGCTCACTCTTAGCTTTCAAACGAGCTATTGCACGACTTTCTACGATCACTAGAAGCAAAATTGGAAGATCGGTGCCGGGGGGGGACGTCAGCGAATATTTCTTCTCTCCGATGGAGCTGGAAATACACCATTTCCATGTAGAATTGGACGCTGAATCCGAATCTGGCCTCCATTTTCCCATCCGATGCTTCGTTTTGGCTCTACAGTCCACAGCCATCGCAAAAATTCTAACTCTGTCGTCTTTTCGAAAAATGAAGAAAAATTTTTTCTCGCCGATTGACTTGAAACTCACCATGTTGATAGAGAATTTGACGCTGATTCCAAATCTGAAATCCGTTTTGCTCTCCGATGCTTCGTTTTGAAGCTACAGCCCAAAACGTCCAAAATTCTAACTCTGTCGTTTTTCGCCAATCTCCCAAAATCTTAAATGGCGTGTCACATCTAAACGAAGACAGATATGAACAAGCCGTTTCTTTCACTGAATTTGGCTCACTCTTAGCTTTCAAACGAGCTATTGCACGACTTTCTACGATCACTAGAAGCAAAATTGGAAGATCGGTGCCGGGGGGGGGACGTCAGCGAATATTTCTTCTCTCCGATGGAGCTGGAAATACACCATTTCCATGTAGAATTGGACGCTGAATCCGAATCTGGCCTCCATTTTCCCATCCGATGCTTCGTTTTGGCTCTACAGCCCACAGCCATCGCAAAAATTCTAACTCTGTCGTCTTTTCGAAAAATGAAGAAAAATTTTTTCTCGCCGATTGACTTGAAACTCACCATGTTGATAGAGAATTTGACGCTGATTCCAAATCTGAAATCCGTTTTGCTCTCCGATGCTTCGTTTTGAAGCTACAGCCCAAAACGTCCAAAATTCTAACTCTGTCGTTTTTCGCCAATCTCCCAAAATCTTAAATGGCGTGTCACATCTAAACGAAGACAGATATGAACAAGCCGTTTCTTTCACTGAATTTGGCTCACTCTTAGCTTTCAAACGAGCTATTGCACGACTTTCTACGATCACTAGAAGCAAAATTGGAAGATCGGTGCCGGGGGGGGGGGACGTCAGCGAATATTTCTTCTCTCCGATGGAGCTGGAAATACACCATTTCCATGTAGAATTGGACGCTGAATCCGAATCTGGCCTCCATTTTCCCATCCGATGCTTCGTTTTGGCTCTACAGTCCACAGCCATCGCAAAAATTCTAACTCTGTCGTCTTTTCGAAAAATGAAGAAAAATTTTTTCTCGCCGATTGACTTGAAACTCACCATGTTGATAGAGAATTTGACGCTGATTCCAAATCTGAAATCCGTTTTGCTCTCCGATGCTTCGTTTTGAAGCTACAGCCCAAAACGTCCAAAATTCTAACTCTGTCGTTTTTCGCCAATCTCCCAAAATCTTAAATGGCGTTTCACATCTAAACGAAGACAGATATGAACAAGCCGTTTCTTTCACTGAATTTGGCTCACTCTTAGCTTTCAAACGAGCTATTGCACGACTTTCTACGATCACTAGAAGCAAAATTGGAAGATCGGTGCCGGGGGGGGGACGTCAGCGAATATTTCTTCTCTCCGATGGAGCTGGAAATACACCATTTCCATGTAGAATTGGACGCTGAATCCGAATCTGGCCTCCATTTTCCCATCCGATGCTTCGTTTTGGCTCTACAGTCCACAGCCATCGCAAAAATTCTAACTCTGTCGTCTTTTCGAAAAATGAAGAAAAATTTTTTCTCGCCGATTGACTTGAAACTCACCATG
>CAJQUW010001202.1:10000-422155 GCA_907163375.1 Prostheceraeus crozeri
TCTTCCCTCCTCTCTTCTCTCTCATCTTCCTTCAATCTTGGCTCTCTCTCTGTCTCTTCTCTCTTCCTTCGCTGTCTCTCTACTTCTCAATCTTCCTCTCTCACTCCTTCTCAGCTTCTTTCTGCTTCTCCTCTATTCTCTTCTCTGTCCTCTCTCTCCTTTGTCTCCTCTCTTCTCACTTCTTCTTCTTCATTCCTCTAGGTCATCTTGCTCTGCTTCTCTTTCTCCTCTCTCCTCTTCTTCCTTTCCTTCTTCTTCTCCTTTCTTCTCCTCAGTCTCTCCTTCTCCTCATCCTTCTTCTCTTCATTCTTCTCTCTGTCTTCTCCTCTTCTCCCTCTTCGTCTCTGCTTATCTTCTGTCCTCTTCTCTCTTTCTTTGCTTCTCATCTTCTCCCTCTCTCTCTCTCCCTCTTCCCTGCTTCTTCTAGTCTCATCTTCTCTTGTTCTGCTCCTCCATTCCTTCATTCTGCTCTAAGTCTCTCTTTCTATCTTCTTCACTCTTCTCCCTCTCTACCTTCTCTTCTTGCTCTCTAAAGGTCCTCTTACTCTGCTTTCTTCTCTCTTTACTTTTTCTTTTCTTCTTCTTACCTTCTCTCTCTCTCTCTTCTCTCTTTCCTGCTTCTTCTCACTTCTCTCACTTCTCTCTCTTCTCCATCTTCTTCTCTATCGTCTCTTCTCTTCTTTTCTAGTCTCTTCTTTCTTCTCTCTCTCTTGCTTCTTTCTCTTCTTCTCCTCATTCTTTCTTCCTTCTACTCTTTCTTCTTCTCCTTCTCCTCTTCCTCTCTCTTCTTCTCTCTTCTTCTCTCTCTCTTCTTCTTCTCCTTCTTCTCACTCTCCCTTGCGTCTTCTTTCTCTCGTCGCTCTGTCTCATTCCTCTCTTCCTTCTCTCCTTCGTTCTCTTTCTTCGGCTTCCCTCTTCTCTCTTCATCTTCTACTCTTCTAGCTCTCCTCTTCTTCTTCTTCTTTCTGTCTCCTCTCTTCTGCTACCCCTCTGTCTCTGTCTCTCTCTCTTCTCTTCTTCTTCCTCATACTTTTCCTCCTTCCTTCTCTTCATCTTCTATCTCTCTCATCACTAAGTCCTCTTCTCCTTCTCTTCTCTTCTCTTTTCTACTCTTGTTCTTCTCTTCTCTTTCTCTCTCTCTCTGCTTCCATCTCCTTTCTTCTTATTCTTCTTCTCTCTAATTCTGCTCTCTCTCTCTTCCCCTCTCCTCTCTTCTATCTGTCTGCTTCTCTCTTTCCTCTTCCCTCTTCTCTCCTCTCCTTCTCTCTTCTCTCTTCATTCGCTACTTCTTCTTCACCTCTCCTCTTTCTTCTCTACTTCTTACTTCTTCAGCGAAGTCTCTCTCCTCTGATCTCCTTCTTTTTCTGTCACTTCTTCTTTCCTCTTCTATCTCTCTCTTCTGTCTTTTCCTCATTCTCTTCTCTTCTCTCTCTCTTTCTCTTCTTCTCTTCTTCTCTCTCTTCTCTTCTCTTCTTCTCTCTCTCTTCTTCTCTTCTCTTCTTCTATCTCTCTTCTCTCTTCTTCTCTCTTCTCTTCTTCTCTTCTCTCTTCTTCTCTCTTCTTCTCTTCTCTCTTCTCTTCTCTCTCTTCTTCTCTTCTTCTCTTCTCTCTCTCTTCTTTCTCTTCTTCTCTCTCTCTTCTCTTCTCTCTTCTCTCTCTCTTCTCTTCTCTTCTCTCTTCTCTTCTTCTCTCTCTCTTCTTCTCTTCTTCTTCTCTCTCTCTCTCTCTTCTCTCTCTCTTCTTCTCTTCCTCTCTCTCTCTCTCTCTTCTCTTCTTTCTCTCTCTTCTCTCTTCTTCTCTCTCTCTTTCTCTCTTCTCTTCTCTCTCTCTCTTCTCTCTTCTCTCTTCTCTCTCTCTCTCTCTCTCTTCTCTCTCTTCTACTCTCTCTCTTCTCTCTCTCTCTTCTCTTTCTCTCTCTTCTCTTCTCTCTCTTCTCTCTTTCTTCTCTCTCTCTTCTTCTCTCTTCTCTTCTCTCTTCTTCTCTTCTCTTCTCTCTTCTCTTCTCTCTCTCTCTCTCTTCTCTTCTCTCTCTTCTTCTCTCTTCTTCTCTCTCTCTCTTCTCTCTTCTCTCTCTTCTCTCTTCTCTCTTTCTCTCTTCTCTTCTCTTCTCTCTTCTCTTCTACTCCTTCTCCTCTCTAATAGACTCTGTCGTTTTTCGCCAATGTCCCAAAATCTTAAATGGCGTCTCACATCTAAACGAAGACAGATATGAACAAGCCGTTTCTTTCACTGAATTTGGCTCACTCTTAGCTTTCAAACGAGCTATTGCACGACTTTCTACGATCACTAGAAGCAAAATTGGAAGATCGGTGCCGGGGGGGGGGACGTCAGCGAATATTTCTTCTCTCCGATGGAGCTGGAAATACACCATTTCCATGTAGAATTGGACGCTGAATCCGAATCTGGCCTCCATTTTCCCATCCGATGCTTCGTTTTGGCTCTACAGTCCACAGCCATCGCAAAAATTCTAACTCTGTCGTCTTTTCGAAAAATGTTGAAAATTTTTTCTCTCCGATTGACTTGAAACTCACCATGTTGATAGAGAATTTGACGCTGATTCCAAATCTGAAATCCGTTTTGCTCTCCGATGCTTCGTTTTGAAGCTACAGCTCAAAACGTCCAAAATTCTAACTCTCATTTTTTCGCCAATTCATGAAATCTGGTAAATCTTGTTTCTGCTCTAACTTCTAAACGACTAAGCCGATTGACAAGAAATTTCAACACTGAATTTGTCTCACTCTCAGCTTTCAAACGAGCTATCATACGTCTCCATCCGTCCACTGGAAGCTAAGATCGAAGCCAGCTCACCCGAGGGGGGGTAAGAAAATTTTTTGTCTCCGATTGCTTTCAAATTCACCATACAGGTGCAGAATGTTACGCTAATTCCAAATCTACAACCAGTTTTGCTCTCCGATGCTTCGTTTTGAAGCTACAGCCCAAAACGTCCAAAATTTTAACTCTGTCAAAATTTTGAAGAAAAATTTTTTCTCGCCGATTGCTTTCAAATTTACCATACCGATGCAGAATTTTACGCTGATCACGAATCTAAAGTCCGTTTCACCATTCCACCACGACAACCTAGACGGTCGCCCACGTCAACAACCCACCCGAGGCCAACTCACCCGAGTCTCACACTCTGTCGTTTTCGAGGGGGGGACGTCAGCGACCATTCTTTCTCTCCGATTGCTGTCAACGATGGGAGCGGCCAGCCTGGCCGGCACACCACGACAGACCGCAACCTCTCACGTTCCAGAGGGGGGGCGCCGGTCGGGTGTTCGCCGTTTTATTACTACTTATATCTATGACCGACGAATGGATCAAAATTTCTTACCTGTGTACACAGAATGTTGCAACATCCAATCAAGTGGACATAAACTTTCAGCTATTCGACTTCTTCGGCCATGAGATATTGTCCGCTTGCTCATTAACGTCACTCATTATATTATTAATGAAGCAATGACTTAAATCAAATTCTTGAAATTATTAATACTTTCAATATATTAACAGATCCGCAAATGTAGGACACACGTCTTAAAGAATGAATTTAGTTTGGCTTATACTGTGCATGAACTGCACATGTATTACCTGGTGCAGGCAAAATATGATTACAAGTATACATACAAGTTTATATTAACTTACTAGCTTGAAAACCTAGTCAATCATGGTATTCGATCAAGTTTTAAACTGCGCATCATACTTACAAACTACTAGAAAATGTTGAAACAAAGAGACAACGCTTACATTGCGAGCGTGCTTTAAGCTTGCAACCTATTCAAGCGCGGTTTAATGAGGTTGCACTAGGGTTTAAAATTCGAGAATCTCGGTTCTCGAAAAACCGAGAAATTGTCTCCGTTCTCGATTCTCGGTTCTCGAATTTTCTCAACCGAGAACCGAGATTTATTTTTTTGAGGGATTGTCTTTCCCTCTCAGTCTATGTGTGTGATCGCAGTAACTATTGACTGACAGAAACAGTAATGAGCATGAACAAGGAAGATACTATGATAAAAATTCTGCGTGCGCACGTTTTATGTCTGACCGTGTGCGTGTGATCCACAGCGATAAAATTGTTTTGTCTGCGTTGGTTGGTCTAGGCAATTCTTCTCTGTGGTGTGATCTGTGTTATTGGGACGATAGTAATATGATGTATACTGCAGTGTTTCAAGATAATCTGAGTCATGCCTGAACAATGCAGCGCCAAGAAAGCGCACGCGCGATGTGTGTCCTCTGTTTGAAAGTTAACGTAGACAAGTCGAGCTCATCACACACTGACTTATTTATAATTGGTGTTTTCCATGGTCACGCTGTCAATTGAATCATTACATTCTCTCTTAGTATGGCACCAAACAAGCGCTCAAACCGTTCCTTGTGTTGGCAGTATTTTGATCACACATCTTTCGATAAAGCCAAATGCAAATTGTTAGTCCGGGAGCTAGCGCGAACTTGTGCAGGGAACGAGGTAGTACATAAAACTTTCACATTGCATAGTACACCTCTAACCTACTGCAAAACTTCGCGTCTGCCGGATCAGATCATTTGCTTTTCAGAAATAGAGATGATAACAAAATCCTATGTATTTCCAATGGTAAAATTGTGACATCTGAGGTGTTGACTCCATTTTTTCGAGTTTTTGCTCAAAAAAATGTACAAGTTGGTATTTTGTTGAACTGGTTATTATAGAAATCATCTGTAGATCATGATCTTTCAAATGAACTATCATTCAGTGACAGAGGATGAAGTAAAGTGTACAAACAGACACTACTTGTTAGGGCATATCTACAATTTTCCTGAAATTTCTATGTTGAAATTTGCAGTTACACCAACGAAAAGTGTCTGTTTGTACACTTTACTTCATCCTCTGTCACTGAATGATAGCTCATTTGAAAGATCATGATCTATAGATGATTTCTATAATAACCAGTTCAACAAAATACCAACTTGTACATTTTTTATGAGCAAAAACTCGAAAAAATGGAGTCAACACCTCAGATGTCACAATTTTGCCATTGGAAATACATAGGATTTTGTTATCATCTCTATTTCTAAAAGCAAATGATCTGATCCGGCAGACGCGAAGTTTTGCAGTAGGTTAGAGGTGTACTATGCAATGTGAAAGTTTTATGTACTACCTCGTCCTGCACAAGTTCGCGCTAGCTCCCTGACTATGTGCCCCACTCCCAATCTAAGTGTGATACAATGCAAAGACAATGCAACAACGGGAATGATTCGATTAGTTGATATGACAGATCGTTTTCTCAAATTACAAAAATGTGCTTCTCTCGCTTCTGTTAGTTTGAAGGTACGATTCGACTTATCAGATACAGAAATTGCTTTATTAAACAATATTGTTGAGACTTCGAAGCCATTGAAACCTTGTCTTGAGGCTCTTTGTCGCCGTGACGCCACATTACTTTCTGCTGATGGAATATTGAAATTCTTGATGGATGAATTGAGCAGCCACAACTCACCACTAAGCACAGAGTTGCGAGATGCTGTTTATAGGCGAGTGAAGAACCGTCGAAATTCCTTATTGTTTGACCTAATGAGTTACCTGAACAATCCAAACAAATTAACCGTCACGGAGGTGAAACTTTTTTCTGCGACATCTAAAGCTTCAATTCAAAAGACAACAAAATCTCTGCTCACGCGGTTATTTAATGAATCTTGTTCCCCAGATGAAGTTTATACAGACCAACATGACGATCAACCGCCTCTGCAGGATATTTCGTCTCTTATGGACAAACTTGAGGACGCTATAATAAAATCGACTTCAAGTAGAAGAGAAACTTCATCTGTGCAAGTTTCAGCGATTGGGAAAGAGCTTGCACTTTTCGAGTCTTCAACTCAACGTACGAAGAACCTTCAGCTATTGTTCGAAGCACTTTCATCTGTTCCTCCGACATCCACTGAGTCTGAAAGAGCCTTTTCTTCTTTTGGACTATTCGTAACAAAACTCAGATCTCGATTAAGTGACAAAAGTATCGATTGTATGTGTTTTCTTAAAAGTTTTTATAAGCAAAAGTTATAGGCTAAATATAAGGAAACAAAACTGATGGAAAATTTCTCGCTTTTCTCGTTTCTCGCTCGATTCTCGGTTTCAATTCAAAGTCAGTCTCAGTTCTCGGTTGAAAATCGAGAAATATGAAAACCCTAGGTTGCACATACGTGCATGTGTAATATTGCATGAAGTCACTTTCAAAATCAATAATAATTTCCAGCTGATAGGACAAGTAGACTGCTAGAATTGCCTAAAAATGAATTACAGACTGATAGTTTCGCTGTTTAACAAAAATTTTTCCATCTTCTGTTTTATGTTTTCTCTGCTGAATTAGGCCAATTATACTTTTTACTGCCTTCGGCAGAAAATCAGTATCTCTGCTTGCGTACGTAGTGTGTCCCTGTCTGAATGTCTATGAAGACTAAAATCCTGTTCATTCATGCCATTTGTGAAGAATCTGCAGAGCTTGCGTGGTAAATATACATACATGCATGATAAATGTCCACTGTACAGACTTGAACCATTTAAGCACTGGGGCTGCATAGCTTTTTGCAAGCAGGACTGGAATTGTTTCATCAGTGACTGATATTCATCACAAAAGTTTGCTTTGTTTCCTTGACTTGCCTAGGTGCCATGCCTGACACACGCTTGGAGATCATGCTTCTCCACCTTGAACGGTTCCGAGCACAGCTGAAGATGGCCGCGATGGACTCCACTCTCATGTTTTTTCTTTGTACGGTCTAGGTATGTCATTCGTTGTCGCCCTCTCGAACGTCTTCCTTCGATGCGGCCCTGCATTGTAATACTTTCCAAACCGCCTCCTCGAATAATGTGACCGAGGAAACGTAGCTGCCTCTTCGTCACGGTCGACAGAAGCTCTCTTCTTACACCAGCTCTTCTCATGATTTCAGCGTTGGGCACTCTATACAGATATGTTATCCGGAGCATTCGTCTCATCAGAAACCACATTTTGGCTGCTTCGATGTCCCTTCCAGTTCGCTGGTCAAATTCCATGCTTCACAACTATTAGTCAGGATCGACCATATGTAGCACTTCAACAATCTGATCTTTAACTTCATTGGCAGGTTTCTGTTGCCAAATATGGAGCGCATGTCTTGGAATTTCGACTTGGCAATGGCAATTCGTTTTTTGATTTCTACTTTACATCTATTGTCGGTTGTAATTGCACTACCGAGATAGTTGAAACAGTCTACCTCATCGATGCATTCATTTCCGATTCTTAGTTGACATGGTGGTTTTCAGCAGATTTGCTTAGGGGTCGAAACACAACTAGACGAGTACCTGCTGATGGCTGACGGACTGCAATATTATGTTTTATATCCCTTAATCGGTAGCTGAAGTAGTGATCGATGTATTGTATTTCAAATGAAGAATAAATGAAGAAATGTGGGATTACATGAAGCATTATAGATGGATTAAGAAACTGGCGGTAACAAATTCAAGTGAAGAAATAGTATTGCTTTCGGTGTAGTAGAGTGTCATTGTAGTTCTATTGTTTGCCTCCATTATCCACTTTCCACTTATCCACTATTACCATTATCCACCATGTGTTGTGTCAGAATCGGTGTAGTAGCATTATTGTATTTTCATGTTTTACCTCCACTTTTCCAATTTTTGTCCATCGATCTCCTGTTGCTTTACAATATCCATTTTTAATTTCCTTATCCTATGATGACCATTGTCCTATTGTGTTTCCACTACCAGCATCTGAAGTCGGTAAGGTATATAGAATAGAATAGACAGCGTTTATTTTTCCATCTGTGCCTCAATATTGAAAATCGTGAGGCATGTCTACATCAGTTACATTTGAAACACAAGAATGTCATACACGAAGTAAATAGACTGATTAGAAGAAACACAAGGGAAAAAGTCAAATGAAGTTAAATGAAGCACGACACTGGAAACCTTCAAAAACCACCATTGACAAATTTGATAGCTGACACTATGAAAGATCTTGATCTCATTGAGGATTTAATCTCGGGCACGCAGTATTTGTTCGAATGGATAAGCTTGTGAGGCACCAAATGATGTAGGGGGTGATCAGAATCTCGAGTCATGGATTTGAACAGCTTGAGACCAATCACGATTCGTCTGTACTCTAGGGGAAGGAAGCCATTGCAGGGACAGGGGGAAGTACCACAAATCACTTTATGTGCTCTTTCTTGTACTTTATTTATCAAGTTGGCATTAGTCGAACACGTACTCAAAAATAGCGGAGCACAGTACTCCAGAATGCTTCTCACGATGTTGTTGTAAATCCTAACCAGATCGGATGATGACAGAAATGGCTTGAGCTGACGTAGGATGTGTATGCGTGATGATGCCCTTTTTGTGATTAAATGTGTATGCTGTTGAAAGTTCATAAGAGGGTCAAACGTAACACCAAGCACTTTAATATAATCCATCACTGGAATATGAGCAATTGAATGTCCACTAGCAACGGTTTTATTGCTTAGACTCATGAACATCTGCTGGCTTTTTTCCGTTTTAATTGTCATTTTATTTCTTGTAGCCCAATTCAAAATATCAATGTAAGTGCGGATAATGGGGTTAGATGAAATGCCTTTATTTATTTTGCCAAGAATAATGATGTCATCAGCATATTTGACTACACATACATCGGTGGTTTTCGAAGTAGGCATGTCTGCGCAGAAATATCCAAAGACCAATGGACCAATGCATGATCCTTGTGGTATCCCGCTTTTGACAGGTCTCCGTGTTGGTTGTGCCACTTGACCCGCTGGAACCTTGACGACAAGTAGTTAGCCATAAATTGAACAGTGAAGTCGGAAAACCTATCTCTCAGTATTTTTTCGATGAGACACTTGTGCGATAACTTGTCGAATCCTTTTTACAAGTCTAATGTAACCATATGGCATCCAATTACTCCTTTCTCTTGCAAACACTTTGAGATAAAGTCTTCAATTTCAACAAGAGCACTTACTGGTGAACTCCGCTTTCGGTAAGCAAACTGCTTTTCGTCAAATCGAGCAAGAAATTCCGTTCCGATGTGTTTGAGTAATTGTCTTTCAAACAATCTCTCCGGCACAGGAAGCAATGATATTGGACGAATACTGGCAAGGGGGGATTGGTTTTTGGGCAGGGCAATATATCGGCACATTTCCAGAATTTTGGCACATTGGTATTTGAAATACACATGTTGAACAGGGATGTTAGAGGCTTTGAAATTACTTCCGCGAAAGTTGACCAGATAATTGATGGGATTCCGTCGGAGCCGGGAGATGTCTTTGGGCTGACATTCAAAAGTGCTCTTTCTACAGAATCAACATCAGACACGAGGGGAAGATAGCATGAACTACGGCGAAGAATCAATTGGATCGTCAATGAAATGGGATGAAAGAATATGGTTCAGCTCATTTAGCAGCACTGTCAAGGGGACATCAGGATTGCATCGAGGAAGCCAGTCCTTATCCGCTTTACTGCTAGATGTAACCATCTTGTGCACGTCCTAAATGGTTTTACCACGCACCGAAAGAAACGAAGCACTCCACTTCTGCTTAGCTTGGAATATTGCATTTTTTACCTTATCTTTGTAAAACTTGTACAGCGTCCAGTCCTTGTTGCGATATGCTGTGTACCTCTTATTGATTAGTACTTTCACCACATTAGTTAGCAAAGGTTTATCAGAGGCACTAGGCTTAATGCAATCATAAGGAATTAGTTCCAATGCATGATTAAGTACTATATAAAATCGTTCGGAACTACTGTCAAGATCTCCATCAATTATCAAATTCCAATCAATGGTAGATAGGTAAGCAAATGCACTCTCCAAATTTGAATGGCGTAAATCCAACACTCGCACGCACTCCACCTTTTGTGAGATGGATTGCATTGGGCTCAAAATAATCACATTGTGATCACTGGAGCCAATAGGCGGAAAGTAGTATAGGGTATGACATCCGGCGCTTCGCTTCGCTCGCACGGGATGTCACACCTTTCGAGTTTTTCAAAAATTTACGTAGTCTATAAATTTCAAAAAATTTAGGTAGTCCAAAAAATATCGCGTGGTCTAAGAATATCACGTAATCGAAAATTTAAGTTGTCTCAAAATATCACGTAGTCTTAATATACCAGAAGATTGTATTCAAAATATTTATTCAAAATATTTCTTTAAAAATGGAAGGAACAAAAGTGGAAGAAACCTCGACGGGGACGGCGACGAAAATGGAGGGAACCACGAGAATATGTCCTTCGTTATCACAATTAAAAATAACTGAATTGAACATGGAAAAGATGAATAAAGAAAAACACAAGCATAGAGTTAGGTATATGAAGGATAAGGAATCACAATTATTATTAAGATTAGAGCATTACAAAAAATTAAGAAAGAGATGGTCTAAAGTTAAGAATGTAACACAATGTATTGGAATATTTTTAACAATAAGTTTAGGTGCTTTAACAATTGTTATATCTTCAGGTGTTTTAGTATTTCCAGTAGTTGCTACTGCTTTAACAGGTACGGGTGTTTTTACAACTTCACTTCTTACAATGTTAGATAAATCTTTAATAACTAAGAAACGAAAATCATTAAAAACTAAACATTTACATATTAAAGAAGTCTATGACAAATTACATTACTACTTTCAAAGAGTATGTGATGATAATGTTATTACGTTAGATGAGATTGAAAAATTTGATCAGATAGCTAATGAAGTAAATCAAATATCATTTCAATTACAGTCAGAAAAAGTTGATGACAAGAATAAACAGGATGGCAAAATTTCTAGTGATGGTAAAATTTCTAATGAAGAAAATGATAAAATTTTTTTAGAAGAGCTAAAAACTTTTAGCTAAAATTTAAGCAAAACTTTATTAAACAAAACTTAAAACGAAAAGATGTCAGACGCCAAAGCAATAAAAAAATAATTTGTTCAGTAAAATGTTTTTCTTCTATTCCAATGTTACCACAAAATTCAAATATCATATTTTAGAAATGGATAAAATTGGAGCTGATAATCAAAAAAGAATTAAACAATTAGAAGAGTTAATAAAACAAATAAATATTATGAAAGAAAATCATCTTCAGCATAGAATGATAAAAGCTGGTATTCAATCTGATATGTTTGAAAAAATGCAGCAAACCGAGCAAGTAAAAACTGATTTTGAAAAAACTATGGAACCATTTAAAAAGCTTGAAAAAGAACCTACAAATAATTATAAACAAATTAATATAACAGATCCAGAGCACAAAACTATATTAGATGACTATGGATTACTAGAATCAAACATTAATAAGAAATTACCAAAATCTATGCAATTTGAACATTCTATTTCATTCATAGATGGAAAAACAATACCTAGATTTAATCTCGGACAAAAAGAAATATTTCCACAACCTTTTAAGTTTAATTTTTTCACCAGATAAATATCCTTTTAATTTAGATAGAAATTTTGTTGATCTTTTAAGAGGAGCAGATTTAAATAATTATGCTGTAGAAGATCTCATAAAATATAAAGCTATGTTAGATAGAGTTGGTGCAGTAAACTCTCTTAGACGTTATAAACAATTAGAAAATTTATTATCACCGGGAGTTAAAGTAGGAAAAGGTTTTAAAACAGAAACAACTGTATTTTTACCAGATGATCCACAAGAATTACTAAATAGATTAAATATTTTAATATCTGCAATAAAAGAAGGACATAATTCTAGATTCAATGAAATTCATGTTATATTGAAAAGACTGTTAGAAAAGAAGATTCTAAATGAAGAGGATTATAAAAGTATAACGAACCGAATGTTCTAGGGCTTCGCCCGTAGCTGAAATATGTTGTTGTTTTTAATTTTTTTTATAAAAAACATTTATTCAAAATTTTAACTAAAAAATGTCTTCGAGAGAATTATCATCAGCAGATTTAGACAAAATTAATAATCATTTAGAAAATCTAACAGAGATTTTGGGTTCATCAAAATTTAGTACGACGTTAAAAATTATAACAACTACTTCATCACACACTTGTAATTTAGAACCCATTCTACATTTGGAACAAAATAAAAATTATCAAATTGCATTGACTAGTTTCTCTACATTTAACGCTATTCAAAACGTTATCAAAGATGTGAATGATCAATTTAGATATTCTACTGATAAAGGCAAAACGTGGGAAATACTAACTTTTCTTCCTGGTTCTTACGAAGTTGAATCAAATCAAAAGAAATTAAGAGACATTTAGGTATACCATTTAAAGATAAGAAACAATTACATTTTGCAGTTGAACCGGCAGTTAATAAATTTTCTCTTACTTTAGACGAAAATCATCAAGTTGATTTTAATCATGATAGATCATTGTCAATTCTATTAGGATTTAATAAACAAACCTATAGTCAAGGTTATCATTTAGGTGAGAAGATTCCAAAAATAACTGAAATAAATTCAATTGTTGTACATTGTGACATTATTGAAGGAGGATATATAAATGGTAAATTGTCAAATTTAATATTCAGTTTTCCAGCTTTTACTGTACCAATTGGTTATAGATTAAATGTAATTCCACAAACATTAATATATTTCCCTATTACAAGAAAAACTATTAACAACATTAACATTAGAATCACTGATGAAAAAGGACAAGAAATAAATTTTGGAGGTGAAGAGATTATGATAGATCTTTTGGTTCGGGAGGTATAAACTCCCGTTCGGGAGGTATTAACTCCCACGCGAAGCTAGAGAAGTTTAATTTTCTTCTTCTTGTTATTATTCTTCTTATTCTTCTACTTTAGAAACAAAAAATAAAAATAAGATAAAAATAAAATTTTTTAATTAAAAAATGAGTGAAGTGCCCCCATTAAATAAAAAAAACTTAAATTTAATCATCATCCAAATTTATCTGATAAAGTTTTGTCAGTTATTTGCGGAAGATCAGGTTGTGGAAAAACGTATCTATTATTTAAAATTTTAACGACTCCAAATTTTTTGGATTATAACAATCTTATAATTTATACAACAACAGCAGAACAACCCGTCTATTAATTTTTGAAATATGGATTTGAAAATAATTTTAAAAAAACAGCAATTGCTTCATTATTCAAAGAATATGAAAAATCTGAAGATGAAGAAGAAATAAGTTCGTGGTGTGAAGAAGCAGCAAAAATAATCAGTTAGTTGAAACCAATAAAAATAAGCATATAAAAATACAATTAATAGATGATAGTGGTAATATGCAAGATCCTAGTAAACTAGATAAAACAATGAAACATTGTGTAGTTTTTGATGATTGTGTTAATGATAGAAATCAGTCAGTTCAGAGAAATTATTTCACAAGAGGCAGACATAATAACTGTAGTGTTTTTTATTTAACACAAAGTATGTATTCATTAGACGGAAGTGTTATTAGAAAGAATGCAAATATATTTATACTATTTGAAATAAATGCAAGAAACTTAAGTGATTTGTTAAGAGATTTATGTGTAAGAAATAAAGATGAATTTAAACAATCGTGTAACAATGCTTGGTCAAAAGATTATGGATTTATCACAATTAATATTGATAGAAAATTCATGATAGAGTTATAGAAGATTTGTTTGCCGAGTGATAAAAAATATACAAATATAGTGTTACAATATTTTTATTTTATATATATATATCAAATTTGTCTATCTTAGAAATTAGAAAATTAAAAAGGTTCAGTAGTTATTCCATCAGGCCAAATCTTTCTTTTATCATCAAATGGATCTAATGCTAATTTGTGTTCCTCTTTTAAATACATTTTATGTTTCTTTGAATTAAGTCTATAATTACATGCTGTTTTTATTTCATTATTAAATAATGCATTCTTATAATCTTGAAATGTTATTTGATTAGCCACTGATGCCTTTGAAATTCCTTTTAATGTTTTATGTGTTTTAATATTATTAGTTGTATCATAGCAGTAACATTTAGATTTTAAAAATATAGCTTCTGTTATGAAATCTTCATTTCCTAACTCATCTTTTACTTTACATAATTCTGAAGGATGAATGAAATCTTTTATTCTATCTATTTCTTTATCAAGTGAAGAATTATACGGTATTGTTAATTCTAAGAAAACAGAATCGGTATCTGTAAAGTGTAATTTATAGTTTTTGCCATAAGCAGGTGCTAAATAATCATATATAAATCTATACATAAATAGTTTAGCTAATTCTAATATAGTGAATCCAATAAAATTAAACTCATCATGTTTTACGCTGATTCGACGTAAATGTACAGCACATAGTTCATCACTAAATCTAGTAGTTCTTTTATATGTAGGTTTCCTTGTTAAATTTTGAAACATATCTTTATCATAAACTATTTCAATATTTTGTCTATTACGCACATTTTCTAAAGTCTTACCATAAAATGCATTATTCATTAATTTGAAGAACACGTTTCCAAAATCATCTTTATTTCTTTTAGCTATTTTACGTTTTTCAATATTGAACTCTATATAATTTTTTAACCACCTAGATTTTTGATAAAATAGTTTTCGATGTATTTTAGTGAGAATCATTCCATGTTCTAAATACCAATCTAGCATTCTTCCTTCAACAACATACTTTCTTTTATTACTTTGTGTTAACATAAGTTTTTTTTGTTGGTCTGTATTTCTTAGGAATTATAGATTTTTGATAATCTGAAAAATCTTCTATATTGGGAATTTTGTTTTCGGGACAGAAAGGAAAATATTTTGTTGCACCTTTTATATAATCAGGATATACTAAATCAACTTCATATATGTAACCATGATTATAATTTCCATCATATGTTTTTTGATAATCTAGAATATTACACCATTCCATCTCACCTGTTGGTAATTCTTGTATCATGCAAGAAGAATATAAGCTATTAAAATCATAATATAACAAATAGTTTTCTCTCATGATTTCATCAACTGCTGCTTGACTCTCTTCATCTGATATAAGTCCTTCTATATTTTGATTAAACAATTTTATAAATTGATCTTTTTCTTCTAGATTTAAAATTTTTAAATAACCATAATCATCAGGATTTACTTTCTTATTATAACATTTAACATATCTATTACCTAAAACTGATGAAACTCCACCTCTAATACCAGATTCAAAAAATAATAATTTATCATATGTATTTTCTTTATAATGTTTAAGTTTAACATTTGTATGTTTCAATCCTGCTAACCATGTTAAACCTGGTGTAGAATAACAATAACATGGATCTATGCCGTAATATTCTAAACACATGTCACGAAAGTTTTCAAAAAGATCAGTAAGGATTAATACATCTATCTGAAGATATTTCATTGTATAATCATACATTGTTTTACAATTTAACTCTCTCCAATTCTTTTCAGCTTCTGTATAGTCTTCTTCAGATAATTGTGATTGTTTTAATGTTGATTTAAATTTATTTATTGGAGGAAGTTTTTGTTCTTTCATAATTTTATTCACAGAATTAAAATCTCCAGTTATATATTCATACAGAAATATTCCTTTTAAAGGTTTTAAATTATATTTATTTAATATTTTACATTGTTCAGGTTTCAAAGTTTTTCCCATAACATCTAATGAATGAGGAGTAAAAAATCTAAATGCATCTAAAATTCTAATACAACCTAATTGCATTGAAAAATATTCTTCTTCTGTTTTACATAGTACATTTATTTGTTGTAGTTGTAATTTTTCAGATGAAAATAAATCTTTCATTACTAGATGGAAATCATATTTAGAACCATTGTAGAAATATAAAGGAACAAAGTTATATTTAAATTTATTAGCATTAAGATTACAAGAATTATGTGCTGCACCTCTATATAATCCATTTAGATGATGATGATCTTTTACTTTGACGGCAGAGCCGTCGCTTCGCTTATCAATATATCTACCTCTGCCAGTTTTATAATTATTTGTAAAACCTTTTCCACAGTAATAACATTTTGTTTCATTAACAAAATTAATTTTTTCTTCATCCATTAATGGAATCATTGGTATATTTGTTTCAAGCAATTGTGAAAAACGTCCTTGTAATTCTTCTACTTTCTTTGTAAACATTTCTGAACTATCTTCACCATAGTATTGAAAATATTCTGATTTAAATAATTCAGGATAATTTGAATGAATGTACATTCCCCAACATAATGGTTTTTGTTCAAATAAATATTTTTCTTTACTTTGTTCAGATACACTTTTTTCAGGTGCACTTTTTTCATATTTACAAACCGAAGGTTCTAGGGCTTGGTCCGTACCATTTTCAGAATTATCATTTTCAGAATCGGGTGAAGCCCTCGAAGACATCTCCGATGTCCCGTGCTTTTGTGTCATATTAACATTACATGCTTCGAAATCACAATATATTGTAAAGGGTACTTTATTTTTGAAATACCATTTATTGTATTCTAAATAATCATCTTTAGGAAAAGTATTTTCAACTGCTTCGTTTTGTTGACCACTTCTCCAAATGTCTATTCATTTCTTCTTTAGTTCTAAAGCTCGTCATACATTGGAGACAGGGAAACTTAGCATTATCTGAAGTTTTTGTAAATATAGAAACATCTTTACACAATATAAAATGACCCTGATAATATAATATATTCGCTTGTGCTGGTTGTTTTGTCTGTTCTAGTTTTTCAAATTTATCTTGATATATTTCATGTGTTTCATCAATTTCTTTTGTAAGATTAAATGTATTTCGATGAAAATTTTGATTTAATATTTGTAACTGATAACTATATTCTTTATCATATTGTTCTTTATATTGTTGTAGACATTTTTTTAAAGATACATTTATTTTTTGATTGGTTTCATTTTGAATCGTTTCTATCTTATTTTGATATTTATGGCCATATTCTTGTACTAATATTTTTGTTTGTTGTTGATAATCTGTTTTACAATTTTGTAAAATTTTATTTAAATTTTGTAATTTTTGATGATATTCTAAAGATAAAGATGAATATTTGTAATCATAATAATAATTATAATTACGTCCTTTATAATTATTATGATTAATCATTATTGGTGATAGTGTTTTTATAATTTCAAATTTTTCAGTACATATTATATTTCCTTGGTAAAAAATATTATGATGCATGTAATTTCCCCTATCATTATATACTATTTCTGATTGACATAAATTTTTATTATTCAAATAAATTTTTTTTGAATCTGAGTAAAATGGAGTAATATTACCAATAGAAACATAATTCACATTTAATTCAAAAACATTTACTTCAATTAAATTTTTAGTCTTTTTATGAAACTTTATTAACCTATTATAATCATATGGAAATTCATCTAAGCCATCCGAAAGATCAAATTCCTTTATATATTCTTCTTTATTGTAATGACTTAGTCTTTCTTTGTGATATTATGCAGGATGTAAATGTGCTATAATACTCCACAGAAAACAATAATCATCTTCATTTTTTATGTTGATTATTTGTGGTGAACTGAAAGGTAAAGGAGCATAACTACCACCAATATTACATTTATATTTATCAATTACTATTTTCTTAGATAGTATTTTAACAAATCTCCAACCAGATTCACGTAACTGGGCTTCAATTATACAATTTTCTAATTTAAGTATCATTTGTTCAAATATGGGTTGTATATCATTTACATTATGAATTTCTTGTGAATTTGTAAAATGTCCTTGTATTATTTCTTCAGGAATTCCATCAGGTCCATTTTTTGTATAAAGTACTTCTACATTCATATAACATTTGAAAGATTTCTTAAATATATTATAAAAGTTTGTTAATACATTATAAAAAGTTTCATCGGTTTCATTATGTTCAACAGATTCATTAAATAAATATTTTATATCTGTTACGGCTTCATCGGTTCGTTCAGCTTCATCTGTTTTTATAATTTCGTTTAATTCATCTATTTCGTTAAATTCATCAGTATCGCTAAATAAATATCTCCCATCTGGTACATGTTCATCTTCACTATTAAAAACTTCTTTATATTCCGAATGTGAATAATCATCAAACATTTTTTTTAACTTTTATATCAGTAGGTAATGTTTCTAGATAGTTTATATAATTATTTAATTTTAATATATTTCCTTCATCAACTCGATCTACATTTTGTAAATGCAATTTACTATTTAAATGAGATTGATAACTTCTTTTTGTTTGCAACTTTTTTTTACAAAAGTTACAATAAAACTTGGAATTTTCCATTTTTTTATTTTTTAAAGAAAAAATTTGTGTTTTAATTTTAGATATAAATATTCTAATATCAAGGTCTTGAGTGTTATTTTATATTATTATATATTTCACGTTCTTTAGTTATTAAATTTTCTTCATCACATTAAGTTTTATCATATTAAGTTTTATCATATTAAGTTTCATCATATAATGTTTTATCAAAAGATAATTTAAATTTATTTTCACTAACTATTGATTCTTCATCATCATGAATTGATTCTTCATCATCATCATCATAAATTACACTTTTTGGAATTGGATACCATTCTCTTATTGGAATATCTAACTCTAAATTACATTTTTTATCTGATAATAATATAATAGAGAAAAATATTGGTCTTTGATCTCTTTTGGAAAATTTAATAACACCACCATAATCTGAATCACTTTTAGTTTTTATTAAAGATGATAAAATTTTAAATTGATTAGATGTAAATCCTAATTTAAATTTTGTAGACCCGACACATAGTTGTCTAACAGTATCTTCAACTATACCATCATTATTATTTTCAATTGTAAGAAAATGAAATTTAGATAAATTTTGATTATATGTAGTATTAATATCATGTACATCAGTATGAGATATAAATTTTTCTTCACTTAAATTTTTATAATTACTAATATTTTTATAATCTTTTTTACCATTTACACCTTTTTCAGATGTTTCAGAATCATCATTTATATTATCAGATTCTTCAATATGATTCAGAGGATTATTATGATTATGATTATGGTCATTGTTAATAGTATAAGGTGTAGACCACATATAAGGTGTAGTCCACATATAAATTTTCTCTTGGTGAGCCAAACCATTTATGTAAGATTTTAATAAATTAATATTTAAGTTTGAATATAATCCTATATAAGTATCATCATCATATCTTTTGGGCATTTCTAATGTTTCTTGTTTATAAATTGTATCTCTATAATAAACTTGGCATAATAATTCTTCGTTATGTTTTTTACTCTCTATATGAATGTTATATTGGTTATGTTCATCAACAAATAATCTTATTTTTTCTTTTGAAAAGGATTTTAATTTTTTAACTAATTCTCTAATATTGATATAATTAATAATTTTAGTTTCTATCCAATCAGTATTACTAATTGGCAAAACTGCTCTAATAAAACCATAAACGTTATTATGACCTATTATAACCATATTTTCTTTATTTAATTCAACATAAGCTACATCATTATATTTACTTACAATCTCCATAAATTTAATAAATGGATCACCCGGAAAAATACAATAATCAGTTTCTATAGAAGGTAAACCTTTAGTCTGTTCTCTAAATATTTCGGCTTGCAATTCAAATAAAATATTAACATCTATACATGGATTATTATTATCAAAACATTTATTTTCAAATCCCGTTGATCTCGTCGAATAAGAAGAACAGGATGATGCGGGCGAATATAATTTTTTTAAATTTGCTTTATCCATTTTTTTATTTTTATTAGAAAAAATTTTATTTTTTTATTTTTATTAGAAAAATTTTATTTTTTTTCTCATTATATGAAAAAACTACTTTTTCATTGTTTTAAAAATGATGTTACCAAATGTTGGTGGAGGTGCATATATCCCGAATAATCGTGAATCAGAAATAGAGATAGAAAATTATATCATGAAAACTGGAGACGTTTTATCTGGTCCATTGCATCTTTCTATTCTTCCGCAACAAAATACAGAGTTGACAAATAAACAATATGTTGATACACAAATCAATGACTTAAAAGAAAAATATATAAACGATGCTTTGGTTCCACTGATGAATGAATTGAAGTTGCTAAAACTTAATGACAAATCATTAAACGAAAAACTATTAAAACTTGATAAAAAGGATAGAGAGCTAGAAGCAGATATAGGAAAACTTTTTAAAAAGATTTCTGAACAATCAAAAATTTTAATATTATTTTCTTTAAATTTAAAATCTGCTGTAATTAAAAATAAACATCAGATAAAAATGTTAAAAGAACAATTAGAAGATGAAATAGAAAAACTACCTGAAAGAATTAAAAAAAATTAAAGCAGTTACAAACTACATTCCAAAAAAGTGTTGATGAATTGAGTTCTAAAATTACTCAACAAATGAAAAAGATGAATAGAATAATAAATGAAGTAAACTCACTTAATCAAAAAGTTGATAAAATGAAAACTCTTAAAATCAATTTAGAAAATGAATTAAAGAAAAATTTACAAGAAAACTCTAAAGAAAATAAAGAACAGTTAGATGCTGTTAAAAGACAATTAGATGGTCTTAAAATTAAGTTAAATGCACTTAAAACGGCGTTGAAGATGAATCAGGAGAAAATGCAAGTTAATAGAAAAGAAATTAAAGTACATCACACGCTACTTGACGCAATAGATAAAGTGCAACAGTCAATTAATAAAGTTATCTCGAAGTTGTTGTCCATTCACACACGTAAATCTTAATCGGAGCGAAGGTCCTCAGGTTACTAACCTATCGTAAATATTTTTCCTAAAAGTCAAATTTATTCCTAAAAAATGCCTATAATTTATAAACACAATCTTAAACATTTTGCTTCAAATCAAAGAATTGCTCATGAACCACGTATGAATTCTGTTTATCATTATGAGAAACAGCTCACACGGAAGGAGCTGGCATCTTTTCTTGTATTGGAAGTATCGTTAACTTAATTAAAAATAATAAAGATTTGATTACATCTGCTGCAAAAGGAGCAGCTGCTATAGGTAGTACAGCTAGTGCAATATCAAATGCTGTCAAGTCTCAAAACGAATTAAAACAACTAGAAGCTATTCGTAAACTTAGGAATGATTCTGAAGAACTAAAAAATTTAAAAAAACTTTCAGAGGAAACAAAAAATAAAATTGCTAACATAGCTGTTGGGGGTGAAACCTTGAGGAGTGCAGCTCCGTCTGATAGTAAACATAAGAAGAAATCAGGCGTAGCCATAAAACGTTCAATTGAAGAAATAAGAGGTAATGGTATTAATAGCAACCTTCGGTCTAACCAGCAAAGCTGTAGCGGAGCTGGTCTAACAAAATTCTAAAATTATATTTTTGTAAAATTTTTTAGTAAAATTTTTTAGTAATTTTATTTTAGCAAAATTATTTTAGTAAAAATTTTTTCTGTGTGTGAGAAAAAACAAAAAATCAAATTATTTTTTATAAAAATGTCTTCGCTTATCGAAAATAAATTTAGATTAGACGATCCTCCGTTCGTCAGTTGCAATCAAAAAAAGAATGACTATATAAGAATTGCTATGAATCCCGGATCTTCTAGTAGAGTAAATACTGGAGGAGATTTATTTTTTGAAGTTGATAATCAGCAGAGTTATATATATTTACCTGATTCATTTTTGCACTGTGAATATTCTTTATATAGTGATGCCAATTTTACAACACCATTACCAGAAACCGATAATATTGCATTAGAGAATAATTTCTTTCCAAGATTATTTACACAAATGCGTTTAGATGTTGCAACTCAAAATATAGAAACAATAAGTGATTCTCCAGGTGTAATTGATACAATGCTTAGATTTGTGACAATTGGTGAAAATAATAAAAAGTATGAAATCGAAGGTTGGTTTCCTGATACTAATGATGGTATAATTGTTGATGATTTAACTCACGCAGGAACAGATGTAGCAGGAATTGCGAAAGATGTAGAAAATATTGCAAAACATTTAAATAAAACAAACAATAGTGCATATAAAGAAAGACGTGAATTTAACAAGAAAAGTAAACAGACAGTAAATTGGTCATTGTCTCCATTATTCGGTTATTTAGATTATGATAAAATATCATATCAATTAAAATTAAAATTAATAATTCATCGCACAGCAAATAATGAATTAATCTTTTTTGGTAAGACTGGAAAAAAGCATATTTAAAAATTGATAGACTTGAATGGTGGATTAAGCATATTGCTCCTAGTTTAGAGATTGAAACAGCTATTGCAAAAAGATTAAATACTAACAAACCAATTCCAGTAAATTTTCTAAAGCGTACTGCTAGTTCAGTAACTTTTTCTGAACAAAGATTTAACTGGCATTTTACTAGAACTGCGAATACTCCAAGAAATTTATTACTAACTTTTCAAAGAAATAATTCTCCAAGTTTTGATAAAAACAATAATCTCTTCCATATTAATACAATTCGAAGTTTACAAGTTTCATTAAATCAAACCCGATATCCAATTGATCCATTAAGATTCGATGATACCAATAATCAATTTATGGAAGGATATGATTCTTATAGAAATCTTTGTATAGAATTTGGAGTTGAACCACAATTAACTCTTGGAGATTGGAGACATTTATATCCTGTTTTCTGTTTCGATTTAAGTGCACAATCAGAAGATATTATCAAGACTGGTTGTGATGTAACACTTAATATTGAAAAAAAAGATTCCACAACTTCATTGATGGCTTATGGTTTATTGCTAGAAGATGTAAAATATTCTATTGAAATTCCTAATGGAAAGATGGCTAGGATCGGCTGAAGCCTCGAGGAGCTTCGCTCCGATAAGTTAATTAAATTCTTAGATTAAAATTTTTTTTAGTAATTAGTAATGAAATTTTTTTGTAACTAGAATAGAGTAAAAATTTTTGTTAACTTAAAATTTTTCATAACTAGAATATATTAAAATTTTTCGTAACTTAAAATTTTTTTATTAAAAATGTCGCAAGCGAAAAGTGATAATAATAAAACTGTTGAATTAAAATTACGTAATATTGTTGACAAAAATACCCCTAAAACTATTACGATTAACAAAAAAAAGTATTACATAAGTAAACCAATGATAGAGAATATTCAATTACAAGAAGAAAAGAATGGCGGGATTCTCCCATTAATTCCACTAATAATAGGTGGCATAGCAGCTGCAGGAAGTGTTGCAGGTGGGACAGCTGGTATTGTCCAAGCAGTAAATAAAAATAAATCAGAGAAGGCAGCATTAGAAGAACAAAAACGTCATAATAGAGAGTTAGAGAAAGTTGCTAGGGGTGACGGAATAGTAGATAATTTTATTAGTAAATTAAAATTAGTTGATGAAGGAAAACGAGTTCTTAAAAATATTCTTCACAATGTTGATGATTTAATTGAAATTAAAGAAACTAAAGATGGTTCTGGAATATATCTAAGTCCTAGTATGATAAGGTAATAACCTGAGGTCCTTTGGTCCGATCGGCTAAAGCCTCTGAACAAGGTTCTATTCGGTAAAACTTTTATTTTATCTTTTAAAATGAATTCTACAAATTCAGAAAATTTAATTAAATTAAAAATTGCTAATTTAGATTTATTAAATTATCTATTAGACAAAAATAAAAACTCAAATTGTCAGCATATTGGAGGTGACATACAAAAAACATTAGAAAACTTTCTTGGCTTTATTTGGAGTAAATATTCGAAAGAAAAACATCTTCCTGGTCATTCATATACCGGTCCAGGAACTCGATTAGATATAAGACTAGATGAGAATAATAATCCGAAACCAGGTGAAGAACCAATAAATAGAGTAGATGCCGCCGCTTATAGACATGATTTAGCTTATCGAAATCATGATCTAAGTTCTCGACATGCAGCTGATAAGAAGATGATTCAAGAATTAGATAGTATTCAAAATCCTGCATTTAGAGAAAAAATTGAAAGAATGTTTGTTAAGAAAGCTTTACAAGCTAAAATATTATTCGGTCAGGGTTTAAATGAAACGACAGCAAAGCTGTCTGAGAACAACGCTCGAACCTACGCGACTGAAATGTCGAATGACCTAGGACGCTATGCGTCCGAAATTCATAAAGAATACAGAAGGCCTAAATATTTATTGAAAGTAAAAGTATTTAATAAAGATGATATTTGGAGTGCTGATCTTATTCATATGCCAAATGATTCTGATTATAAATACGCATTGACCGTTATAGATTTATATACACGATACGATTGGGTAAAACCTTTAAAAAATAAGTGGTCTATCAGTTAAATATGCGTTTGAAGAAATCTTTAAAGAAACTAATAGAAAGCCAAGGAAATTGTTTGTTGATAAAGGGACTGAGTTTTGTAACAGAAATATTCAGGCACTATTTGAAACTGTGTATTCAACTGAAAACGCTGGAAAGGCTGTAGTAATAGAAAGATTCAATCGGACTTTAAAAAATAAATTATTCAAGAAATTTACTGAGCAAAGAAATCAGAAATGGTTGAAGATATTACCAGGAGTTGTAGAGCAGTACAATAATAAAGTTCATTCTGGTATTGAAGAAAACCCAAAGAATGCTTCTGACGACCCTGATTTAATCCGAAAGAAAATATTCGAGAATAATTATTCGAATGAGAGTAATCCGAATTTGCAGAAACTTAAGCCGAAATTTAAATTTGGAGATAGAGTTAGAATATTTAAGTATAAGAATAAATTTGAAAAAGGCTTTGTTGGTTATTGGACTAAAGAGATATTTGAAGTTTGTAAAATAAATCAAACTTATCCGATTACTTACGAAATCAAAGATTTAGATGATGAAAATATCAGAGGCCGATTTTATCAAAATGAATTACAGCGAAGCGATTTTTAATTTTTGGAACTAACGTTTCGGGAATGAAATTCCCTTGTTAGTCGTAGCCATAGAACCTACGGTTCGTTCAATTCTAACATAATATCTAGAAATGGTACTCCTTTTTGTAATTTAAATAAAACATAAAGACATAATTGGCCACAATAAGTAGTTCCTGTTTTTGAATTTGAAATGTATTATAAGTTCCATTTTCAAGTAATTTTTTAACTTCGTTTGTAGGTGGAAGTCCGTATGAGTCAAAATAGTAATTATCTCCATTTTTATTAGATATACCTGCAGACCAATGTACACCTTTTTCATCTGACGTATGAAGATTTGTTATGGAATTTATAGTTATTGTTGGCTTATTTTTTAGGAATTGTAATTCGTCTCTCATCAATATTTCAAAATTCTTTATTCCCAATTGATTTGCGATTTTCTTTAGATCAAAATTCGTTAGTAGTATATAGTGTGACATCCAGCGCGACGCTTCGCTTCGCTTTGCTTCGCTTCGCTTGCGCCGGATGTCACACTTTTGCGGGTTTTTCAAAATTTTCAAAAAATCAAAATTTCAAAAGTTTCGGTAGACTTCAAATTTCACGTGGCCGAAGGCCGAAGAGGGGAAAATTTAGGTAGTGACAAATTTTCAAAAAAACAAAATTTCAAAAATTTAGCCGGTCTCAAAATACCCAATTACCCAATTACCCAATACCCAAATACCCAAAACTATGAAACCATTTAAAACTCTTGAAAAAGAAAGTACAAATAATGATAAACAAATTGATATAACAGATCCAGAGCACAAAACTATATTAGATGACTATGGATTACTAGAATCAAACATTAATAAGAAATTACCAAAATCTATGCAATTTGAACATTCTATTTCATTTATAGATGGTAAAACAATACATAGATTTTATCTCGGTCAAAAAGAAATATTTCCACAACCTTTTCGAGGTATAATTTTTTCACCAGATAAATCTCCTTTTAATTTAGATAGAAATTTTGTTAATCTTTTAAGAGGAGCAGATTTAAATAATTATGCTGTAGAAGATCTCATAAAATATAAAGCTATGTTAGACAGAGTTGGTGCAGTAAAATCTCTTAGACGTTATAAACAATTAGAAAATTTATTATCAACGGGAGTTAAAGTAGGGAAAGGTTTATCTGAAAAACAGAAAACAGAAACAACCATATTCTTACCAGATCATCCACAAGAATTACTAAATAGATTAAATATTTTAATATCTGCAATAAAAGAAGGACATAATTCTAGTTTCAATGAAATTCATGCTATATTGAAAAGACTGTTAGAAAAGAAGATTCTAAATGAAGAGGATTATAAAAGTGTAACGAACCGAATGTTCTAGGGCTTCGCCCGTAGCTGAAATATGTTGTTTCTAATTTTCATCTATGATTTTTATTCATGATTTTTATCTATGATTTTTATCTACGATTTTTATCTATGATTTTAAGCTATAATATTTATTTAAAATTTTAACTAAAAAATGTGTTCAGCAGATTTAGACAAAATTAATAATCATTTAGAAAATCTAACAGAGATTTTGGGTTCATCAAAATTTAGTACGACGTTAAAAATTATAACAACTACTTCATCACACACTTGTAATTTAGAGCCCATTCTACATTTGGAACAAAATAAAAATTATCAAATTGCATTGACTAGTTTCTCTACATTTAACACTATTCAAAACGTTATCAAAGATGTGAATGATTAATTTAGATATTCTACTGATAAAGGCAAAACGTGGAAATTACTAACTTTTCTTCCTGGTTCTTACGAAGTTGAATCAATATCAAATGAAATTAAGAGACATTTAGGTATACCATTTAAAGATAAGAAACAATTACATTTTGCAGTTGAACTGGCAGTTAATAAATTTTCTCTTACTTTAGACGAAAATCATCAAGTTGATTTTAATCATGATAGATCATTGTCAAAGCTATTAGGATTTAATAAACAAACCTATAGTCAAGGTTATCATTTAGGTGAGAAGATTCCAAAAATAACTGAAATAAATTCAATTGTTGTACATTGTGACATTATTGAAGGAGGATATATAAATGGTAAATTATCAAATTTAATATTCAGTTTTCCAGCTTTTACTGTACCCATTGGTTATAGATTAAATGTAATTCCACAAACATTAATATATTTCCCTATTACAAGAAAAACTATTAACAACATTAACATTAGAATCACTGATGAGAAAGGACAAGAAATAAATTTTGGAGGTGAAGAGATTATGATAGATCTGTTGGTTCGGGAGGTATAAACTCCCACGCGAAGCTAGAGAAGTTTAATTTTCTTCTTCTTCTTTTAAAATAAAAATAAAATTTTTTATTAAAAAATGAGTGAAGTGCCCCCATTAAATAAAAAAAAACTTAAATTTAATCATCATCCAAATTTATCTAATAAAGTTTTGTCAGTTATTTGTGGAAGATCAGGATGTGGAAAAACATATCTATTATTTAAAATTTTAACGACTCCAAATTTTTTGGATTATAACAATCTTATAATTTATACAACAACGGCAGAACAACCCGTCTATCAATTTTTAAAATATGGATTTGAAAATAATCTTAAAAAAACAGCAATTGCTTCATTATTCAAAGAATATGAAAAATCTGAAGATGAAGAAGAAATAAGTTCGTGGTGTGAAGAAGCAGCAAAAATAATCAGTTAGTAGAATCTAATAAAAATAAGCATATAAAAATACAATTAATAGATGATAGTGGTAATATGCAAGATCCTAGTAAACTAGATAAAACAATGAAACATTGTGTAATTTTTGATGATTGTGTTAATGATAGAAATCAGTCAGTTCAGAGAAATTATTTCACAAGAGGTAGACATAACAACTGTAGTTTATTTTATTTAACACAAAGTATGTATTCATTAGACGGAAGTGTTATTAGAAAGAATGCAAATATATTTATACTATTTGAAATAAATGCAAGAAACTTAAGTGATTTGTTAAGAGATTTATGTGTAAGAAATAAAGATGAATTTAAACAATCGTGTAACAATGCTTGGTCAAAAGATTATGGCTTCATTACAATTAATATTGATAAAAAAATTCATGATAGAGTTATAGAAAATATTTTCGCGGAGTGAAAGTCGATAGAAAATATTTTCGCGGAGTGACCGAACGGAGTGACCGAATAATTTTTTCTTATAAATTTTTTGTTAATAAAAATTAAAAAAAATATGTTGGATGCTTATAAGATAGAGCATGTACCAGTTTTAAAAGATTATCGTCATCCTACAAATCCTGTAAATTCGAAGAAAGAAGTTAGATTTTATTATCATCATAAATACGTAGCGCTCGTTACAGATTATAAAACAAAACATGGTATTAAACCGTGTGTTAAAACAAAAGACTTTCCACTTTGTTTAAGAAGTTTCCGAGTATTTTTGGCGTATAATAATTTATGGTGGTTGGTTAAGAAAGAACATTTAACAACACATGAATTAGAAACATTACATCAATTACATATTCCTGTGTATATGTAAAAACGGAACCGAGGTTCTATGTAAAAATTCATTTTTTCTTTTAAAAAATATGAATCGTGAAATGTCTCTCGGACAAACGTCTAAGATTGATGAATTAATCAAGAAACAAATTGCTGAGTTTGATGCGCAAATTAAACATAGTAAACGTAGTAAACGTATTAAAAAACAGAAACGTACTAGACGTAGTATTAGACGCAATATTAAAAAACAGAAAAGTGGAACAAAAGAAATATTAGAAACTCCTATTAGTGATATCTTTTTTGATGATAGAATTAAGAATGAGCTTGGTGATGATTTATGTAATTTATTTAATCCAAATGAAATTAAATATGAAAATGTATCTTTTATTAATGTAGTAAATGATATGCGGAAACTTTTAGCAAATGGTAAAATTATTAATTTACTTGGAAAAGTTATTAAAGATCAGGAAAATATAATTCAAAATTTTTACGTAACCTTCTATAATAAAAATTCATTTGAAATATGGTTTTCGAATCTGGATGAGAAATCTGATGCTAACGAATGGATTTTTACAGGTAATATTAAATATGAAGATTTTGGAATGAAGTTAGTACAAAGATCGCATAGAGGGGCAGGGATTAATATGAAATATAGAATCAAAGAATGTTTCGGTGAATATTGTTATATTCCTTCTGAAGATTTTTGTTTTATTAAATGTTATAATGTTTTACGAGGTTTTAATGAAGAACAAGGAGAAATGATGAAAGAAATGTTTAATGATTTTTTATATAAAGAGAAAGCCACATCTAGAACAGGAGTAATGTCAAACTGCAAATTTTCTCAATTCAATAAATATTTTGGAGAATGCGTTCAATATTATAGTCCTGCCAATCGTCATTTAAATCCTAGAGGAATTGAAACGTTTCATAATTATGTTTATTACAATTATTTTCACGCAGGTTCAACAATTGGTCACTATTGTTTAATTAATAAATCTCATAAATTAAAAGCTATTAGAGAAATTGAAAATAATTTCAAACCCATATATAAAACAGTTACTGATGAAAATCTAACAACGCGTCCATATAAAATTATAACAAAGAAAAAAATTGACTATGGTTCAACATATATTTGGGATCTCGAAACTTTTCCTGATCCTAACTGTTCAACAGCTCATCCTATTCCTTATGCTGTAGGAGCTATTAATTTTAATAAATTTATATGTTGTTTACCGAAACAAAGATTGAAAGAATTAGAAACACGTTTGTTAAGTGATATGATTAAAATTAAACGATCAAAAGATGAAGATGAAATTAAAAATCTTAAAAAACAGATTAATGAGTATAATAATTTAACTGAATTAGAATTTAATAAACTTCAAAATTGTGTGAAAATATTTACGAGAACTGAGGATGATGAATGTCCGATCAGGGGAAACCCAGAGGACGTATGTCCGATCCATCAATTTTTTAAAACTCTTGGAAAATTTAATTATTCGAGAGTAACTTTAATAGCTCACAATTCATCAGGTTTTGATTCCTATTTTCCGATAAAAGCTAATTTTAAATTATCTAAACCGCCTCTTAAAACTTCAAGAGGAATATTGACTGCTTCATTACAAAATCCTTATACAACTGAATGTGTTAGTAGATACATTCAAAAATCTTTTAAATTTAAAAACAATATGAAAAAAGATTCACCTGCAGGTAAATTAGCACTTCAAACTATTATAATGAAATGTAGTTATCAACATGTAAAAACAAGTCTTTCTAAATGGTGTGAGAATTTTAAAATTCCTATGAATGTGTGTAAATTAAATTATGAAATTGGAGACATAACACATGAAAATTATAAAGAAAAAGAAATTGAATGGAGACCATATTTAGTTAACGATATTCTTTCTTTAGCTTTTTGTATCTACAAATATAATAATGTTATGCAAGATTTAGTTGGTGAAGATATAACTACTAATTTGACATCCTCTGCTTTAACATTTAACGGTTGGATGAAAAGCGTACAAAATGACAATATAAATATTCATTCTCATATAGATTTATGGGCTAGAAATTATATTAGAAAATCTGTTAAAGGTGGAAGAGTTTCAGCAAATATAAGAAAATACATATCGCCATTTTGTAGCATCTTGTTACCAATATTAAAACAGTATTTACCTGGTCGCTCCTCTGGGGGGGGGGCTTTGTCCTTTGGAAGTAATTTAATAGATTTAATGAAACAGTATCGAGATTTAGGAGATAAAACTGAAATTTGTAAGAAAATTTCAAATCAACTACTTGAACAAAAACATGAATTTCTAATGGCTTTTGATGCCACATCTTTATATCCATCAGCTATGTATGATGAAAATTCAGAATACCCTAAAGCTGAATCCGCTAGAAAATTTAGACAAGAAGAAGAGCGGGAAATAGTATATAAATTTAATACTCAAACGTTTAGACCTAAAACTGGAATATTTACAGTTGTGTTTCAATATCCGAATGATATGTTTTTTCAACCAGTTCCTATTAAAGATAAAGTTAAAAATCAAAATAATAATTCTCATGTAAAAGTAATCAGGTTTAGAAATGGTATATGTTATGATGTATTAACTTCTGTAGACATACAAGAAATTGTTAGATGTGGGGGAAAAATCTTACATATTACTGATGGTATAATTTATGAAAAAAATTATCAAGTTTCACCATTTCGAAATTATATTGAAAAACTTTTTAATTTGAGAAAAAGATATAAAGCAGAAGGAAATACTGTAGGCGATGAGTTAATTAAATTATTGATGAATTCGCTATATGGCAAAACTGTGCAAAAAGATATAACCACTAAATATCATTTATGGAATGAGAATACATTGAGAAAAAATTTCACTCAAGAAGTAAAAGATTATGAAAAATTAAATGATGAACAATATTTAGCGAAAGTAGAAATGGAAGATGATGAATTTCTTAAAACTAATATTGTAAAAGATGGGAAGACGTCGTTCATGCCTTCACACTTAGGTTCTTTATTCTTTTTCACTCTAGAAGAATCATGAATAACTTTATTTTAGAAATTAATGGTTTCAACGAAAAATACATTCATTATACAGATACTGATTCAATATACATTTCTAATGAGCTCTTCAATAAATTAGATGCTGCTGGATATGTTGGTGGGGAATTGTGTCAAGGAAAAAATGATTATGGAAATGGTGGAATTATTTTTGCAATGTTTATTGCTCCTAAAATAAAATATTGTATTACTGTAGATGAACAAGGGAGACTTAGTGAAAAGAAAACATTCAAAGGATATTCACAAGATAAAGTAAAAGTAGAAGATTTTCTAAAATTATATTCGGGGAAAACATTATCGACTACAGTTAATAAACCATGGAAAAGATCTTTAGAAACTGGAATTAGTATTCCTGATAAAAATAATAATACTGAAGAAAAAAAATTTTCTGGTCAAATAAATATACTTAAACGTCAAGCACCTGATGAAAATGAAATTATGTTACCTTATAACGGAGAAGATATTCAAGCTGAAATATTTCAAACAATCGTCAGTGAGAGTAATTTAAGTGATGATGATGACACGTGGGAATAATAATTTTTTTATTACATCTAAAAATTTTATAACATCTAAAAATTTAACATCTAAAAACTTATTACATCTAAAAATTTTATTGAATATGAAAATATATTTATCGAATATTTTGGTATTTTCTATTAAGTTTTATCATATTAAGTTTCATCATATAATGTTTTATCAAAGGATAATTTAAATTTATTTTCACTAACTATTGATTCTTCATCATCATCATCAATTGATTCTTCATCATCATCATAAATTGTTTCTTCAACATCATAAATTACACTTTTTGGTATAGGATGCCATTCCCTGATAGGATACCATTCTCTTATTGGAATATCTAATTCTAAATTACATCTTTTATCTGATAATAATATAATAGAGAAAAATATTGGTCTTTGATCTCTTTTGGAAAATTTAATAACACCACCATAATCTGAATCACTTTTAGTTTTTATTAAAGATGATAAAATTTTAAATTGATTAGATGTAAATCCTAATTTAAATTTTGTAGACCCGACACATAGTTGTCTAACAGTATCTTCAACTATACCATCATTATTATTTTCAATTGTAAGAAAATGAAATTTAGATAAATTTTGATTATATGTAGTATTAATATCATGTACATCAGTATGAGATATAAATTTTTCTTCACTTAAATTTTTATAATTACTAATATTTTTGTAATCTTTTTTACCATTTACACCTTTTTCAGATGTTACAGAATCATCATTATTATCATAAGATTCTTTAAGATCGGGAAAAGCCCTAGAACCTTCAGTTCGTTTATTATGATTATGATTATGGTCATTGTTAATAGTATAAGGTGTAGTCCACATATAAATTTTCTCTTGTTGAGCTAAACCATTTATATAAGATTTTAACAAATTAATATTTAAGTTTGAATATAATCCTATATAAGTATCATCATCATATCTTTGGGGCATTTCTAATGTTTCTTGTTTATAAATTGTATCTCTATAATATACCTGACATAATAATTCTCCATTATGTTTTTTACTCTCTATGTGAATATTATATTGATTTTGATCGTCAACAAATAATCTAATTTTTTCTTTCGAAAAAGATTTTAATTTTTTAACTAATTCTTTAATATTGATATAATTAATAAGTTTAGTTTCTATCCAATCAGTATTACTAATTGGTAACACTGCTCTAATAAATCCATAAACATTATTATGACCTATTATAACCATATTTTCTTTATTTAATTCCACATAAGCTACATCATTATATTTACTAACAATATCCATAAATTTAATAAATGGATCCCCCGGAAATAAACAATAATTAGTTTCTATAGAAGGTAAACCTTTAGTCTGTTCTCTAAATATTTCGGCTTGTAATTCAAACAAAAGATTAACATCTATACATGGTATATTATTATTATTATTATCAAAACATTTATTTTCAAATCCCGTTGATCTCGTCGAATAAGAAGAACAGGATGATGCGGGCGAATATAATTTTTTTAAATTCGGGGTTTCCATTTTTTATTTTATTAGAAAAATTTTTATTTTTTTATTGTTAAAAAATGATGTTACCAAATGTTGGTGGAGGTGCATATATCCCGAATAATCGTGAATTAGAAATAGAGATAGAAAATTATATCATGAAAACTGGAGACGTTTTATCTGGTCCATTGCATCTTTCTATTCTTCCGCAACAAAATACAGAGTTAACAAATAAACAATATGTTGATACACAAATCAATGACTTAAAAGAAAAATATATAAACGATGTTTTGGTTCCACTGATGAATGAATTAAAGTTGCTAAAACTTAATGACAAATCATTAAACGAAAAACTATTAAAACTTGATAAAAAGGATAGAGAGCTAGAAGCAGATATAGGAAAACTTTTTAAAAAGATTTCTGAACAATCAAAAATTTTAATATTACTTTCTTTAAATTTAAAATCTGCTGTAATTAAAAATAAACATCAGATAAAAATGTTAAAAGAACAATTAGAAGATGAAATAGAAAAACTACCTGAAAGAATTAAAAAAAATTAAAGCAGTTACAAACTACATTCCAAAAAAGTGTTGATGAATTGAGTTCTAAAATTACTCAACAAATGAAAAAGATGAATAGAATAATAAATGAAGTAAACTCACTTAATCAAAGAGTTGATAAAATGAAAACTCTTAAAATCAATTTAGAAAATGAATTAAAGAAAAATTTACAAGAATACTCTAAAGAAAATAAAGAACAGTTAGATTCTGTTAAAAGACAATTAGATGTTCTTAAAATTAAGTTAAATGCTCTTAAAACGGCATTGAAGATTAATCAGCAGAAAATGCAAGTTAATAGAAAAGAAATTAAAGTACATCACACGCTACTTGACGCAATAGATAAAGTGCAACAATCAATTAATAAAGTTATCTCGAAGTTGTTGTCCATTCACAAACGTAAATCTTAGCGTAAATATTAACGTAAATATTTTTTCCCAAAAGTCAAATTTAATCCTAAAAAATGCCTATAATTTATAAACACAATCTTAAACAATTTGCTTCAAATCAAAGAATTGCTCATGAACCACGTATGAATCCTGTTTATCATTATGATAATAGAGAAACAGTTCACACGGAAGGAGCTGGCATCTTCTCTGGTATTGGAAGTATCGTTAACTTAATTAAAAATAATAAGGATTTGATTACATCTGCTGCAAAAGGAGCAGCTGCTATAGGTAGTACAGCTAGTGCAATATCAAATGCTGTCAAGTCTCAAAACGAATTAAAACAACTAGAAGCTATTCGTAAACTTAGGAATGATTCCGAAGAACTAAAAAATTTAAAAAAACTTTCAGAGGAAACAAAAAATAAAATTGCTAACATTGCTGTTGGGGAAACCTTGAGGAGCGGAGCTCCGTCTGATAGTAAACATAAGAAGAAATCAGGCGTAGCCATAAAACGTTCAATTGAAGAAATAAGAGGAAATGGCGTGAGCAGCAACCTTCGGTTTAACCAACAAAGCTGTAGCGGAGCTGGTCTAGCAAAATTCTAAAATTATGTTTTTTAGTAAAATTTTTTTAGTAAAATTTTTTTAGCAAAATTTTCTTAGCAAAATTTTTTTAGTAAAATTATTTAAGTAAAATTATTTTAGGAGAATTTTTTCTGTGTATCAGAAAAAACAAAAAGTCAAATTATTTTTTATAAAAATGTCTTCGCTTATCGAAAATAAATTTAGATTAGACGATCCTCCGTTCGTCAGTTGCAATCAAAAAAAGAATGACTATATAAGAATTGCTATGAATCCCGGATCTTCCAGTAGAGTAAATACTGGAGGTGATTTAATTTTTGAAGTTGATAATCAGCAGAGTTATATATATCTACCTGATTCATTTTTACACTGTGAATATTCTTTGTATAGTGATGCCAATTTTACAACACCATTACCAGATACCGATAATATTGCACTAGAGAATAATTTTTTTCCAAAATTATTTACACAAATTTGTTTAGATGTTGCAACTCAAAATATAGAAACAATAAGTGATTCCCCAGGTGTAATTGATACAATGCTTAGATTTGTAACAATTGGTGAAAATAATAAAAAGTATGAAATCGAAGGTTGGTTTCCTGATACTAATGATGGTATAATTGTTGATGATTTAACTCACGCTGGAACAGATGCAGCAGGAATTGCGAAAGATGTAGAAAATATTGCAAAATATTTAAATAAAACAAATAATGATGCATATAAAGAAAGACGTGAATTTAACAAGAAAAGTAAACAGACAGTAAATTGGTCATTGTCTCCATTATTCGGATATTTAGATTATGATAAAATATCATATCAATTAAAATTTAAGTTAATAATTCATCGTACAGCAAATAATGAATTAATCTTTTTTGGTAAGACTGGAAAAAAAGCATATTTAAAAATTGATAGACTTGAATGGTGGATTAAGCATATTACTCCTAGTTTAGAGATTGAAACAGCTATTGCAAAAAGATTAAATACTAACAAACCAATTCCAGTAAATTTTCTAAAGAGAACTGCTAGTTCAGTAACTTTTTCCGAACAAAGATTTAACTGGCATTTTACTAGAACTGCGAATACACCAAGATATTTATTACTAACTTTTCAAAGAAATAATTCTCCAAGTTTTGATAAGAACAATAATCTCTTCCATATTAATACAATTCGAAGTTTACAAGTTTCATTAAATCAAACCCGATATCCAATTGATCCATTAAGATTCGATGATACCAATAATCAATTTATGGAAAGATATGATTCTTATCGAAATCTTTGTATAGAATTTGGAGTTGAACCACAATTAACTCCTGGAGATTGGAGACATTTATATCCTGTTTTCTGTTTCGATTTAAGTGCACAATCTGAAGATATTATCAAGACTGGTTGTGATGTAACAATTAATATTGAAAAAAAAGATTCCACAACTTCATTGATGGCTTATGGTTTATTGCTAGAAGATGTAAAATATTCTATTGAAATTCTTAATGGAAAGATGGCTAGGATAGGTTAGTAACCTGAGGACCTTTGGTCCGATCGGCTGAAGCCTCGAGGAGCTTCGCTCCGATAAGTTAATTAAAATTTTTGTTAACTTAAATTTTTTTAGTAATTAGTAATAAATTTTTTTAGTAATTAGTAATAAATTTTTTTTGTAACTAGAATAGATTCAAAATTCCTAATTTAAAATTTATTCATAACTAGAAAAGATTAAAAATTCCTAATTTAAATTTTTTTTATTAAAAATGTCGCAAGCGAAAAGTAATAATAATAAAACTGTTGAATTAAAATTACGCAATATTGTTGACAAAAATACCCCTAAAACTATTACGATTAATAAAAAAAAGTATTACATAAGTAAACCAATGATAGAGAATATTCAATTACTAGAAGAAAAGAATGGCGGGATTCTCCCATTAATTCCACTAATAATAGGTGGCATAGCAGCTGCAGGAAGTGTTGCAGGTGGGACAGCTGGTATTGTCCAAGCAGTAAATAAAAATAAATCAGAGAAGGCAGCATTAGAAGAACAAAAATGTCATAATAGAGAGTTAGAGAAAGTTGCTAGGGGTGACGGAATAGTAGATAATTTTATTAGTAAATTAAAATTAGTTGATGAAGGAAAACGAGTTCTTAAAAATATTCTCCACAATGTTGATGATTTAATTGAAATTAAAGAAACTAAAGATGGTTCTGGAATATATCTAAGTCCTAGTATGATTCGGTAATAACCTGAGGTCCTTTTGTCCGATCGGCTAAAGCCTCTGAACTAAGCTCTATCGGCTAAAGCCTCAGGACCTTTGGTCCGATTAGGTAAAACATTTATTTTATCTTTTAAAATGAATTCTACAAATTCCGAAAATTTAATTAAATTAAAAATTTCTAATTTAGATTTATTGAATTATATATTAAACAAAAATAAAAACTCAAATTGTCAGCATATTGGAGGTGACATACAAAAAACATTAGAAAACTTTCCTGGCTTTATTTGGAGTAAATATTCGAAAGAAAAACATCTTCCTGGTCATTCATATACCGGTCCAGGAACTCGATTAGATATAAGACTAGATGAGAATAATAATCCGAAACCAGGTGAAGAACCAATAAATAGAGTAGATGCCGCCGCTTATAGACATGATTTAGCTTATCGAAATCATGATCTAAGTTCTCGACATGCAGCTGATAAGAAGATGATTCAAGAATTAGATAGTATTCAAAATCCTACATTTAGAGAAAAAATTGAAAGAATGTTTGTTAAGAAAGCTTTACAAGCTAAAATATTATTCGGTCAGGGTTTAAATGAAACGACAGCAAAGCTGTCTGAGAGCAACGCTCGAACCTAAGCGTTCGAAATCCACAAGGAATATAGAAGTCCTAAATATTTATTGAAAGTAAAAGTATTTAATAAAGATGATATTTGGAGTGCTGATCTTATTCATATGCCGAATGAAAAAGATTATAAATACGCATTGACCGTTATAGATTTATATACACGATACGCTTGGGTAAAGCCTTTAAAAAACAAAAGTGGTCTATCAGTTAAATATGCGTTTGAAGAAATCTTTGAAGAAAGTAAGAGAAAGCCAAGGAAATTGTTTGTTGATAAAGGGTCGGAATTTTATAACCGAAACGTTCAGCCACTATTTGAAACTGTTTATTCAACTCAAAATGCAGGGAAGGCCGTAGTGATAGAAAGATTCAATAGATCATTAAAAAATAAAATTTTCAAAAAATTTACTCAGCAAGGAAATCAGAAATGGTGAAAAATATTACCAGGAATTGTAGAGCAGTACAATAATAAAGTTCATTCTGGTATTGAAGAAACCCCAAAGAATGCTTCTGACGACCCTGATTTAATACGAAAGAAAATATTCGAAAATAATTATTCGAATGAGAGTAATCCGAATTTGCAGAAACTTAAGCCGAAATTTAAAATTGGAGATAGAGTTAGAATATTTAAATATAAGAATAAATTTGAAAAAGGCTTCGTCGGATACTGGACGAAAGAGATATTTGAAATTTCTAAAATAAATCAAAGTTATCCGATTACTTACGAAATCAAAGATTTAGATGATGAAGATATCAGAGGCCGATTTTATCAAAATGAATTACAACGAAGTGATTTTTAATTATCATTATTATTATTCAATTCTAACATAATATCAAGAAATGGCACTCCTTCTTGCAATTTAAATAAAACATAAAGACATAATTGACCACAATAAGTTGTTCCCGGTTTTTGAATTTGAAATGTATTATAAATTCCATTGCCAAGTATTTCTCTTACTTCATTCGTAGGTGGAAGCCCGTATGAGTCAAAATAATAATTATCTCCGTTTTTACTAAAGATACCTGCTGACCAATGTACGCCTTTTTGGTCTGAAGTGTGAAGATTCGTTATTAAATTTACAGTTGAAACTTTGTTCCGGGAACTGAAGGTTCCTGTTGGCTTATTTTTGATCAATTGTAATTCGCCTCTCATTTGGACATGAAAATTCTTTATTCCCAATTGATGTGCGATTTTCTTTAGATCAAAATTCGTTGTTGTTTCTGTTCCATATAATTTAAAAAACTCGATCAGGTCAGTCATTTTAAATGAAACAAAAATCCAATTTGAAAATGTCATTGTCATTTTACAGTCTCCACGCAAATAAGTTGCAATAAATGTTACTACTTGTTACTTATGAAGTAGAGTCCAACATTTATATGAAAACAGAAATCCAATTTGAAAATGTCATTGTCATTTTTCAGTCTCCACGCAAATAAGTTGCAATAAATGTTACTACTTGTTACTTATGAAGTAGAGTCCAACATTTATATGAAAACAGAAATCCAATTTGACAATGTCATTGTCATTTTTCAGTCTCCACACAAATAAGTTGCAATAAATGTTACTACTTGTTACTTATGAAGTAGAGTCCAACATTTATATGAAAACAGAAATCCAATTTGAAAATGTCATTGTCATTTTCAGTCTCCACGCAAATAAGTTGCAATAAATGTTACTACTTGTTACTTATGAAGTAGAGTCCAACGTTTATATGAAAACAGAAATCCAATTTGAAAATGTCATTGTCATTTTTCAGTGTCCACGCAAATAAGTTGCAATAAATGTTACTACTTGTTACTTATGAAGTAGAGTCCAACATTTATATGAAAACAGAAATCCAATTTGAAAATGTCATTGTCATTTTTCAGTGTCCACGCAAATAAGTTGCAATAAATGTTACTACTTGTTACTTATGAAGTAGAATTTCACGTTTGCAAGTCTTCTAATTCCTGCGTGAGTCCAGTATGTTGCGCATGTTGTTGTTCAGTTTGTTGCACATTGGGTGAATCAAATATGGATTCTGCTATTCTTTGCTGTTCCTCCTCTTTTTCACGATCAATATAATCTTCAAGATGAGCAAAATTCTTCATCACAAAGTAAATTGATAGAGAAGAATTGGCTAAGTTTGGATAGTTCTTTGATAATTTGAATAATTTGATCAGTAATGTCACATATGAACGTGAAAACTTTATTTTGTGGGTCTCATTTAACTCTTTCACGAATTTTGTATAATTCATATTAGACAATAACTTCAGTCGCTGAAGTACTTCTCCTTGTAAAACATCGCAGCGTAGAAGACTCCGATGTGTAATTTTCTCAAAACCAATGAGTTTATTCAATGAAGAGATGCACGATGATGTACTTATAATATCCTTTTTCTCGAGAAATACAGGTAAATTGCTGCTGTCAACATCCTTGAATGAATCTCGGATTATTTCAAACACTTCTCTCTTTTTATCTTCTTCGTTTCCACTCGTCTTCTGTTTCTTTCTTAGTGATTCAAGAATAAATTTTGTTGATATCGTTTTGAAGAAATCAAGATGGTCTGGTGAAATAAGAGGCACAACTTGATCCACGAAGCAACAAAATTCTCTCTCTATTTTGCTGACGGAAGACATTGCAAATGAGAACTTTGCTTTCTAGCGCACACGGAACAATGACAGGAGAGAGAGAAGTGAAAACAGCTGCCAGATGCTTTGGCGTCATGTGGTTGTGCTGACGTGCTAGTAAGAATTAAAACAACTTCCCTAACGTACAACTAAAATCTAATTGTATCACAAAGCTGTAGCAACTACTGGAATTGTAAGAACGCCAGATGAAATGACAATAGTGAGAGCGCCTAAAGAAATTGTTAAACATGCTCCAACGCCTTGTGTCACATTCTTAATTTATTATAATGTTCTAATCTAAATAATAATTGAGATTCCTTAACTTTCATATAACGTACTCTATCTTTGTGTTTTGCAATATCCATTTCATATGATAATGAAGGATATATTCTTGCGGTTTCTTCCATTTTTGTTTCTTCCATTTTTAAAGAAATATTTTTAGTCACATGTTATATTTTAAAAACCTAAAAGATGGATAAAATTCATGAATTTGAAATTCTCAACTTTTATGATTTTCGGTGTCCTGGAACGGTCATGATTTTTAAGGTAAAAATTGTAATTCACAAATTTGAGATTCTTAACTTTTATGATTTTCGGTGTCCTGGAACGGTCATGATTTTGGGAGCAAAATGTCATAATCACAAATTTTGAGATTTTGAAAAATTTGAAAATTGGGTATTTTGAGACCGGCTAAATTTTTGAAATTTTGTTTTTTTGAAAATTTGTCACTACCTAAATTTTCCCCCCTTCGGCCTTCCGCCACGTGAAATTTGAAGTCTACCAAAACTTTTGAAATTTTGATTTTTTGAAAATTTTGAAAAACCCGCAAAAGTGTGACATCCGGCGCAAGCGAAGCGAAGCAAAGCGAAGCGAAGCGTCGCGCCGGATGTCACACTATATACTACTTTCGTTGTTGTTTGTGTTCCATATAATTTTAAAAACTGATTTATGTTGCTCATTTTATAATAAAAAAATTTCTTAAGGGACCCCTAGAAGTTAGAAGGGAAAGGGTAGTAGAACTACGTTCATATGATATTGAAGGATACATCCCCGCGGTTTCTTCCACTTTTAAAGAAATATTATTAGTCACATGTTATATTTTAAAAACCTGAAAAACGGATTTAAAAAACGTTTTTAAAAATACCAATTTTTATGATTTTCGGTGTCCTGGAACGGTCATGATTTTAAGGGTGAAAATTGTAATTCTCAAATTTGAGATTTTGAAAAATTTGAAAAATTGGGTATTTTTAAAAACGTCCAAATTTGTGTATTTAGGTCTTCATAACCTGAAAAAGGGTTCAAATTCATGAATTTATGTCGTTTTTAAAAATACCGATTTTTCAAAAAATGGTACTTTTTAAATGGTCTAAATTTATGAATTTAGGTCTTAAAAACCTGAAAAAAAGACTAAATTCATGAATTTATGTCGTTTTTAAAAATACTATTTTTTTGAATTTTATGGTGTCCTGGGACGGTCTAAATTCATGAATTTAGGTCTTAAAAACCTGAAAAAGGGTCTAAATTTATGAATTTATGTCGTTTTTAAAGATACTATTTTTTTGAATTTTATGGTGTCCTGGAACGGTCTAAATTCATGAATTTAGGTCTTAAAAACCTGAAAAAGGGTCTAAATTCATGAATTTATGTCGTTTTTAAAGATACTATTTTTTTGAATTTTATGGTGTCCTGGGACGGTCTTTTTCCCATTACTGTGAAGATGTAACAGTGGATATTAGACGTCTGTTTTGAACATGTATGCAGAAATGTTTGGAATCTATGGTATTAGTATATCAGCAGTAAGAATGAGTAGTGTTACAAATCTTAAGATTTCCACTTTTACCAGATTGGGCCAAAGCTGATCAATTTTAATTCGTTGTCGCGAGAAAGCTCCATTGAGTTCTTTTAAGAACTGATTAATCCAATGGTTACAGTAGTACACTTAGTACAAGCCTTTGTACACTTGCGGATTGGAGAACGTCATCAGTCTTCATGAGGACTACTTCAATTAAGTAAGCATTATATTCTATTATAAATGTCTGCTGGGATGATTTTCATCATCGCATGAGAATTACGACCATTACCTTGGTTTTCTTGAGATCAATGGCAAGTCCCATTTCAGCGCTTGTTCCAGCTACTTTATTCAAGAGGTCTTGTAAATAATCCTGTGATGTTGCTATTAATACCGTGTCGTCAGCTGACCGGATATTATTGATATTGATGTCACCGACTTTCAGTCCAATCCTTTCAGTTATCTCGCGGAAGATGGCTTCACTGTACAGATTGAAAAAGTCGGGTGACTGTATACAGCCTTGTCTTAGGCCTCTCAAGATACGAATCCACGGCGTTTGCATATTATCAACTCGAACTGCTGCCTGCTGATCAATGTTTTATGATGTTTTGAGCTACATGTGTAACTATTAATGATGACTACTTAGTATTATACACCATAGGAGTCTTTCACATAGAAATCTATCTACATCCATCAATTTCCATGATAAACAGGATCACTCGAGTGCATGAAGGATACAATTCTATAGTCTTTTAGAGCGAGATGGAAATTTATGGTTTTATTCATCATTTCCACTAGAAGGTATTTCATGAGTCATTGATCAATTTTATGTATTTGATTTAATATTTAGGCTTGCATGCAATTCTATGAACTACTTTTTTATTGGTGACAAAATTATTTTTGTACATGTTTTTTTAAATTCGCGGAAAGATGAGTTGAGGTGGTAGGATGACATGAAAGTAAAGTTTTGGGAAACGACTAGACAGAATCATAGGGCATACTTGGCCTATCCGGACAGAAAAATGAAAGATGAAGGAGAGTGACAAATGCATCGATCCCTTGGTGACTTTATGGAATGCATGATTTTGATTTGCATTTAAACAACTGGATAAAAAAGAACTACCATTGATAGACAACACACATGTTCACTCATACTGTACATTAATTTACTATTAGGTGAGTCTAAGTTATTGAAATATATTTTCACTAGAGCAGCATGTACAAACATGTATATGAAATAGCAAAAAATATAGTAACCTTGCCATGGGGAAATTTGCATCAATTTATATCTACAGGGACTTCAGAATGTGTATCAGATATTAAGTGTGCAGAAGCGTGTTTTTGATGGAGATGCTTGATTTTCTATGCATATTCACATAAGTGCATTTGCAAAAATGCTTCGCTTATTGATGGAAAAAAAATGAAAATTTGCGTCCTAACTTATACAAATCTTTATCAATTTGCACCCTACAGGTATCTAGGAAAGTTATCTACAAGACTGTAGTATCTCACTCTATGAGATTGGACATATTTCTATTCCTTAACTTTGTTTGAATATGTTCATGGTTTGAATACACACTCACTTTTCTCATGCGTGTACGCTGTGTTTTTAGCCGAGAACCCATGTACCCTTTATATTGTGCATGCTAAGTTGTAAAGATAGCAGCTTAGATTAGATTACATCAGATATTACAATGGCGACGGGAACGGCTACTACAGCAATAGAGAACCGTGATTTAAGAGCCACACCTTTTCACCCTAGCGGCGATGCTGCTGCCACAGGCATGCAGTGGGAAAAGTGGATAGAGGGGATTGAAACTGAATTCAGATTTCGTAGGATTAGTGATCCAGAAGATAGAAAGGATGCTGTCCTGATTTACGGAGGGCCAGAGGTAAGGCGTTTGGCTAAGCACCTCCCAGACCCCACCACTTTACCCAAGGATGTGACAAAAGATGTATACACTACACTGAAATGTAAGTCAGACAATCATTTCATGAGAAAGATTAATACCCAGCACATGAAGTTTCTGTTTAACAAGATGCGACCCAATAGGCATGAACCAATAGGTAATTATGCTGCGCGGCTTAGAGAAAAAGCCAATTATTGTGATTTTGTTGATAGTGATGACAGGATATTTGAGCACATTATTCAAACCACTGATGACAGGACACTTATCAAAAACGCTGTGAATAAAAGATGGAAACTCGATCAGCTTCTAGAGGAAGCGCAGCAGATGGAGGCCATGACAGATCAACTTAACGACATGAAATTATCGGAAAATAGGGATTCCAAAACCATCGCGAAAATCAGAAATCGTCCACAAAGCTCGAAACAAGCTAGGCCTTATTTTAGCAAGCCAAACCAAAACAGGACCCCCTGCGGTTATTGTGGTCAGTCAGGCACACACGAGAAGGGGAGAAATTGTCCTGCTTACGGCAAGAAATGTCTTAAGTGCGGCGGGTTGAACCACTGGGCCAATGTTTGTAAATCCAGCAAGCCTAACCAGAATCAGAGCCAGAGGTTTAATAAGCAGAAGAAATCCGTTAGGAAGTTGGAAGAAGCAGAGAACGAGACTAGTTCAGATGATGAATTTTTTCGCGTGAAACAGATAGGCATGCAAAAGAAATCGCAGAAATTTGACAAATTGATTACTGTTCATGTCGCAGATGTGAAAACACTTATAGAACCTGACAAAGGCTGAGAAGTCAATGTCATGGATGAGCACCAGTTCAAAGCACTGACCAACAGATCACCAAGTACACTAGTACTGAAACCTTCCACTGTTAGGTTGAAAGCCGTCCAGAAAGAGCTTCTAGTGAAGGGAGAGATAGAGACCACTATCAAGAACGTAACTTGCGGAACGACTGCTAAATTCGTTGTCGTCAAGGGCAGACTAGAATCAGAAATACCTTAGAAGCATTAGGGATGTTGAAGATAAACCCCCACGGTAAATTCGCCTGCGAGAATCACCTCAGGATACGCCTAATTAAGAATGAGCCTACAGATCGCGAGGCAATATTAGCGGAGTACGAGGAAGTCTTCGAGGGCATAGGTCACATCCGAGACAAGAAGAATGACCTCGAGATATATGCACACTTCCACATGAAAGATGACGCAGAACCGATCGCACAGAAGCCCAGACCAGTCCCATTCTACCTCCAGAAGCCACTCAAGGCATTGCTAGATGAATGTGTAGAAAATGGAATTTGCGAGCGCGTCCCAGATAATGAAGCCATTAGTTGGTGTTCACCATTAGTCATCATGCCGAAGCCAAGATACCGAGATGAACAAGAATTACAGTCCAATATGATCCGTGCATGCATAGATCTGAGAGCACCAAATAAGGCGATGGAAAGAAACAGTATCACTCAGGGCACCACAGTCGAGGACTTTACCCACAAATTCAGTGAATGGAAGATATTTTCGAAACTTGACATGAATCAAGGTTACCACCAGCTTAGCCTTCATCCAAAGTCGAGAAACATTGCCACGTTCAGCACACCTTGGGGCAACATGCGCCCAACCAGATTGATATTCGGAGCGAAATCAGCACAAGATAGCTTCGACGAAGTTGTTTACCGAATATTCGGCAATATCCCCAACTGTTTGAACCATAGAGACGACATCCTCATTGGCGGCAGAGACGAAGAGGAGCATGCTAAAGCTCTGAAACAGGTCTTAAATCAAGCGAGAGATTTTGGCATCACATTCAACCGTCAGAAATGTCAGTTCGGTCTGAAAGAGATAGATTTTACGGCTGTAAGTTCTCTGACGATGGACTGCGACCGGCTCACGAGAAGGTCAAAGCCATCAAGGAATGCAGCATACCGGAATTTAAGTCAGAAGTCCGCAGTTTTCTAGGAATGACTGGTTATTTGTCAAAATTCATAACTAACTACTCGCACCTGACAGCTCCACTCCGTATTCTAACCCTGAAAGATAAGAAATTCCAGTGGACCGAGGTTGAAAACAAGGCATTTGAGAAACTGAAAGAGGCCATCACAGATGATGCTGCCGTGGCATTCTTTAACCCTAGGTACCCTATTACCGTGAGAACCGAAGCGAGCTTCCATGAAGGTCTATCGGCAGGATTATTCCAGAAGACAGAATTAGGCATCAAGCCAGTTCATTTCATTAGCAGGTCGATGACTAGCACAGAGAGAAACTACAGCCAGACCGAGAAAGATGCGTTATGCGTCCGATGGGCGAAAAACAGATTTCGCATGTACTTGCTAGGTGCACCGAAGTTCAAGATAGTTTGTTCGCACAAGCCACTGATTCCACTTTTCAACAAGACGAAAGTGAACTTACCACCACGTCTTGAGAAGTGGATCATGGACATGCAGGATGTGGACTATGAAATGATCTACGAACCGGGCAGAGATGAAAGAGACCCCCTGGACTACCTCACAAGGCATCCATTAATTGAGACAGTTTCAGACTCCACCGAAAGATATGTCAGATGCATAGTCACTCATGAATACACCGGCTTGAACGAGATTAGAAAAGAAACAGCTAGAGATCCACAACTGCAGAAGCTGAGAGAGACAATAAGGAGCGAATCATGGGAAGGTATGAGAAAGGACCCCGATGTCATGCCGTTCTATAGTCTTAAGACAGAAATCTATGAAGCTGACGGGCTCCTCTTCAGGATGAATAAGATTATGATTCCAGAAAAACTTCAGAAAAGGATTGTCAATTCAGCTCATAAAATGGGCCATTTCGGGATGACGAACACGAAGCGCATGATACGTGACAAGTACTGGTTCGAGAACATTAACCAACTAGTAGAAAATACAATCAAAAGCCCATGCCAGTCTGCAACCGATGACCATAGAGAGTTACCAGCCAAGATGACCAAGATACCTAATGAGCCATGGCATACCGTCTCGATTGATGTTGGGGGACCCTACCCCGACGGGCATTACAATTTAGTTGTGATAGACTTACGAACACGGTACCCAGAAGTCGAAATTGTCTACTCTACGGCATCAGGTCCCACCATTGAGAAGCTCACAAAAGTTTTCAGCACCCACGGTATTCCCAGTACTGTCATATCCGATAACGGACCCCCTTTCAACTCTGAGATGTTCTCAAACTTTGCCAATAAGCAAGGGTTTCACCACCACCGTGTTACGCCAGAGCACCCCAGAGCGAACGGCGGTGCTGAGAGTTTTATGAAGACCCTAAACAAAGCTGAGAGAATGGCCCACTTAGAAGGACGAAATTGGAAGATAGCTCTCCAGGAGATGTTGATGTGTTTTAGGTCCACCCCACATGTTGCTACAGGAATCTCACCCTACGAGGCACTCATGGGTAGAAAGGTCAGGACAAAGCTCTATACTAGAACCTTTGAAGGACCGAGCAGTGATAGAGACCAGGCCATTAATGAGATAGACGAAGTTACAAAAACAGGATTAAGAACTATAAAGATAGAGGATCAGACGATCCACGATTCAATATCGGGGATCACGTTTTAGTGAAACAGAAGAAGAGAGACAAATGGTCCACTCCATACGAACCGAACTTGTACATCATCGAGAAGACGGACGGATCCAGCGTCAAGGCGAGAAGATCAACCGACGGACGAACGATCTATCGAGATGCGAGCAGGTTCAAGAGAGCGAACCTGGCAGACAATAGAACCGAAGCAGAACCGGAGACCCAAGCCACCGATGAGACGATCCAGAAGAACTCGACCGAGACGAGCGAACCGATCCAGGAGAATCCGACCGAGACGAGAGAACAGTAATGATCCCCTGACAAAATCAAGGACAAAATGTGCAACGGTGAGTCATCCCCCCTCTGGAGACAGGAAGGAGATGGCCAAGGATGTGTTGGGAGGAATATGTCCGGGAGGAGGAAAGCGTTCCCTCCCCCCTCTGGAGGGAAGGAAGGAAGGAAGGAGGAGTTCTCCAGCAAGGGTAGGAATCTAGGAACGCCAGAGTTAGAAAAAGGTGGGTTTTGGACGTTTTGGGATGAAAAAGGTCTTATTTCGGGCAGAAGGAGTGCTGGGATGGGGAATCGGAGGGCAGATTCGGATTCTACGTGAAATTTTGGGTTAGGGAGGTTGTTTCCAGCGGAATCGGAGAGAAACGTGCTGACCCCCCCCCTCTGGAACGAGACTTCCAACTTTGGTTCTAGAGATGGTAGAAAGTCGTGTGATAGCGCGTTTGAAAGCTAAGAGTGAGAAAAATGCAGTGGAAAGCATCATATGTCCAGGTTTTTCTGGGTTTAGAGAGGAAAATGGCAGGAATCTCTGAAAAACGACAGAGTTAGAAAAAGGTGGGTTTTGGACGTTTTGGGATGAGAAAGTCCGTATTTCCGCATGAAGGAGTGCTCGGATGGGAAAACGGAGGGCAGAGATGGTAGAAGGTCGTGCCATAGCTCGTTTGAAAGCTAAGAGTGAGAAAAATTCAGTGGACGAAACGGCGTGTCTCTACGTGTGTGAGAGTGACTTTGAGATGTTTGACCATCATCGAAAAACGACAAAGTTAGAATTTTCACGAAAATGGCTCTACCTGGTTAACTGAGACCAGATTTGGAATCAGCGTGCAATTCTGCATCTAGAGGGTGAGTTTGAAGTGAATCAGAGCACTAAAACCGGAGATAGAAGTGTTTAAAGTTTTGGATGATTGAGATTACGTCATCAGCTGATCGCCACAAATTACATAAGTGGAGTCTCTACTTGTGGGAATCAGTTCTCCTCCCGACTGGGTTGGGGTAGGTGAACTCCGGTGCTCCGATGATAGCATCGGAAATTCCAAATTTCATAGAAAATTTCATTGCTGACATCAGCTAAGGCGTCAGACTTAAAGATTAGCCAGGAGATGGCCTTCGTCTCCAGGCCATAAAAGACTCCAAAACTTTGAAGGCTTGTAACTTTGCTTCTACAAGTCCTCTTGACTTGATTAAAAAAAAATTCGATAGCTATTGATCAGACCTATATTTACAGACTACTTATTAAAATTCATAAGTAGTACTAGAAGCTGAAAAATTTAAAGTCATTAATTTTGGAGGTTTTCTGGGGTCTTCGACCCTGCTGAAGTCAATGAAGGCATGTATAAGTGTGTACAAGCCAGTCTTTCCATGATACAAGCGGCTTTTTACTGAAAGCGAGCATGACACGGAGAGTTTTGCTGCAATATTCCAATGACAGGGTGTTCCTTCGGGACGGCGGATGATGCCGTAGTGATAAGTGTGGCAAGGGAGTGTGTCATATTTTAGACCGAAACCTCTGGGGCAACTCATGTTGGGCATTTGACACAGTTCTCAACGTAGCACTTTGAACGCCAATCGGTTAAGTCTTAGCTATGTTGTCATGGGTGGCTACCAAACATCTCCATTGCAAAACGCTTGTGAATCACGGCTTGCTATCAAGCTGGTCAAGGCAACGACTTGCCAACCTCTTGTAAATAACTCCACCGGTTTTCATGTCTGGCTATCAAGTCATTGACGGTGCAAGTCACGGAGATTTTCGGTGTCATACCTCCTTTCGAGACAGCGGTGAAGTCCGTAGCGATGAGTACTGCACGGGACGTTGGCAATAGTAATCCTTGTGAAACCTCTCTGCGTCATGTTTCCAAGTGGTTGCCTTTCGTCTCAACGTTGTACTCTAACCGCCAGGGCGACATTTAGCTATCTGCCACAGGTTGCCTCATAAAATCTCCATTGCACTTGTCTCCCGATAGCTGGCTATACATGCGAGAATGAACCATGAGTTCTGCTTGCCTCTATCACCGAGGCTAAATGAAATGGAATGAATTGGAAGGGACATTCATGCGCCACACGCAACCACAAGCTCATTTCTCTCTTCGCTAGTGAACAAGTTCTTGTTAGTGTAGTCAGAATGTGTATCATGGTTTGCAAAAGCAAAGTTTAGTGTAGTCAAATAGTTTTGCTGTGACACACGTTTGTAAAAGTAAAGTTTGATCATCGAAGTTTTAATCGTGAGTGTAGTCAGAAAGTTTATCATGTTATACAGAAGTTTTACTGCAACACAGGTTGATGTATAGTTAGAAAGTTTGATCATGGCGTTTTATGAAACACAAATGTCATAAAATGTAAGCGTTAGTGCAGTCAAATAGTTTTTACCACAACACACGTTTGTGAAAGTAAAGTTTGATCATTGAAGTTTTATGACTGACCGAACTGCATCGGCAGCATACAAGTATACACATGTAACGTTTCTTAAAAGAGTCAAATGCATGAGTTAGGAAACACTCAAAACATGTGTGAGATAAAAATCAACCTGCTACATTAAGTGAGTACTTCACAAAAGTGTTGCATATGTTTTACGGGAAACTTATAAAGGAGAACTGTGTATCGAGAACGTTTACACTCATCATAGACAGATGAACATGAATGATATATTCTAACTTCAACTTTCTGACGTTCAAATGAAATTCGTAAACATGAAGCTTTAGACTCCGTGGTGTAAAACTACATGACGAGTGACAACTTTATGTTGATAAAACTTTCATAGGTTGATGATTGCAGTCGCGTTTAAAGTTGATATAAAAACCTGTAGAAACGCGTAAGTCTTAGATGCAGTTCAACGTTGTGACTCGTACATTGAACTAACAAAATGAACAAGTCTGTGTAGAGGTACATAGCACGACCACCAGTAGGAATCAGCAGAGCATGTAATGTCATTGAATTATCAAAGGAAAGTATTTGAGTTACAAGTCTGTGTTGACGAGAGTGGAACTATTTCATTGGTATGAAACAGTGAACATTACATTAGAACATTAGGACTGTCCATGAGTATTGTAAAGAAAGGTTAGAATCAAATGTGTAAGTTTGCTTTCATGTGCATGACAAATTAAGAGAATCAACACGTGTCTCATTTCTAAACTAATCGTGCATTTCTTGTAAGTTGATAATAGAATCAACATTGAAACCTGCATCAAGTGATTTTCTGTGCGAATGCAGACGATGTGAAAATGACACACTGATTGACATTTAATTATGCTTGCAATATTCAACACGCTGCCATTCAAAAGAAGCTAAAACGTTTGTCATAAAACCTATCAGTGAAACAGATGTCATAACTCTTCCAACCTTCATGTACACACAAAGGTTCACGAGTAGAGACAGCGCTGTCTGTCGCCTGTTTGTCGCACTGCCCCCTCAGCAGGTAGAGTGTGCCAAGAACACAAAGATGAATGACAGCGCAGCCGGTTGGCGACCCTCTGTCGAATCAAACACATTGCCTCCTCAGCAGATAGAATGTTTCAAGAACACAAAGATGAATGATAACGCTCTCTCTCTCTCTCTGGCACCCGTCTGTCGCATTGCCTCCTATACACATTGAATGTTCTATCTCATCTGTCCAACCAGCAAGGATGCATGGAACTTATCGTCATCTCAGGCCCTCCCACCTATCTGATTCCCACACAGCTCATTGCTATCGCACCGGAGATATCATCGTGGGCGACTGAAAGGATTCTCAAGTTGACAATTCGTTACTGTACACTGTCACAGTTCCGCGCGCGCAAGAAACCATTTGCTGCTAAAGTATGGACACTGCCGATTTGTTCAAGGCTTCAATGCCTTGCTAGCCAGTTACAAAAATGTTGGAGAAATATGAGGGAGACGTTCACACTCATTCATCAAATACAAGTCGTTTGATGCAATGTCGTTCGATATAGCTTTCTTTGATATGAGCCGAACCCTTGAGCTCCGCTGCGGATGCAGAGTGAAGATGGCTGCTTTGCAGGCAGAGAAAGGCGAAGCAATTCGCTGCCCCATCCACCTCATTCCACATGAGCTTGTGGAAAACCCTTTGTTCAGGGATATGGCGCTAGAGCATCTGGCGTTGCTGAGAACTCAGCGTCCGGAATACTTCGAGTAATCGAAGTATTTCATCGGTCCTTCTGACGGCCCGGTCACCAATTCGTTGGAGGCCACCATATTAACAAACAAAAGTTACAGACTGTCACACACAAACACTAGATTCAAAGATCTCTATCTTTCCTAGAAAATGAAGAAGCTCTTATTAAACTCATCTGATGAGAAAGCAACTTCATAACAGGTGTTAAACTTGTCCCACACACATCTTCAAAGTCCTAACTGCCATGAAATTATCATGTTTAAAGTTTTAAAGCCCATATGATAAGTAGCAAGGATCTATTGCAGTTACATGGTGTAAAATATAAACGTGTGTAGAGAGAGGATGACTCTTAGACGTGAAGTCATGAATTTTATTTCTTCACCACCCGTCAAATGGAAATAGTGATGGTGATGGAAGAATCATCAAAGCAAAATGTTGAATAGTAATGCAGGCAATGACAGTCACGATTGGATTTAGAGATTTAGCGTTTTATATAACATATATCAATGATAACTGTTGTTGTAGAGTGTATACATGCATTTACTAGCTTAACCATTTGTGAATGACATAGGTAAATTGCTAAAGTTCATCATCTAAGGGGTAGGGTTACCTACCGTTGGATTTAGGGATTAAGGGTTTTGGATAACACAAATTAACGATCTCTTTTAGTGTAGAATACATGCAACACATGATGCATATGTTCGCTTTATAAAATGACTTTGAACGCAAGACTCAATTTCATCATGAAAAGACAGATTTCATATCGTTGATAAGAGAGAGTTGCATGTTCATTATGTTATACACTTTTCATTTGATGCAGTCAGCTGAAAGGTGATTGATGCATGTTCAATAGAAGAGTTGAATACATTGTATGTATCTTAGTGATTGGAATAATAAGTGTGTAAAGAGTTGATTAGGAAAATATATAATAGTCAACGCATGAAAGTTTCTTGTTATCTAAGCTAGGAATATATGAACATCATTCATCAGTCAGTGTTGTATTTCAACATCCATGTTTTGTACAAGGTAGGATTCGTCGGACGTTTTATGATGAATGGTTGGATAAATTCATGAAGCTTTGAGTAACACACAAACCAAGTATTGAAACGAAAAGCACGAGTGAGAAAAAATGTGTGACATTAAAGACTTATGTATATCATGCTAAACATAAGGTAATGATGATGGATAGGAATAAGCGATGTAATCAATGTCTTGTCTCACATGTGTTTACTTATACGTTTGCTGTAATTAACATGGAGATAGAACTGTAAATCTCACCAGTATGACTTTTACAATGTGAAGCATCTTGAAACTCTAGGTAGACAATGACCAAAGAGTAAATAAAACCTAAGTGAAATACAGGGTCATACAGAGGTTTAGGATTCTACGACGTTTGTAGTGTTGATATGAATGTTGTTCGACAGATTGGAATCGTTAAATGATCTGCTGATATGATTTACAGTGAACAAGAAAATCAGTAAGAGGAGTGATAGGAAAACGTCTTCACAAATGCAGACAAGTGAAAACTCTACTAATTGACTGCATGCATTTTGTCATCCATCATCAAAGTGAATTTAGTTCAAGCGAGTTACATGAATGTTAGAAGTCGTATGCTGACAGAGACATAAGTTTACTAAATTATACAGCAAAACTCCTAAATCCGTAAATCCATAGGATAGGTGTCCCTGTGTTGAGATTTAGGGATTTAGCGTTTTAAAAGTGTAAGTTACATAGATAAATCACTAAGTCCATAGCATAGTTAACCATTTGACAAGACTTAGCGTTTTATATGATCCATGTTAGCAATATCTGTTCGTGTAGAATGTGACTCAATGAGTTTATTCAGATAATGTATCATCAATTTCATTCACTTGGTTATATGATGAAGAAAGTGTGAGATAGATGTGAAAACAATCTCATAAAGTTTAGAACCCATAGTAGTAAAATTGTAGGAATAAGCAAAGTGAAAAGTTAGGTCGTATGAAATGAGCGATACAAGACTGGCTCACATTGAACTGAATTGTTAGTGTAACAAAAATGCTGTGTGGGTTTCAATAACGTGTCATGTACATGCTGTGTCGTTTTCTTTTCACATAAAGTTGGGCTTCAAACAGAGTGGATTGACTTAGTAATAAAGTTACAACTATTTTGCTGTTTGTAAAGTTAGGAATAATATCAGAATCATTTCAGTGTTTGTAAGATAGGTGAAGTATAAAATAAAGTCACGACCATGTCACTGTTTGTAAAGTTAGGAATTTTGTCAGAATCATTTCAGTGTTTGTAAGATAGGTGAAGTATAAAATACAGTCACAAGCATTTCACTGTTTGTGAAGTTAGAAATAAAGTTGATGTTTGTTAAGTTTGAAGTAATGTTAGAATCATTTCACCTTTTGTAAAGTTAGAGATTATAGGTTTAACAAGCACGTTAGAGAGTTGACTGTACTGAGATCTAAGGATGTGATGGTCACATTAGAATTCAAGTGATTGAATGTCATCTTAATGAAGATAGAGATGTCTTTGTGGCTGCATGTGGTGCAAGTTTGGCTTCCCTTCATTCCATTTCATCATTCAACTTTCCCCTCTGCATTCCATATCCGAAGATATGTTGCGGGCTTAGGACCGCTTTAGCTGCATTAGAAGGAAGTTCTTATAAGAACTCATGATGCATTCACGAGGAAAGGTATAGAAAGAGTGTGTTGTGTGTGTGGTATGTGATGACTTTATGTTTTTAAAGAACATGTGCCACGCCATCACTGAAAGAAAACATGAACGAGTTGAGATGACAGCCATTCATATGCATGCGTAAAACTCTTGCTTCATCATCTGATGTCACAATAATCTCATTTTCATCTTCACTCGCTTCCACTGCCAACTCCTCACTTTCCACCATGTCCTCACTCCACGTCTCTCCTTCCTCTTCACTGTCACTCATTCCTTCACCTTCACTGACACTCATTCCTTCTTCGTCACGCTCCTCTTCACTCGGAGATTCCTCCGGATCCATCATCGGGGATTCGGTTGGAGGTACAACGTCAGATTCATCAAATAAGGAATAGTATTTCATAAACTGAAATACCATATCCTCACACTCGTCGGAGAGAAAAGGTTCGCCCATATAAGTAATTCTATATGAGGTAACTTGTGCAATCGGCTTGCCAGACATAATGATTTGTGAAATAAAGGATGCACAGCCTTTCAAATGTCTTGTTCGCGCAATCAAATCGCTTTAGACTATCGGTTGGTAGTTGTAGCACGACTGTGTCAACCTATCGTTCATTTTTATGCTTGATGTGCTGACCTAAATGGTTACCAGAGATTTCCCGTCATCATCTTCCCTATTGACTGAAGTTGAATGGATACTGTCGCCAACACACTGACAGCAGATAGGATTGTAAGCAATCACCGACGCCTATTGTCCTGCAAACCTATGCCCTGGTCTATCATGAAACACTGTTGACGTGCTGTCGCTAGCAACACTTTTTGAATTGACAATATTGTAGCATCTGCTTAAAACATTTGTTAACATAGTTCTCAGGGTAGATGTAGGTCTACAGTTACTACCAATGAATTGAACTAGCTTGCATTGAAATGAATGTGTGGGATTTAGTGTGAAGGTAGACACTGTTAACAGGTTTTACAATTGTATCACGTCGTCTTTATGGATGCAACAGTCTTGTTGAGTGTATAAGATAGAACATATGACATAGTTCTTGTATGTAAAATAGAGGTTTATATTCGATGAAATCCGGTTGAGATTGCAAAGTTTAATGAATAGGTAGTGTAGCAATCTGTACGAAACAGTTTCATCGTTAGAAGTAAGAGTAGTGACACATCCAGATATCATCATACAGCATTAGGACTGTTGATTTTATTAATGTAAAATTAGATTGAAGTAACTTGTTGATGCAGGCAAGACACTGAGTGCGAAAGTAGGAATAACATATCATGGAGTATGCATTGAAACCCGCACAGCTTTTTTGTTACACTAACAATTCAGTTTAATGTGAGCCAGTCTTGTATCGCTCATTTCATACGACCTAACTTTTCACTTTGCTTATTCCTACAATTTTACTACTATGGGTTCTAAACTTTATGAGATTGTTTTCACATCTATCTCACACTTTCTTCATCATATAACCAAGTGAATGAAATTGATGATACATTATCTGAATAAACTCATTGAGTCACATTCTACACGAACAGATATTGCTAACATGGATCATATAAAACGCTAAGTCTTGTCAAATGGTTAACTATGCTATGGACTTAGTGATTTATCTATGTAACTTACACTTTTAAAACGCTAAATCCCTAAATCTCAACACAGGGACACCTATCCTATGGATTTACGGATTTAGGAGTTTTGCTGTATAATTTAGTAAACTTATGTCTCTGTCAGCATACGACTTCTAACATTCATGTAACTCGCTTGAACTAAATTCACTTTGATGATGGATGACAAAATGCATGCAGTCAATTAGTAGAGTTTTCACTTGTCTGCATTTGTGAAGACGTTTTCCTATCACTCCTCTTACTGATTTTCTTGTTCACTGTAAATCATATCAGCAGATCATTTAACGATTCCAATCTGTCGAACAACATTCATATCAACACTACAAACGTCGTAGAATCCTAAACCTCTGTATGACCCTGTATTTCACTTAGGTTTTATTTACTCTTTGGTCATTGTCTACCTAGAGTTTCAAGATGCTTCACATTGTAAAAGTCATACTGGTGAGATTTACAGTTCTATCCCCATGTTAATTACAGCAAACGTATAAGTAAACACATGTGAGACAAGACATTGATTACATCGCTTATTCCTATCCATCATCATTACCTTATGTTTAGCATGATATACATAAGTCTTTAATGTCACACATTTTTTCTCACTCGTGCTTTTCGTTTCAATACTTGGTTTGTGTGTTACTCAAAGCTTCATGAATTTATCCAACCATTCATCATAAAACGTCCGACGAATCCTACCTTGTACAAAACATGGATGTTGAAATACAACACTGACTGATGAATGATGTTCATATATTCCTAGCTTAGATAACAAGAAACTTTCATGCGTTGACTATTATATATTTTCCTAATCAACTCTTTACACACTTATTATTCCAATCACTAAGATACATACAATGTATTCAACTCTTCTATTGAACATGCATCAATCACCTTTCAGCTGACTGCATCAAATGTAAAGTGTATAACATAATGAACATGCAACTCTCTCTTATCAACGATATGAAATCTGTCTTTTCATGATGAAATTGAGTCTTGCGTTCAAAGTCATTTTATAAAGCGAACATATGCATCATGTGTTGCATGTATTCTACACTAAAAGAGATCGTTAATTTGTGTTATCCAAAACCCTTAATCCCTAAATCCAACGGTAGGTAACCCTACCCCTTAGATGATGAACTTTAGCAATTTACCTATGTCATTCACAAATGGTTAAGCTAGTAAATGCATGTATACACTCTACAACAACAGTTATCATTGATGTATGTTATATAAAACGCTAAATCTCTAAATCCAATCGTGACTGTCATTGCCTGCATTACTATTCAACATTTTGCTCTGATGATTCTTCCATCACCATCACTATTTCCATTTGACGGGTGGTGAAGAAATAAAATTCATGACTTCACGTCTAAGAGTCATCCTCTCTCTACACACGTTTATATTTTTCATCATGTAACTGCAATAGATCCTTGCTACTTATCATATGGGCTTTAAAACTTTAAACATGATAATTTCATGGCAGTTAGGACTTTGAAGATGTGTGTTGGACAAGTTTAACACCTGTTATGAAGTTGCTTTCTCATCAGATGAATTTAATAAGAGCTTCTTCATTTTCTAGGAAAGATAGAGATCTTTGAATCTAGTGTTTGTGTGTGACAGTCTGTAACTTTTGTTTGTTAATATGGTGGCCTCCAACGAATTGGTGACCGGGCCGTCAGAAGGACCGATGAAATACTTCGATTACTCGAAGTATTCCGGACGCTGAGTTCTCAGCAACGCCAGATGCTCTGGCGCCATATCCCTGAACAAAGGGTTTTCCACAAGCTCATGTGGAATGAGGTGGATGGGGCAGCGAATTGCTTCGCCTTTCTCTGCCTGCAAAGCAGCCATCTTCACTCTGCATCCGCAGCGGAGCTCAAGGGTTCGGCTCATATCAAAGAAAGCTATATCGAACGACATTGCATCAAACGACTTGTATTTGATGAATGAGTGTGAACGTCTCCCTCATATTTCTCCAACATTTTTGTAACTGGCTAGCAAGGCATTGAAGCCTTGAACAAATCGGCAGTGTCCATACTTTAGCAGCAAATGGTTTCTTGCGCGCGCGGAACTGTGACAGTGTACAGTAACGAATTGTCAACTTGAGAATCCTTTCAGTCGCCCACGATGATATCTCCGGTGCGATAGCAATGAGCTGTGTGGGAATCAGATAGGTGGGAGGGCCTGAGATGACGATAAGTTCCATGCATCCTTGCTGGTTGGACAGATGAGATAGAAAATTCAATGTGTATAGGAGGCAATGCGACAGACGGGTGCCAGAGAGAGAGAGAGAGAGAGAGAGCGTTATCATTCATCTTTGTGTTCTTGAAACATTCTATCTGCTGAGGAGGCAATGTGTTTGATTCGACAGAGGGTCGCCAACCAGCTGCGCTGTCATTCATCTTTGTGTTCTTGGCACACTCTACCTGCTGAGGGGGCAGTGCGACAAACAGGCGACAGACAGCGCTGTCTCTACTCGTGAACCTTTGTGTGTACATGAAGGTTGGAAGAGTTATGACATCTGTTTCACTGATAGGTTTTATGATAAACGTTTTAGCTGCTTTTGAATGGCAGCGTGTTGAATATTGCAAGCATTGTTAAATGTCAATCAGTGTGTCATTTTCACATCGTCTGCATTCGCACAGAAAATCACTTGATGCAGGTTTCAATGTTGATTCTATTATCAACTTACAAGAAATGCACGATTAGTTTAGAAATGAGACACATGTTGATTCTCTTAATTTGTCATGCACATGAAAGCAAACTTACACATTTGATTCTAACCTTTCTTTACAATACTCATGGACAGTCCTAATGTTCTAATGTAATGTTCACTGTTTCATACCAATGAAATAGTTCCACTCTCGTCAACACAGACTTGTAACTCAAATACTTTCCTTTGATAATTCAATGACATTACATGCTCTGCTGATTCCTACTGGTGGTCGTGCTATGTACCTCTACACAGACTTGTTCATTTTGTTAGTTCAATGTACGAGTCACAACGTTGAACTGCATCTAAGACTTACGCGTTTCTACAGGTTTTTATATCAACTTTAAACGCGACTGCAATCATCAACCTATGAAAGTTTTATCAACATAAAGTTGTCACTCGTCATGTAGTTTTACACCACGGAGTCTAAAGCTTCATGTTTACGAATTTGATTTCAACGTCAGAAAGTTGAAGTTAGAATATATCATTCATGTTCATCTGTCTATGATGAGTGTAAACGTTCTCGATACACAGTTCTCCTTTATAAGTTTCCCGTAAAACATATGCAACACTTTTGTGAAGTACTCACTTAATGTAGCAGGTTGATTTTTATCTCACACATGTTTTGAGTGTTTCCTAACTCATGCATTTGACTCTTTTAAGAAACGTTACATGTGTATACTTGTATGCTGCCGATGCAGTTCGGTCAGTCATAAAACTTCAATGATCAAACTTTACTTTCACAAACGTGTGTTGTGGTAAAAACTATTTGACTGCACTAACGCTTACATTTTATGACATTTGTGTTTCATAAAACGCCATGATCAAACTTTCTAACTATACATCAACCTGTGTTGCAGTAAAACTTCTGTATAACATGATAAACTTTCTGACTACACTCACGATTAAAACTTCGATGATCAAACTTTACTTTTACAAACGTGTGTCACAGCAAAACTATTTGACTACACTAAACTTTGCTTTTGCAAACCATGATACACATTCTGACTACACTAACAAGAACTTGTTCACTAGCGAAGAGAGAAATGAGCTTGTGGTTGCGTGTGGCGCATGAATGTCCCTTCCAATTCATTCCATTTCATTTAGCCTCGGTGATAGAGGCAAGCAGGACTCATGGTTCATTCTCGCATGTATAGCCAGCTATCGGGAGACAAGTGCAATGGAGATTTTATGAGGCAACCTGTGGCAGATAGCTAAATGTCGCCCTGGCGGTTAGAGTACAACGTTGAGACGAAAGGCAACCACTTGGAAACATGACGCAGAGAGGTTTCACAAGGATTACTATTGCCAACGTCCCGTGCAGTACTCATCGCTACGGACTTCACCGCTGTCTCGAAAGGAGGTATGACACCGAAAATCTCCGTGACTTGCACCGTCAATGACTTGATAGCCAGACATGAAAACCGGTGGAGTTATTTACAAGAGGTTGGCAAGTCGTTGCCTTGACCAGCTTGATAGCAAGCCGTGATTCACAAGCGTTTTGCAATGGAGATGTTTGGTAGCCACCCATGACAACATAGCTAAGACTTAACCGATTGGCGTTCAAAGTGCTACGTTGAGAACTGTGTCAAATGCCCAACATGAGTTGCCCCAGAGGTTTCGGTCTAAAATATGACACACTCCCTTGCCACACTTATCACTACGACATCATCCGCCGTCCCGAAGGAACACCCTGTCATTGGAATATTGCAGCAAAACTCTGCGTGTCATGCTCGCTTTCAGTAAAAAGCCGCTTGTATCATGGAAAGAGTGGCTTGTACACACTTATACATGCCTTCATTGACTTCAGCAGGGTCGAAGACCCCAGAAAACCTCCAAAATTAATGACTTTAAATTTTTCAGCTTCTAGTACTACTTATGAATTTTAATAAGTAGTCTGTAAATATAGGTCTGATCAATAGCTATCGAATTTTTTTTAATCAAGTCAAGAGGACTTGTAGAAGCAAAGTTAAAAGCCTTCAAAGTTTTGGAGTCTTTTATGGCCTGGAGACGAAGGCCATCTCCTGGCTAATCTTTAAGTCTGACGCCTTAGCTGATGTCAGCAATGAAATTTTCTATGAAATTTGGAATTTCCGATGCTATCATCGGAGCACCGGAGTTCACCTACCCCAACCCAGTCGGGAGGAGAACTGATTCCCACAAGTAGAGACTCCACTTATGTAATTTGTGGCGATCAGCTGATGACGTAATCTCAATCATCCAAAACTTTAAACACTTCTATCTCCGGTTTTAGTGCTCTGATTCACTTCAAACTCACCCTCTAGATGCAGAATTGCACGCTGATTCCAAATCTGGTCTCAATTAACCAGGTAGAGCCATTTTCGTGAAAATTCTAACTCTGTCGTTTTTCGATGATGGTCAAACATCTCAAAGTCACTCTCACACCTCAACGAACGAACGTAGAGACACGCCGTTTCGTCCACTGCCTTTTTCTTACTCTTAGCTTTCAAACGAGTTATCACACGACTTTCTACCATCTCTAGAACCAAGGTTGGAAGTCTCGTTCCAGAGGGGGGGGGGGTTAGCACTTTTTCTCTCCGATTGATCTGGAAACAACCCCCCTAACCCAAAATTTCACGTAGAATCCGAATCTGCCCTCCGTTTGTCCATCCGAGCCCTCCTTGATGCTGAAATACGGACTTTCTCATCCCAAAACGTCCAAAACCCACCTTTTTCTAACTCTGTCGTTTTTCGGAGATTCCTACTCTTGCCTCACAGGAGAGTTCCTCCTTCCTTCCTTCCAGGGGGGAGGGAACGGTTTCCTCCGCTCGGACCCATCCCTTCCAGCAGATCCTTGGCCTCCTCACTCACCTCCTTCATTCCTTCCAGGGGGGACTGAGTCAGCATGATGACTCATCATGTCACATTTTGCGCTAGCGTCTGCAATTGACTCACTACTGAGAACCGATCCAGGAGGACGAGAACGAAGTTGTAGAAGGAGCGGGACGTGAGAACCGGAACCGAGACGAGACGAGACAGGAGAGCCTATCGACAACCAGCGACGAACCGAACCGCGAGCACCTCAGCGGAGGAAACCGGAACCAAACACGTACCAGAAGAAGACCAATATACCTGAATGACTATTTCAACGACAGTGACATCTTTGCAGACGGATTCCTTACTCCGTGATTTGTGGAAAGGGAGAGATGTAATATCTCACTCTATGAGATTGGACATATTTCTATTCTTTAACTTTGTTTGAATATGTTCATGTTTTGAATACACACTCACTTTTCTCATGCGTGTACGCTGTGTTTTTAGCCGAGAACCCATGTACCCTTTATATTGTGCATGCGAATGTGTATACTGATTAATACAGCATAGAGTTGTAAAGATAGCAGCTTAGATTAGATTACATCAGATATTACAAAGACAAGGGTGCATTAGCGCGTTTTCAAACTAGCGGCTTGAATAGCTATGCGTTTTCACAAGACGGTAGTTGCAGAAAGTAATAGTTTATTCATGGTAAAACTCTCAGATTTGTGGCTTAACTTGTAGAAATCTGTATCCGTTTGCATCTGCAGATAGCTACAAGTATTATTGAGCTAGTGACTGAGGAATCTAAGCGCTTGGAAAGGACATACCGGTAATTCAGAAAGATAAGTAATTTCCAAATAATTGAAAATAAAGAAGTCACTCCCTTCTATTTACGACTTTTTATTCCAGTAAGTTAAAAAGAAGCGCCCGACGCTTCAAGGGTGGCGTACAAATGTGGAAGGATCCTTAAATACTGATTAGGCATAGTTGTGGCAATTCATTAAACTTGTTCATGATGTCTATTAAGTTTTGGCATTTTCATCGCTATGAAGCGTGCTTCAGCCATTCTAGTTGTAATCGCATTAAATTGTTGAATAAGGATCTCACAACTAAAGTCAGTTATTTCCATCTCTCTACCAGCATGAAATTTTAGATGATGCTCACTCAAAGCACTTTTGGAGTCTCTGTTGCGAATACTACGTTCGTGTTCTTGATAGCGCAACTTAAAAGGTCGACAACTTTGTCCAACATAGAGGTCATTGCACCAAAAGCAATTAAAACTATAAAATAGATATCTGCTTTTGCAGTTGTATTTGGGACCAATGGCGCTACACACATTACAATTGCAGACAATAATTCAGAAAGCATGGCTGATATTGGTGAGAACCATGCGGAAGTTAAATGTAGTTAGTGAGACAATGCTACAGCGCTTCATTTTGATTGGCTGTTGCAGATGTCGCAGATCTATATCTGCGATTTCATTGGAGTAAGCGTGTATTTATATTTCGGAAAGACTCGTGACTTCAAGTGGAAAGGTCAAGGTGTTCCACTAACTAGATTTTCCTATATTTTTGATATGTTGATAAGGGATTTTTTTCTCTACAAGATAAACCCATTCTTGAAACTATTGCAATTTGTGGGGGGTTAAAATATACATTGCCTGAACTGTAAGTGGAAGGCATTGAAAAGAGCCACAATCGAGTATGTGCCGAGCGATATAACTTTGGGGCTCTGTTCTAGATCGAGGTCTTGTTCTTTTGTCATCAAGCAACTTAAGAACATGCTCTCTCATTTGGACTCACAAATTCCTATCCGTATGTCCAACGTAAGTGTGTCCAGCCACATTGAAAATGATAGACTTTGAGGACTAAGTGGATCTAAGAAATTACGGTCTTAGTATATAGGACTTGCATCCTTGAAGCTATCAATAAAGGACGGAGGATGATCGTGGTCAATAAGGACACAGCGCAGTTAACAAAGTTCGTCGTCTAAGGAAACGGGAGAGCACAATTTGCTGACTTTATCAAAGAGACACTTGATAAAATCTATTTTGTAGGAAAATGACATAAGAAGTTATAAACAGTAGTGCACAGTCCTTTCCACGAGGACTTCCTTTAAACAGAAATCATCATCAGAAGTGCGTCATCACTTCGCAAGAGCATCTAAAAAAGCAGTGCCGCATTGCTTTCAATGCGACTCATGCAATTCTCACATGCTCACATGTAAATTCTAAATTCTCAAGCCTTGAATTCAACTCCACTAACAATGAAAACGCATCAACATTAAGTACAAAGAGCTTGGTCAACGTTCGAAGCTTACCGGAAAGTTCTCTAAAAATCCTGCAAAAATATTGCTCAACATAAGACCCAAGGAACTGTCCAACGTAACCCTGTCTGCCTGCTGATAGAAACTGTCAAAAATGAATTGTACACTATGTTTTCAGTATAAAGAAGAACAGGATCACATAATGCATTCACGTCAATACTTAAGCGCAGGTCATTCTTATTGACAATTTGATGTACACGGTGTGATATCAATCATGTTACGTAAACGGTGCGTTTGTAGAAGGTGCTTTCACTTCAAAAGACACAAATTGACAAGTTGTTGGGATTGTCTGCTCACGTAAACTGGATACGAAGTCGATCGAATCCTTCGTAAAAAATTATCAATGCACAGTCCGATACTGACTTCAAAGGATTACATAGCCACTCGGCAAGATTGTGAGTCGGGGTATTGACTATCGGGAGCACTGGGCGCACGTGAACTGTATCCACTGGTGGAACCAACTGGCCTCAAACTGTTGAAAGTGGCTTGGTCGATGACTCCTGATGATCATAGAGAATGAAGTGCAGTGGTATCCCTTCCCGCTTGCTGCTGCTCTCCTTCTTGGAAAGATCGACCATGAACTTCGTAGAACCACTAAGTCAACTAGTTTATTGTCGAGAAAAAAGCAGTGGCAACGCGTGTATTCATCGCAGCTAATATCATGATCAAAAGTCGCATGAAGAGGTAGTGACCGTAAACCTGTTGTGAACCGTTGACTCTTATGAGGTCAGGATAAAAATTTATTATTTGCGCCACCTATCAGCATAGACTAGGGTATGCGGTTGTAAATCATGAAGCGTTATGCAAGCTCGGTGCATTATTGAGGTCTTCGAGCACTTTTCATAGCAAAATTTAAATAAGAGTTTTGAAAACATGCATCAATGAAAAGTTGATTTCTGAAAATGATCATGCTTAAGGAGAGATAATGAGAATTTTTCGTTTTAATCCGGACGCATGAGTAGTAATCCCGTGCCAAAATCAAGTGCAAAATGTGCAACGATGAGTCATCATGCTGACTCAGCCCCGTGACCTCGCGTGACCTTAGGTGATGACCTCGCGTGACCTTAGGTTACCGTTCCGCGTCATGAAATATGTGATGTGGCTACTGCTGGTTTTATGAATAGTGCTAAAAACTGAAAAATGTGAAGGCGTGATGTATTACTAAGTGTCATGTGATGAGACTACAAGCAGAGGCGGGAGTGATCTTGACCTAACTTCTCCGGGGTTGAGACTACAAGCAGAGGCAGGAGGAGTGACCTTTACCTGGCCTCTCCGGGAGAGAGAGGGTGAGACTACAAGCAGAGGCAGGAGGAGTGACCTTGACCTGACATCTCCGGGAGAGAGGGTGAGACTACAAGCAGAGAAGGGATTTTGTCCAGGATGGAGCATGTTTTGTGTCATGTCGTGCAGAAGTGGATGTCTTTTGTCCACCGTTACCACTGGTCTGTGACTGCAACATGTGATGGGACACTATGTCATTAGATGCATGTGGTGAGAAGAGAAAAGGTCATTCGCCTCTCTCTCTCTCATCACATGACTCCAAAAACCGGGTTTCCGTAGGAAACCAAGGCAGATTTTTCGATTGCCGCACTCACCTAAGGTGTCAGAGATGGCCTGGAGATCTGACCATCGTAGTAGGCCTAAACTTTAAAGGCGTGGTTCTCTGCTTGTAGGAATCGGATGGACTTCGTTCAACGTTTGTTCGAGAGGTCATGATTCGGGTCAAGTCATTGACTACTTATAAACGTTTTATAAGTAGTGCAAAACTGCCAAAAAATTTAAATTCATTATTTTTGGAGGTTTTCTGGGGTTTTCAACCCTCCTGACTTCAACCAAGGCATTTGCAATGTCATAGAAGCAAGTCTTCTGATGGGACGAGCGATCTCGACCATTTGCAGCGTAGGAAACATCCAAAAACAGGAAGAAAGTTCAGACAGTTCTTCACATTTGCTTTTGGTAAGTGTCGGTGGCTCTGCTATCAGGCCAATTCCAAACCACTCAAAAGGTGCATGGCAAGGAGAACTTCGGTATAATAATGTCCTGTCGATGGGCGATCTTTCGAGACGGCGGTGAGACCCGCAGTGATAAGTGCCGCATGGGGTTGAAACTTCTTTAATCCGACTGTCCAAAGGTCGTTGTGGCTTCTATTCCTCTACGTAACGCTTTGAACGTCAGGGCGACACTTAGGTATCTGTCGCAGGTTTCCTTATAAATTCTCCATTGCACCGAGTGAGTCAAACATCTGACTTGTTATCGAGTCAAGGTAGGACGTGTTCCAAAAGAAGGGACTGACTAAGTCTAAGGTTTCTCAAGTCAAAGGTTTCTAATTCTTATGTCTCAATGTGACCGTCAGGGTTACCATCTGTCGAAGGTAATCTATCTCTATTGCACTGAGTGGAGAATCCGTTCTTTTAAGTTCTGTCTCACGGAGGGATGATCAAACGGAGGGACCACCACATGCAACACATGCTTCTCTCTTCTGTAGCAAGCAATCTCTTATCATGAAACGTTGTTGATAGGAATCGCTATGTCATCCAGACTTCAACAGGGTAGGAATGTTTTATAAAATCAAATAAAGGATGGAGAAAACTAACAAGCATGATAGAGTCAACATGACAGACTCATTCAGTGTATAGAATAAAAGTTCAATATTGAAAAGTAAAAATCAGTTGTGTAGTGCAAGAACATCCAGTGACAGATGATGTTTGTGAAACGCAACGTTGACTTTCATAAATTCTAAACGTATAGTTATCCGTTTAAATAATTTTTGGTAGAGCAGAAAGGTTAAAGTGTTGTCATGAGCTTCAATGTGTTTTATAAAAGTATAAAGTGTTGTCATCAGTCTAAATGATTTTTATAAGAGTAGATGTCAAGTGAAATGATTTTTATAAAAGTCTAAACGCAAACGTTGAAATAAGTTTTGTAAGAAGTTAAAAACATTGACATGATTGTGTGAAAGTAGAGACTTAGCGAACGTTGAAAACAGTTTTATGAGAGCATTATGAGCAAAATGTTTCTGCAGTCAATGTTGTCAATGTACATCCATCTGGACAGCACTAGAAAGCTTTAGAAGGTTTTACTGCACTGTGTAGATTGTTTTGTTTCACAGTGTTAAAAGGTTTTATAGTGAGTACTACAGTGTTGAATGTTTTAAAAAACCAGGTTAAGTCTTGTCACAAACGTTGAGTGTGTGAGAGGGGGTTAGCAATAAGTTCCATGACATTCCTAAGTCCATCACATTGGTCATATCACACATCACAAGTCCTAAAGTTCATCATCTGAAGGATAGGGTTTTCTACGATCGAGTTTAGGGATTTAGGGTTTTATATAACAAGATTGAATGTTAACCGTGAAACATAAAGTCTGTTACTCTTGGTCATAATGTACATATGAAACAAATTATCAAGTTTTACCACTCATTGAAATGAAAGATAAAGTATATTTCGCTACTGACAAAATATATGAATGAACAAGAATTATAAAACCGAAGTTAGATTTCACTGAGTCATCAACACTTGTAAAGGTGTACAAGTCATATCAAGCATATTCAACTGAGTGTCCATTCTTGACACCCATCATAATTTGAAATTATTAGCAGATGAAAAGTTGCATTCGTTTCCCAACTTCATGGTTTGTAGCAAGAGAGCTTGGCTATTCGTTGAAAGCTATAGAAAGTGTTACAAATGTAAATGAAAATATTAAAGCTGAGGCTTTAGTTGAAAGACTAATGGGTCTAGATGAGTATGCTACGAATCATCATTTGGATCGAAATTGGATAGAGGATTTTTCCATGCTGCAATGTAATGATAGTGAAAATAAGAGGATGAAATTGATTCAGCCATCTGCCACAGGATAATCTATGGGGATAGGGTTACCTACGGCTGGATTTAGGGAGTTAGGGTTTTATATAACACGAGTGAATGTTAACCGTTAGTGTATAGTACATTTATTAACTTAACCATTTGTGAATGATATATCTAAATTGCTAAAGTCCATAATCTATGGGATAGGGTTACCTACGGCTGGATTTAGGGATTTAGGGTTTTATATAACACGAGTGAATGTTAACCGTTAGTGTATAGTACATTTATTAACTTAACCATTTGTGAATGATATATCTAAATTGCTAAAGTCCATAATCTATGGGATAGGGTTGCCTACGGCTGGATTTGGGGATTTAGGGTTTTATATAACACGAGTGAATGTTCACATCACAGCCAGTTGTAGCTGTTAACAACAAATTCGTACATTGTGCTTAAAACACGGCAAAAAGATGTTTGATTAGAACAGGTAAAATCAATATATTTCTTACCAACAAATAGTCTTAATTTGATATGATGTATGATGTATTATATGCTATTATGGTTAATTACATTACAACTTTATCATATGATACCTGGTTATAACAATGATGATAGAGATAAATGTAGATTGTAGATGTTACAAGTTGACGACATCTGAACTGTTATAGATATGTTCTTACCTTTTATATGATTAACGCTCTTTACATACTTTTTGAACCTCATTGAAGGAGACATTTTTACCAAGGTAAGCGTGGCCAAAGATTCTATTGTTATAATTGATTCGCTAGTACAATCGGGACTTCTCACACGCTACACCTGCGTGAGATGGAACTCTAGATATGATTCCATTTGTAAAGCTATTGAAAAAGAGCTTGTTTCAGGAAATGAGCACATCAAGTTGCTTACCACAAAACAAGTAATATCTGAAGTAGCGAAACAGTTAATGATTCTTCAAAGGGATGGATCTAATGCAATTGATGTAATTGAAGCATTCATTACAATGTCATTCAATGTCATCAAAGCTACCTGGCAGACGATTGAGTTTTCCATCAGTTTGGATCAAAAACAAATCTTAATACTTGTACCATATGTTGTCTGACAAAAGTCACACTGACTATCAAAATGAAAAACAAGATATTCAAGATTCTATGATAATGAGTGAATCGCTAGACATTGAGACTTTCCCTGTGCATCGCACATTGATAAACATAACGAAGCGTGTTGCTGTCACAGAAGCGTCAGTTGAAACAGCTTTCTCGGTACATAAAATGTTCCATAGTCGGTTACGAGCACAGTTGTCGACTCAAAGACTCAACGATCAACTGTTTATTCGCTACAACATGCCTAGCATCTTGAATTATGACACAAATATCTCAACAGATATTGAAAATGAAATACTCAACATCTCTAGCGAGGATGAAGAATGACAATGGTACAAAGCTGTTTTCAAGATTGTTATGATTCAATAGAGTTTTCACGTCTGTAGACTTCCTTAAATATAGTCGTTATTATAACTTTTTAGGTTCATTGTTTTCTTTTGTGTAATATGAAGTTTTAAAAGTCAGATCATGCAATCATATTGCTCTAAACCTACGGTTGGAGGAAGAAAAGGGAAGACATATTTTCATCGACTGCCATCCTCAGCCACTCAACAAACTTAGATGCATTCATCGCGTGAATCTCCCTTATTCCCAACATGGAAAGAATATCGCTGAATTTCCTGATTAAAGCTGGCTTTTTTCATCATCCTCTCATACGCCTATCCTATGCTCTCATTATCTGTTGATGGTGAAAGGACACTATTACATAAGGTCAGACGACGGTCGAAATATATGTGAATGCATTGATGGAAATTTGTTGAAGTCTCTATCTACATCAGTACACGGTATGAGGCCATCATTTACGCAGTTAATCACCAAGTTTTCTTTACTCAGATGAAACATCACTGCCACGTTGTGTGAAAAAACTACAGTGTAAAGATAAGTCGCATCACTATGTTTATTCACTGTCACGACTATACATCTGAAGGGTTGAACTATGGGAACATTGTTTCTAACTGCAATACTCTCACACTTATTTTTCAACATGAAATCTAGAGTCAGAGAGTTTATGAGGACGCGTATGTATAAGTCTTTGTGACACATTCTGCTTGACATGAACGAACGTGGAAACGATGCGATGCCGTTTATATGAGAAACTTTAGCTAAATACAACAACTATTTGAAACAGTACAGCCATACATGACTGTCATTGCCTGCATTACTATAGAACATGTTGCTCTGATGATTCTTCCACCACCCTTACTATTTCCATTTAACGGGTGGTGAAGAAATAAAATTCATGACTTCACGTCTAAGAGTCATCCTCTCTCTACACACGTTTATATTTTTCATCATGTAACTGCAATAGATCCTTGCTACTTATCATATGGGCTTTAAAACTTTAAACATGATGATTTCATGGCAGTTAGGACTTTGAAGATGTGTGTTGGACAAGTTTAACACTTGTCATGAAGTTGCTTTCTCATCAGATGAATTTAATAAGAGCTTCTTCATTTTCTAAGAAAGATAGAGATCCTTGAATCTAGTGTTTGTGTGTGGCACAGTCTGTAACTTTTCGTTGTTAATATGGTGGCCTCCAACGAATTGGTGACCGGGCCGTCAGAAGGACCGATGAAATACTTCGATTACTCGAAGTATTCCGGACGCTGAGTTCTCAGCAACGCCAGATGCTCTAGCGCCATATCCCTGAACAAAGGGTTTTCCACAAGCTCATGTGGAATGAGGTGGATGGGGCAGCGAATTGCTTCGCCTTTCTCTGCCTGCAAAGCAGCCATCTTCACTCTGCATCCGCAGCGGAGCTCAAGGGTTCGGCTCATATCAAAGAAAGCTATATCGAACGACATTGCATCAAACGACTTGTATTTGATGAATGAGTATGAACGTCTCCCTCATATTTCTCCAACATTTTTGTAACTGGCTAGCAAGGCATTGAAGCCTTGAACAAATCGGCAGTGTCCATGCTTTAGCAGCAAATGGTTTCTTGCGCGTGCGACACTGTGACAGTGTACAGTAACGAATTGTCAACGTGAGAATCCTTTCAGTCGCCCACGATGATATCTCCGATGCGATAGCGATGAGCTGTGTGGGAATCAGATAGGTGGGAGGGCCTGAGATGACGATAAGTTCCATGCATCCTTGCTGGTTGGACAGATGAGATAGAAAATTCAATGTGTATAGGGGGCAATGCGACAGACGGGTGCCAGAGAGAGAGAGAGAGAGCGTTATCATTCATCTTTGTGTTCTTGAAACATTCTATCTGCTGAGGAGGCAACATGTTTAGTGCGACAGAGGGTCGCCAACCGGCTGCGCTGTCATTCACCTTTGTGTTCTACTCTATCTGCTGAGGGGGGCAACGCGACAAATAGGTGACAGACAGCGCTGTCTCTACTCGTGAACCTTTGTGTGTACATGAAGGTTGGAAGAGTTATGACATCTGTTTCACTGATAGGTTTTATGATAAACGTTTTAGCTGCTTTTGAATGGCAGCGTGTTGAATATTGCAAGCATTGTTAAATGTCAATCAGTGTGTCATTTTCGCATCGTCTGAATTCGCACAGAAAATCACTTGATGCAGGTTTCAATGTTGATTCTATTATCAACTTACAAGGAATGCACGATTAGTTTAGAAATGAGACACGTGTTGATTCTCCTAATTTGTCATGCACATGAAAGCAAACTTACACATTTGATTCTAACCATTCTTTAAAATACTCATGGACAGTCCTAATGTTCTAATGTAATGTTCACTGTTTCATACCAATGAAATAGTTCCACTCTCGTCAACACAGACTTGTAACTCAAATACGTTCCTTTGATAATTCAATGACATTACATGCTTTGCTGTTTCCTACTGATGGTCGTGTTATGGTCCTCTACACAGACTTGTTCATTTTGTCTGTTCAATGTACGAGTCACAACGTTGAACTGCATCTAAGACTTATGCGTTTCTACAGGTTTTTATATCAACTTTAAACGCGGCTGCAATCTATGAAAGTTTTACCAACATAAAGCTGTTGTCACTCGTCATGTAGTTTTACACCACGGAGTCTAAAGCTTCATGTTTACGAATTTCATTTGAACGTCAGAAAGTTGAAGTTAGAATACAGTGTGATCATAAAGTCACTGTGGGATTACAATTCACTATACATGAAAAGTGAATGAGTTTAAACGATAACTACTCATGAAAATGAAAAGAGCATGACTTAAAGTTTTGTTTTATGATATGAAAAGGCCGGCTGAATTCAATTTGAGGTTTGTGAGTTTTCAGGATGAAAAAGGCATTAGAAAGCTATTATATGATCATCGTTATCAAGCACGAAATGCATGAATTTCATGCGCTCACATTGTGCACACAAGTAACGCAGCTACGTCTTGTTTGTTGTTCTTGTTGAATTCTGGTGCATGACACTGCGACCAATCAGGATTCTCCTGTTCCCCCTAAAGAATCTTTAATTCGACAGACTTTTTAAGGTGACTAAAATCAGTTCCAAAATGGATTTTCAGCGCATGTTGTTTTTTTATGGCAAAATTTGAATCCGTAAACCGTATATGAAGAGAATTAAGAAATCGGAAATAGAATAATGTTCCTTATGAGAATTCCATTAGAAACCTTTTCAAGAGATTTTGTGATACTGGAGGCGTTAAAGATGCAGAAAGAGGGGGTCGACCATCATTCAATGATGAGAAAGCAAAGAATTTCCGAATTTATTCGTAAAACAACCCTCAACATCAATTCGCCAAGCAGCTTCAGCTACAAGCTGTTCTTACGGCTACGTTCACAATGTAGTGAGACATTATCTAGGGCTCTTTCCTAACAAATTGCAAGTAACACAAGAGCTACACGAAGAAGATTGCGAGTCAGCATGTGTGAGAGTTTACTGCAAAAATCCTAAGAACATGAAGACTTCTTCGATAAAATCATTTTTTCGGACGAATGCTATGGATCGCTAGGTCTCCTGATCTTTCCCCTTAGAACTTTTTTGTTTGGGGATTCTTGAAAAATAAAGTGCTTGCCTCACTACCGAGAAGTCTACAACAGCATTTCATCATCAAGTTCAGAAATCACCTCTGAAATGTGCCGCAATACCATCAGGTCGTTCCGAAAACGACTCCAACCGTGCATTGACAATCGTGGTAAGACCGTCGAACAACGACTTTATTTTGAAATTTCTTTCTTTTGGATTGAAAAAATTTAGGATCTAGATACATTGAAGCTTGAGAAAAGTGGAGTTTTACCGAAAGTTTTCATTTAGACTTGAAATGATCCATGGACAGGAGGTAATTATGTGAAATGTATGTATTTTTATCGGTTAAAATATTTAATTGAATTTAATTTGAATTTGGCAAAATGAATAAGTTGATAATACAATTTTGTGTTTTATTCATTAAATTTATGATACTGGTTAATACTTAATTCTTATATACACCCTCTAGGAGGTATTGAACTCTATTATATTTTGCAATTAAACCCTACAGCGACTTTATGATCACCCTGTATATCATTCATGTTCATCTGTCTATGATCAGTGTAAACGTTCTCGATACACAGTTCTCCTTTATAAGTTTCCCGTAAAACATATGCAACACTTTTGTGAGGTACTCACTTAATGTAGCAGGTTGATTTTTATCTCACACATGTTTTGAGTGTTTCCTAACTCATGCATTCGACTCTTTTTAGAAACGTTGCATGCTGTTATGTGTATACTTGTATGCTGTCGATGCAGGCTGCAAAAACGTTTAACACTATGTGTCTCTATCTACAAAACAGTCTACACACGAATTCAATTTGATAAAGGCAAACAACACATTTAGTGAAGCTGGTACGCTATCGATAAAGGCTGCATAACGTTTTTCAAAACATTACACATGAATCTGTCTTGTGTGAATTCCAGTTGAAATTTTGTACCATGTCAAATGATGTTTCATGTTTGCACAAACACTAGATTCAAGGATCTCTATCTTTCTTAGAAAATGAAGAAGCTCTTATTAAATTCATCTGATGAGAAAGCAACTTCATGACAAGTGTTAAACTTGTCCAACACACATCTTCAAAGTCCTAACTGCCATGAAATCATCATGTTTAAAGTTTTAAAGCCCATATGATAAGTAGCAAGGATCTATTGCAGTTACATGATGAAAAATATAAACGTGTGTAGAGAGAGGATGACTCTTAGACGTGAAGTCATGAATTTTATTTCTTCACCACCCGTTAAATGGAAATAGTAAGGGTGGTGGAAGAATCATCAGAGCAACATGTTCTATAGTAATGCAGGCAATGACAGTCATGTATGGCTGTACTGTTTCAAATAGTTGTTGTATTTAGCTGAAGTTTCTCATATAAACGGTATCGCATCGTTTCCACGTTCGTTCATGTCAAGCAGAATGTGTCACAAAGACTTATACATACGCGTCCTCATAAACTCTCTGACTCTAGATTTCATGTTGAAAAATAAGTGTGAGAGTATTGCAGTTAGAAACAATGTTCCCATAGTTCAACCCTTCAGATGTATAGTCGTGACAGTGAATAAACATAGTGATGCGACTTATCTTTACACTGTAGTTTTTTCACACAACGTGGCAGTGATGTTTCATCTGAGTAAAGAAAACTTGGTGATTAACTGCGTAAATGATGGCCTCATACCGTGTACTGATGTAGATAGAGACTTCAACAAATTTCCATCAATGCATTCACATATATTTCGACCGTCGTCTGACCTTATGTAATAGTGTCCTTTCACCATCAACAGATAATGAGAGCATAGGATAGGCGTATGAGAGGATGATGAAAAAAGCCAGCTTTAATCAGGAAATTCAGCGATATTCTTTCCATGTTGGGAATAAGGGAGATTCACGCGATGAATGCATCTAAGTTTGTTGAGTGGCTGAGGATGGCAGTCGATGAAAATATGTCTTCCCTTTTCTTCCTCCAACCGTAGGTTTAGAGCAATATGATTGCATGATCTGACTTTTAAAACTTCATATTACACAAAAGAAAACAATGAACCTAAAAAGTTATAATAACGACTATATTTAAGGAAGTCTACAGACGTGAAAACTCTATTGAATCATAACAATCTTGAAAACAGCTTTGTACCATTGTCATTCTTCATCCTCGCTAGAGATGTTGAGTATTTCATTTTCAATATCTGTTGAGATATTTGTGTCATAATTCAAGATGCTAGGCATGTTGTAGCGAATAAACAGTTGATCGTTGAGTCTTTGAGTCGACAACTGTGCTCGTAACCGACTATGGAACATTTTATGTACCGAGAAAGCTGTTTCAACTGACGCTTCTGTGACAGCAACACGCTTCGTTATGTTTATCAATGTGCGATGCACAGGGAAAGTCTCAATGTCTAGCGATTCACTCATTATCATAGAATCTTGAATATCTTGTTTTTCATTTTGATAGTCAGTGTGACTTTTGTCAGACAACATATGGTACAAGTATTAAGATTTGTTTTTGATCCAAACTGATGGAAAACTCAATCGTCTGCCAGGTAGCTTTGATGACATTGAATGACATTGTAATGAATGCTTCAATTACATCAATTGCATTAGATCCATCCCTTTGAAGAATCATTAACTGTTTCGCTACTTCAGATATTACTTGTTTTGTGGTAAGCAACTTGATGTGCTCATTTCCTGAAACAAGCTCTTTTTCAATAGCTTTACAAATGGAATCATATCTAGAGTTCCATCTCACGCAGGTGTAGCGTGTGAGAAGTCCCGATTGTACTAGCGAATCAATTATAACAATAGAATCTTTGGCCACGCTTACCTTGGTAAAAATGTCTCCTTCAATGAGGTTCAAAAAGTATGTAAAGAGCGTTAATCATATAAAAGGTAAGAACATATCTATAACAGTTCAGATGTCGTCAACTTGTAACATCTACAATCTACATTTATCTCTATCATCATTGTTATAACCAGGTATCATATGATAAAGTTGTAATGTAATTAACCATAATAGCATATAATACATCATACATCATATCAAATTAAGACTATTTGTTGGTAAGAAATATATTGATTTTACCTGTTCTAATCAAACATCTTTTTGCCGTGTTTTAAGCACAATGTAAGAATTTGTTGTTAACAGCTACAACTGGCTGTGATGTGAACATTCACTCGTGTTATATAAAACCCTAAATCCCTAAATCCAGCCGTAGGTAACCCTATCCCATAGATTATGGACTTTAGCAATTTAGATATATCATTCACAAATGGTTAAGTTAATAAATGTACTATACACTAACGGTTAACATTCACTCGTGTTATATAAAACCCTAACTCCCTAAATCCAGCCGTAGGTAACCCTATCCCCATAGATTATCCTGTGGCAGATGGCTGAAGTACTCTGACCTGGGGAGAGAAAGCATCAATTTCATCCTCTTATTTTCACTATCATTACATTGCAGCATGGAAAAATCCTCTATCCAACTTCGATCCAAATTATGATTCATAGCATACTCATCTAGACCCATTAGTCTTTCAACTAAAGCCCCAGCTTTAATATTTTCATTTACATTTGTAACACTTTCTATAGCTTTCAACGAATAGCCAAGCTCTCTTGCTACAAACCATGAAGTTGGGAAACGAATGCAACTTTTCATCTGCTAATAATTTCAAATTATGATGGGTGTCAAGAATGGACACTCAGTTGAATATGCTTGATATGATTTGTACACCTTTACAAGTGTTGATGACTCAGTGAAATCTAACTTCGGTTTTATAATTCTTGTTCATTCATATATTTTGTCAGTAGCGAAATATACTTTATCTTTCATTTCAATGAGTGGTAAAACTTGATAATTTGTTTCATATGTACATTATGACCAAGAGTAACAGACTTTATGTTTCACGGTTAACATTCACTCTTGTTATATAAAACCCTAAATCCCTAAACTCGATCGTAGAAAACCCTATCCTTCAGATGATGAACTTTAGGACTTGTGATGTGTGATATGACCAATGTGATGGACTTAGGAATGTCATGGAACTTATTGCTAACCCCCTCTCACACACTCAACGTTTGTGACAAGACTTAACCTGGTTTTTTAAAACATTCAACACTGTAGTACTCGCTATAAAACCTTTTAACACTGTGAAACAAAACAATCTACACAGTGCAGTAAAACCTTCTAAAGCTTTCTAGTGCTGTCCAGATGGATGTACATTGACAACATTGACTGCAGAAACATTTTGCTCATAATGCTCTCATAAAACTGTTTTCAACGTTCGCTAAGTCTCTACTTTCACACAATCATGTCAATGTTTTTAACTTCTTACAAAACTTATTTCAACGTTTGCGTTAAGACTTTTATAAAAATCATTTCACTTGACATCTACTCTTATAAAAATCATTTAGACTGATGACAACACTTTATACTTTTATAAAACACATTGAAGCTCATGACAACACTTTAACCTTTCTGCTCTACCAAAAATTATTTAAACGGATAACTATACGTTTAGAATTTATGAAAGTCAACGTTGCGTGTTGAAGTCCCCTGTTGAAGTCTGGATGACATAGCGATTCCTATCAACAACGTTTCATGATAAGAGATTGCTTGCTACAGAAGAGAGAAGCATGTGTTGCATGTGGTGGTCCCCCCGTTTGATCATCCCTCCGTGAGACAGAACTTAAAAGAACGGATTCTCCACTCAGTGCAATAGAGATAGATTACCTTCGACAGATGGTAACCCTGACGGTCACATTGAGACATAAGAATTAGAAACCTTTGACTTGAGAAACCTTAGACTTAGTCAGTCCCTTCTTTTGGAACACGTCCTACCTTGACTCGATAACAAGTCAGATGTTTGACTCACTCGGTGCAATGGAGAATTTATAAGGAAACCTGCGACAGATACCTAAGTGTCGCCCTGACGTTCAAAGCGCTACGTAGAGGAATAGAAGCCACAACGACCTTTGGACAGTCAGATTAAAGAAGTTTCAACCCCATGCGGCACTTATCACTGCGGGTCTCACCGCCGTCTCGAAAGATCGCCCATCGACAGGACATTATTATACCGAAGTTCTCCTTGCCATGCACCTTTTGAGTGGTTTGGAATTGGCCTGATAGCAGAGCCACCGACACTTACCAAAAGCAAATGTGAAGAACTGTCTGAACTTTCTTCCTGTTTTTGGATGTTTCCTACGCTGCAAATGGTCGAGATCGCTCGTCCCATCAGAAGACTTGCTTCTATGACATTGCAAATGCCTTGGTTGAAGTCAGGAGGGTTGAAAACCCCAGAAAACCTCCAAAAATAATGAATTTAAATTTTTTGGCAGTTTTGCACTACTTATAAAACGTTTATAAGTAGTCAATGACTTGACCCGAATCATGACCTCTCGAACAAACGTTGAACGAAGTCCATCCGATTCCTACAAGCAGAGAACCACGCCTTTAAAGTTTAGGCCTACTACGATGGTCAGATCTCCAGGCCATCTCTGACACCTTAGGTGAGTGCGGCAATCGAAAAATCTGCCTTGGTTTCCTACGGAAACCCGGTTTTTGGAGTCATCTGATGAGAGAGAGAGAGAGGCGAATGACCTTTTCTCTTCTCACCACATGCATCTAATGACATAGTGTCCCATCACATGTTGCAGTCACAGACCAGTGGTAACGGTGGACAAAAGACATCCACTTCTGCACGACATGACACAAAACATGCTCCATCCTGGACAAAATCCTTTCTCTGCTTGTAGTCTCACCCTCTCTCCCGGAGAGGTCAGGTCAAGGTCACTCCTCCTGCCTCTGCTTGTAGTCTCACCCTCTCTCTCCCGGAGAGGCCAGGTAAAGGTCACTCCTCCTGCCTCTGCTTGTAGTCTCAACCCCGGAGAAGTTAGGTCAAGATCACTCCCGCCTCTGCTTGTAGTCTCATCACATGACACTTAGTAATACATCACGCCTTCACATTTTTCAGTTTTTAGCACTATTTATAAAACCAGCAGTAGCCACATCACATGTTTCATGACGCGGAACGGTAACCTAAGGTCACGCGAGGTCATCACCTAAGGTCACGCGAGGTCATCACCTAAGGTCACGCGAGGTCACGGGGCTGAGTCAGCATGATGACTCATCGTTGCACATTTTGCACTTGATTTTGGCACGGGATTACTACTCGCGTGTTTGCATCGATTCAATCTAGATCCTGATCCAGAGCATTTTTCGAATCCCAATTGAAATCGATATTTTCATTCTCTATCTCGCAAGTTCATTCATCTAATCACAACATGAAGAATTATAAATATCGGAATGGTTTGAAAACTGTAAATCTTTAAACAGGGTTTTAAATAACTCATGTAACTCATGTTTTTAAAATCTATCTATGACTGTTAATATAGCTGTCTATATTATACCTGAAATCGTTAAATTATTTGATGTCCTCAAAACTGTTGCCGCGAAGTTGGTTGATGTTTAAATAGGAAAGTCTTTATTGAATTTTTTACAATATTTGAGATAGATGAAGACAAGTAAAGGGAATCTGAATCTCACATACGGGGAGGGAAAAAATTAAAGTAATCTATCGAGGTTCGGCGGCTGGATGGACATTCGGCTGATGAGTAGATGTCCGTTGCCGCGTTGGAGGCTGATGCTGAGACGTTGCATCGAGTCGTTGGGTGGGTCTGCAGACCTCAAGGATTGGAAGCGAACCAAGGATGCTACGGTATCGCATGCCTCTTCTCTCCAGCCACCTAAAACCTCAACCGCAAGGGGCAAAAAGCAGGTTTGCCGTGGTTATGGTGATCTTTTGGGTATACCCATGGGTATGGGGTGGATATGGTTGCTGAGGCCATCCCCACAGCTCCCATAGCGCTTCTGTGGGGATTGCCATGATTTTTGACATTCACTAAAAGCAATGAGAAATGACATTTGATCACACAATAAAATCTGACTTTGAATAATCAAACAGCTTGCCATCTCACTGCTTAAATTCTATGAAAAAGCTGTGCTGATTTCACATCGTAAGCCATTGACTATGATTTTGAATGACTTATAATAGCCTCGGTGTGTCAAGGACGTATATACTATATTTGAAACTTATCACGATATGAAGGAGGTCTTAATAAATACATGCATCTATTTTATACGCATAAAGCATTATACATGGGTCATTCCACAGAATATTTGAAATTTTGTGTCCTGAAGCCAGTTTTCAATGTTCATTATTTCGACCACACAGGATTATCTAAATAGATGATGTCTGTAATGTGACAACATTTTAGGCGCACATGCAGTTCTGAACTCTTTTCGATGTATAGTATTAAGTAACCGACCTGTCGGTGGTGTAACGTGTCCCCATAGAGACGCATTAAAATTCTCAGCAAATCCTATGCATAAGAAAACATCGATTTGAAAACAAAGTAGGATGACATTAGTAGGATATGCTGAAAAAGTTTCAGTAAACGCTCATTTCCAGTTGTAGTAAATAGTAAAAAGACCGACATGAATTCTTCCTGTCCCTAAGATTTTTTGTCAATGGCGCAGGCTAGTGCGATGTGTTTCGACTCTTATAATCATCTTTTCGTGTCTTATTCGGCACCAAATGCGATTTTGTCGTGTTTGGGAAATGTAGATCCAAATTCATCTTCTATCCCGCAACACGTATTTCAGCATGCTTAGCCTACTTCATAGCACAGCGCACAATTATTCCTAATCAGTGATTCAACGAAAGACATCACAAGAGAGAATATCTTCAATTTTCAATTTAGCTAGAATTGATGAAAACCTAGCATCTACCCGGACTAGAAAATGCAGCCGCCGTTTTGACTGAATTTCGCTTCAGCTTATGTATATACTGTACTGAGCTAAAAACGATTTTATAAATGGTTTTTAGCTGTGTAGCAGTCAGTGGCAAGGACATTGGTCAGTGATGGTGTAACGAGAAGTTTCATTTACACCAAAGACTTTCCGTTACACCAGAGGTTTACAACCTGTGGTACGCGATGGCCCATCAGATAGTACACAAGTATATGTCCGAAGCAGGCTACATGTACCATGATGATAATGTAATCTATTCATGTCACAGACCAAATCTATTCGGAAAAGTGTTGGTCAGCTTGAGAAAATCAGACCGACGACAAAATTCGATGCAATTTATCATTTTTCGTAGTCTTAAAAGACGAAGATTTGTCTTTTGAATATATTTCTTCTTGTCATATCAAACTTTGTATTATGTTGTTAAGATATCAGTGCGACAGGCGATACCATGACATCTATTGAGCGACCGACAGGTTGAAATTAACAGAATAAAACCATGCATTTTAGATAATGCTTGAAGCTGCGAAAGCCAAAATTACGTATTTTGAAACTGCTGTGGCATAGAAATTTACATTCAACTTTGACAAGCTTCATGACTATGAAATCGAAAAATCGGAACCGGCTTGTGGCTACTGGTCATGACTTTCGGTGTGCTGGTTGCAATATCCTGCCCGCATTGATCAACTGGCGGAAAACAAGCACATGCAGTGTTAGCATTAGTTAATATGTTTATTGTATATATATTTGAATTAGACTAAGTTACCGATGTAAAATCAATTATTTCATATGTTCGGAAGAAGAAGTATCCTCAACTTATAGAATGAACTTATAGAACCAACTCTTTGTTTCATGTTGGTTTTGTTCACAAAAATAAATTTCTTTAAATAAAAAGGAATTATATCTTTCCTAACATAAAACGAATTTCTACGAGACTAAGTGGTACGCGGCGAACGTGTAAAATCTCAAGTAGTGCTGAGACATTAAAAGGTTGGGAACCACTGGGTTACCCCCCCTTGACGGGTCATCAGGAAACTTCAGTCACTTTTGTGATTTCATATTTTTCTGATGTTCCTATTTGCATGCATGACTCGTATATTCTACGCCTGTCTTAGCAATAATAATTCATCGTGCTTACTCTCGCAACACAGCGGCGCGTTCTGATTGGGCGAGGATCTGTGCTCAAAGAGTGCTCAAAGATAGATCGTCCTGCTTCAGATGCAATGCAAATCTTACAGTCACACTTGCAACGAAAGGAAAACTGTGAGAAAAACAGGTACCTACAGTTAGTTTAAAAAGTTGAAATCCTACATGAAGATCCCTAAAATAAAGTCTGCTCTGCTGAGGCAGAATCTACACAGAAGTAATAGTCGAATGGTCAAAACATACACGTAGTTTCATTTCACTGTGATCGATGACCCTAGATCAAACTTTCTTTTGACTCAGCAGACAGCATCTCGATTTGCCTGCGGGAAGCTTGTTAAGAAATTCAGAAGCGTTTTCAGTTTGAAACTCCATTAGTGAATGATTTGCTTGTTCCATATGATTGTGAATAATGGCAGTGTTGTTTATGAAGAAAACTATATTTCCAGGGTGACAATCTGACCATATATGAAACCATTTGGCCGAAACTGTATCTTTCGGATAAGTACAAGCAAATAATATAATAATAACTCTCTGACGGCCTGCCAACCATTAAAGATCGTTGATAGCCTTGTAAGGGAGGAAATTCCTTTTTGTTGCCATTGAAATTGAAAATTGAAAACACTCCCTTGTAATGGCGATGTTTCTAATTTTTTAGGATAAATAAAATTACAAAGTGTAAACCGCCCGACGTTTCGTCCGCCGCGGACTTATTCATGGACAAACTGGCGATATCATCGATGGGATGTCGATATCATCGATCGCCTCAGCAACCCTATTCATACAAGGGTGGCTGGAGCGAATTACATCAGGATCCATTGTCCATCCATGAATAGGAAACACGAATTGACGAGAATTCATTTTTGATATTTAAACCATCGCTTACCAATGCCAGTTTGTTCATGAATAAGTCCGTGGCGGACGAAACGTCGGGCGGTTTATACTTTGTAATTTTATTTATCTTGAAAAATTAGAAACATCGCCATTACAAGGGAGTGTTTTCAATTTTCAATTTCAATGCCAACCATTAAAGAGCCATTTCAATACAAATGCATTCTTCTGAATTCGGCTGTGTTGTAACCTGATACAGTGACAGAAAAGAAATTGTAGTGAAAAGTATTGTGTTATAATCCAATCATCAAAGACAGCTGCCGGATCGCATCAAGTCTTAAGTTCTACTGAAATTGAAATATAGAATATCAGTTTTTCTACATGAAGAATGATAGCATATACATTAGGTGTCTGTCTAATCCTGTGGGGGTATGAGGATTCTGTTGGTATGATGTGGGTGGGAACTAAAATTTCAATCCTAACGGCAATCCTGGTAAAAAGGTGACACCAGCCTCGAGTCAGAAAGGGAGATATACGCACGTATGTCGACATGTCGTAACTGGGTTGAGGTCACTGTTACTTCCTTTCGAGGGGAGAGAACTGCTGTCCTGGTCGTGTTGAATATGGCGTCCCGTAGTCGATCGTGTCATTTATATTAAGTTCACAGCTCACTGAAATTATTCTATGTAGGCTAGTCGCAATGGGTGTGTGCCAATGTTTCATTAATTCAATTAAAAATCATTTCGGCAATTTTGCAGTTGAGAGATGTCAGCCGTATGTACCAACCGTCAAAGCGCTCTGCAGTTGAAGTGTCAACTCATCCCATGGAACAAAATATTTTCGATTAAGATTATATTAGCGCACGCCGCGCGGGAAGTTCTTCAAACCAATCAGTTTTTTGTGTCGAAGAGCATCATCACTATCTTCCTTTAGCCGATCTGTATTTGATATAAAAAGACCCATTTCAGCACTCAGTAAAAAATTGTTATGCATCTTATGATCCAACAGGCTCTTTTCCAAAACTCTATTCGAGCGTTGGGACAAGACTGAATCATCCACGATGTGTCTTGTGAGATTTGAACCCCTAAAAATTCAGATCGGTGATCCTTTTCACTAACCACGGAATCGCGAATTACTTTAGTGATACAAAAAATAATTTAACAATTGTGCAGATTTGTTCGAAATATAGAAATATTTTGTCGTTGCTTATTTGGCAATATTCATTCATTGGCATATTTAATAAGCAGATTTTTTTGTCCAGTTTCTTAGTTTAAAATTCATTTGAGGAGGTCAACTGATACAGAATAGGGGCAGTACATCGCAATTTGTGAACTTGAAACAAGTGTTATCGAAGACATCAAGTGCCATCTCTAATGACTTCCATTTGTTTTCTCAACAGATTCCCGCTCGACAGATCAGGAAGCTAATTATCTAATTGGAATCATGGAATGCTTGAATGTCACAGAGACATTTCTTTCCTCAAGCACAGCAGACCGAGGATTACAAGATCGACTTATGGATCACATGAAAAGATTTTTTAGTGATTCGGTCACTAATTTATGCAATTTTGAAAATTCATATTTTCCACACCATTCCATGTGTCAGGCAGTGAATGACAATGATAGTGAATGTGCCAATGTTAGTGACTGCACTCATTTTTGGAGATCATGTCTGTGAAGTCATTTTCTAAATATCACTTGTAAATATAGCATTATTGATTTTAGCCTACTGTTTTTCTTTGTCATAACTGTAATGTATCTATTACGAAAATCTAGTCTGTTTAAATAATGACAAAGCTCATGGTCAGGCTTGCCCAATTCTGACCGGTTACACTGAATTTTGATGCATCAAGAGTTTATTACTGGTGCTGAGATATGAACATGGAAGCCTTGAAATAATAATGAGGATTGAGTTGGAGTCCAATAACATCCCCTGGAGTCTTAAGAAAGCATGTTGATCAGTGAAATTTAAATATGATATAATATAATTTAAATATGATATAATATAATATGCAAAGGTGAGTATCGGGCTTCAGTACGAGTTCCAAAGCCCTAGGTCAAAATCCAAATTTTTAAAAAGTTCTAATGTTGTGCTATCCTATGAAATTGACGCTGGCATTAAGAATAGAAAAGAAAAATACTTTATTCGTCAATACAGCGAGCGATGCCAAAACATCTGCACGAAATCAAGTAAAGCAAGAAAATTTGACAAAAGATTTCATATAAAGTGACATGTACCGTTAGGCTAACAATTTTCTCCTGTGTCCGACGTTCGAGCTGCCAGACCTAACGACAAAAAAATCAGTCAAAGGGTGACCCAGTGAGTTTGCAGCAATCTTATGAATAAGCCGGACACAGGTGTTGTCCAGGGTCTGTCTCAAAGGCAATTGTGATTTGGCATTAGCCCACCGCCTGGAAATACGATCAAGCTGCTCCAGCTTTTTAACTTGATACTATTTAATGTCGCAAATGACATGCCAGCGGAATGAGACCTGCGACAACAGCAGACCCACATAAGTAGTCTAAATGATGTCGTCATTGTTACCATTGTATTTCAGCCGCCGACATGATGCGACACAATTTACGATACAAACAGTCAAATTCATCTTTCCATGAAAGATCTCTGCGGAAAAATGAACCCCAAGATCTTTATGGAGTGACAAAATGTACGGGACTATTATCGATATAGATGGGAGACTGAGCATTATTCCCTCGACTGATCTGCAAGCAATTCTTCTTTTCCGTATTTATTCTCAATTGTTTCGTTCGCGTATAAGCAGAAAAGAAATCAATATCAACTTGAAAAATATTAACATCAGTGGAATCGTCAGAGAGGTGAATAAGAGCGAGGTCATCCGTGTAGGCAATGATTTTGGTATGAGTGAAAGTTGGAAGGTCATTGATTGCGAGGCCCCAAAGTTGAGCCGAGGAACGCCACTTCTAACATTTTTTCACGGGGTGAGAATATCATTTACTGAAACACGTTGATAGCGTTCACAGAGGAAACTCTGAATCATGGCAACGATAGCTAGGATTGGAAATCTTGAGCAAGACAGTTCAAAAGTGAAAGGTGACTGACTGAGTCAAAGGCTTTCTTCAATTGGACGATGAAATGCTGATGTGTTGGAGGATAGTCAATCGTATAGCTCAGGGGTGCGCAACCTGCGGCCGTAGCAGAGGCAAATTGCGGCCGTCACAATGAGAAATAATTGAAAAAGATTATTGCACATGTACTTATATATTGCAAATATTTCTGGAGTTCAAGGCAATCGAAAACTATAGTAGCATATTAGTCACCTTGTAACTGCCGAGCACCTTTATGTCCCATGCTGCTTGGAAAAATGCGCGCCCGCAGACGCGATGAAGTTCGATGAAGCAGTTCGATAACTCATGAATGGAATATTTTCGAGAAGTTACATTCATGTGCATTCATGGCTAGAGTCAAAAAAAAGGCTAGAGCTAAAAGAAACAAAAGGGAAATTGTAGTTTGCTCGAATTGTTCGCGCGCGTTCTTCAAGTCCATAACCTGAATAAGGATGCCTGTGAGATCAGTTTCTGCAGCGGCAGTGTTGTGTGCTTTTGTGAAACAACGGATTGAATCGAAAGATGACTGCGTCCTCGAAGAGGAAGCCATTGTTTCTCGAAGAAAAACGCCGATTTAATAAAAGTTGGGAAGTTGAATGTTTTGTCACTGCGATGCCAAATGGGCCAAAGTGTCTCATTTCCGAAGAAGTAATTAAAACCGTAAAAAGTGATAATGCAAAACAGCACTACCGTCGTAAAGAATCTCATTCTATTACAAATTTACAAGACGAGGAGAGAAAAATCTGCGTAGCAAATCTAATCAAGAAAATGCAGCAGCAAATGACAAATGACGGTTGACTTTACAAAAATATGCTTTCAACTTTTCAAGTGCTAATAACACTTTAGGCTTAAAATATTTTTGGGTCAAAAATGACTGTCGGTCGCATATGGGTTAACTTGCTAACTCATTCTTTCATTGCGTCATTCATCAGGGAACGCTAATTTGAGTGGTGGAGTATAAGAAGGATTGGCTATTGACCTAGTTGTTTGCACACATATTAAGTGCGGCCGTGATTCTTTCGGCCTTCGAAATGGCGGCCGAAAAATGTAAAAGGCTGCGCACCCCTGGTATATCTAGTATAGCGTTTGTGCAACCACGGAATCCATAAAGCAAGTATACAAATTGGCGACATTCAAATGTTTTCCGGAGAGATGGTAATAAAATGACATCTCGAACAAGTTTCTCTAGGAACTTATGGGAGAATTGAGATAGGGCGATAGTCACCATTCCCTTTCGGAAGAAGCAGAATGTTAGCAACCTTCCAACAGTTTGGAAATACAGACGGCCGGAGACACATGTTAAATATAACAGTCAAGGAGCAGTCAAGATGTCAACAAATGTCACCGTCAGGTCCAGTGGAGTTCGACTTGCAACTCTTAATCAGTCATAAGTCATAAATGTTTATTCTGAAATATACAGAAAACGCAAAGCGATGGCCGCATGGGCACTTACAAGCAAGCGTTGATAACACGTGCAACATATGCATACGCAAAGTTTAGCATCTTATATATAAAATGCAAAACGCCGACAAACTCCTCCTAAACCATGAAACTTTACGCCAATATGATACTACCATTTAATAGAACAAAAAATTTGTAGTTAAAACCGCCCGGTCTCATTTCCCTAAGTATCATAATTACAGAGAAAAGTAGACTTTTGTGTAAATTTTTACCGAAAAATATTAATTACACAAGTAACTACATTAAATTTACAAATGAACTCCTCATTTGCTTTAAAAAATTGCCTCGCTAGACATGCGTCTCATTGATTCTAATGTTTCACGACGGATTCAGCAACAGCCAATGAGAACGCGATCTAAATGGTAAGACAGCCAATCAGTGTAGGCGAATGAGTTAATAAACTTGGTATGCAAGTTTATGTGCATACATACAATGTGCACTGTCTTAATTTAACACACTTATGCATATAAATCCTGGACGAAGTCCGGGGGCCTTACTAGTCAATAAAAAATACATGAGACATATATTTACAAATTTACCGAGTGATCATGATGTACATGCATATCATAAACAAATTATATGAGACCTACACATTTACAAACTGTAAGAGTCATCATGATATACATCATATACCATATACAAAATACGTGAGATCTATAGGGCTTATATTAACAAATTTGAAAAGTGATGATCACGACATGATAACAGTTCACTGGATGGGAGTCCTCACAATGGAGCAAAATAACGTAAATGCTTAACATCTAATATAAGAATGAATGCAACAAAATCATCTATACAAAACTTACACTTTAATGATCACGGTCACAATATATGCAAATTCACTCGGATCAATGAGATTGAGACTCTTCTTGATCTTCATTATAATGAGAATCATCTTCAATATGGAATGTAGGAATGTATCCAAATAAAATTTACCATCAGGTATAAAATGCACTTGTTATTTTATACGAAATCAAATATTAGCAGTCACATGAGCAAAATTCACTTAGATCAACTGATTTGAGTCTTTTCTTAAACATCATGAAGGTTGGAGCTTTCACTATTGAATCGTTCAATGAATTCCATATTTTAATGACGCGAAAGAAAAACAATCCACTGAGATAGTTCGAATTAGCTTTTGAGACTGGCACAATCTGACAGCTGTTACGTGATTGACCTCGAGTAATTTGAGATGAAAGGTAGGTGGTAAAGAAAGAGTTGAGCGACAAGTCGAAATGATTATAGTACAGTTTATACAAGAAGTACAAGTCCAACAAAATGCGCCTATATTCTAGAGATTTTAATTTTAACAATTGTAAGTAATGGGAAAAAGAGCGTCCCAGGACACCATAAAATTCAAAAAAATAGTATCTTTAAGAACGACATAAATTCATGAATTTAGTCCTTTTTTCAGGTTTTAAAGACTTAAATAGATGAATTTAGTCCATTCAAAAAGTACCATTTTTTCAAAAAATGGTATTTTCAAAAACGACATAAATTCATGAATTTGAACCCCTTTTCAGGTTATGAAGACCTAAATTCATAAATTTAGGCGTTTTTAAAAATACCCAATTTTTCAAATTTTTCAAAATCTCAAATTTGAGAATTACAATTTTTACTCCCAAAATCATGACCGTTCCAGGACACCGAAAATCATAAAAGAATCTCAAATTTGTGAATTACAATTTTCTCGCTTAAATCATGACCGTTCCAGGACACCGAAAATCATAAAGTTAGTATTTTTAAAAACGTCTTTTAAATCCGTTTTTCAGGTTTTTAAAATATATCATGTGTCTAATAATATTTCTTTAAAAGTGGAAGAAACAAAAGTGGAAGAAACCGCGGGGATGTATCCTTCAATATCATATGAGCGTAGTTCTACTACCCCCTCCCTTCTAACTTCTGGGGGTCCCTTCTGACTTCTAGGGGTCCCTTAAGAAATTTTTTATTATAAAATGAGCAACATAAATCAGTTTTTAAAATTATATTGAACACAAACAACAACAAATTTTGATCTAAAGAAAATTGCAAATCAATTAGGAATAAAGAATTTTCAAATATTGATGAGAGACGAATTACAATTCTAAAAAAATAAGCCAACAATAACTATAAATTTCATAACAAATCTTTATACGTCAGATGAAAAAGGTGTACATTGGTCTGCAGGTATATCTAATAAAAATGGAGATAATTACTATTTTGACTCATACGGACTTCCACCTACAAATGAAGTCAAAAAATTACATGGAAATGGAACTTATAATACATTTCAATTTCAAAAACCAGGAACTACTTACTGTGGACAATTATGTCTTTATGTTTTATATAAATTGCAAAAAGGAGTACCATTTCTTGATATTATGTTAAAATTGAACGAACCGTAGGTTCTATGGCTACGCCTAACAAGGGAATTTCATTCCTGAAACGACAGTTCCAATAATAATAATGATAATGATAATTAAAGCTCGCTTCGTTGTAATTCATTTTGATAAAATCGGCCTCTGATATTTTCATCATCTAAATCTTTGATTTCGTAAGTAATCGGATAAGTTTGGTTTATTTTACAAACTTCAAATATCTCTTTAGTCCAATAACCAACAAAGCCTTTTTCAAATTTATTCTTATACTCAAATATTCTAACTCTATCTCCAATCTTAAATTTCGGCTTAAGTTTCTGTAAATTCGGATTATTCTCATTTGAATAATTATTTTCGAATATTTTCTTTCGAATCAAATCAGGATCGTCAGAAGCATTCTTTGGGGTTTCTTCAATACCTGAATGAATCTTGTTGTTATACTCTTCTACAACTCCTGGCAATATCTTCAACCATTTCTGATTTCCATGCTGAGTAAATTTTTTGAAAATTTTATTTTTTAATGATCTATTGAATCTTTCTATCACTACGGCCTTCCCTGCATTTTGAGTTGAATAAACAGTTTCAAATAGTGGCTGAACGTTTCGGTTATAAAATTCCGACCCTTTATCAACAAACAATTTTTTGGCTTTACTTTCTTTAAAGATTTCTTCAAACGCATATTTAACTGATAGACCACTTTTGTTTTTTAAAGGCTTTACCCAAGCGTATCGTGTATATAAATCTATAACGGTCAATGCGTATTTATAATCAGAATCATTCGGCATATAAATAAGATCAGCACTCCAAATATCATCTTTATTAAATACTTTTACTTTCAATAAATATTTAGGCCTTCTATATTCCTTGTGGATTTCGGACGCGTAGGTTCGAGCGTTGCTCTCAGACAGCTTTGCTGTCGTTTCATTTAAACCCTGACCGAATAATATTTTAGCTTGTACAGCTTTCTTAACAAACATTCTTTCAATTCTTTCTCTAAAGGAAGGATTCTGAATACTATCTAATTCTTGAATCATCTTCTTATCAGCTGCATGTCGTGAACTTAGGTCATGATTTCGATAAGCTAAATCATGCCTGTAAGCTGCTGCATCTACTCTATTTATTGGTTCTTCACCTGGTTTTGGATTATTATTCTCATCTAGTCTTATATCTAATCGAGTTCCTGGACCGGTATATGAATGACCAGGAAGATGTTTTTCTTTCGAATATTTACTCCAAATAAATCCAGGAAAGTTTTCTAATGCTTTTTGTATGTCGTTACCTTCATAAATTTTACAATTTTAGGTTTTATGTACTTTTAATAGATAATTTAATAAATCTAAATTAGCAATTTTTTATTTAATTAAATTTTCGGAATCCATTTTAAAAGATAAAATATTTTTGAAGATAAAATAAAATAAATGTTTTACCGAATCGGACCAAAGGTCCTCAGGTTACTAACCTATAGAACCAAAGGTTCTGAGGATATCACTTTATCATACTAGGACTTAGATATATTCCAGAACCGTCTTTAGTTTCTTTAATTTCAATTAAATCATCAACATTGTGAAGAATATTTTTAAGAACTCGTTTTCCTTCATCAACTAATTTTAATTTACTAATAAAATTATCTACTATTCCGTCACCCCTAGCAACTTTCTCTAACTCTCTGTTATGACGTTCTTGTTCTTCTAATGCTGCCTTCTCTGATTTATTTTTATTTACTGCTTGGACAATACCAGCTGTCCCACCTGCAACACTTCCCGCCGCTGCTATGCCTCCTATTATTAGAGGAATTAATGGGAGAATCCCGCCATTCTTTTCTTCTTGTAATTGAATATTCTCTATCATTGGTTTACTTATGTAATACTTTTTTTTGTTAATCGTAATAGTTTTAGGGGTATTTTTGTCAACAATATTACGTAATTTTAATTCAACAGTTTTATTATTATTACTTTTCGCTTGCGACATTTTTAATAAAAAAAATTTAAGTTACGAAAAAATTTTAATCTATTCTAGTTACAAAAAAATTTTAAGTTATCAAAAATTTTAAGTTACAAAAAAATAATTAATTGATTAATCCTAGCCATTTTTCCATTAAGAACTTCAATAGAATATTTTGCATCTTCTAGCAATAAACCATAAGCCATCAATGAAGTTGTGGAATCTTTCTTTTCAATATTAAGTGTTACATCACAACCAGTCTTGATAATATCTTCTGATTGTGCACTTAAATCGAAACAGAAAACAGGATATAAATGTCTCCAATCTCCAAGAGTTAATTGTGGTTCAACTCCAAATTCTATACAAAGATTTCTATACGAATCATATCCTTCCATAAATTGATTATTGGTATCATAGAATCTTAATGGATCAATTGGATATCGGGTTTGATTTAAAGCAACTTGTAAACTTCGAATTGTATTAATATGAAAAAGATTATTGTTCTTATCAAAACTTGGAGAATTATTTCTTTGAAAAGTTAGTAATAAATATCTTGGAGTATTCGAAGTTCTAGTAAAATGCCAGTTAAATCTTTGTTCGGAAAAAGTTACTGAACTAGCAGTACGCTTCATAAAACATACTGGAATTGGTTTGTTTGTGTTTAATCTATTTGTAATAGCTTTTTCAACCTCTAAACTAGGAGTAATATGATTTATCCACCATTCAAGTCTATCAATTTTTAAATATGCTTTTTTCCAGTTTTACCAAAAAAGATTAATTCATTATTTGTTGTACGATGAATTATTAACTTAAATTTTAATTGATATGATATTTTATCATAATCTAAATAACCGAATAATGGAGACAATGACCAATTTACTGTTTGCTTACTTTTCTTGTTAAACTCGCGTCTTTCTTTATATGCAGTATTATTTGTTTTATTTAAATGTTTTGCAATATTTTCTACATCTTTCGCAATTCCTGCTGCATCTGTTCCAGCGTGAGTTAAATCATCTGTAATTATGCCAATCATTAGTATCAGGAAACCAACCTTCGATTTCATGCTTTTTATTATTTTCACCAATTGACACAAATCTAAGCATTGTATCAATTACACCTGGAGAATCACTTATTGTTTCTATATTTTGAGTTGCAACATCTAAACGCATTTGTGTAAATAATCTTGGAAAAAAATTATTCTCTAATGCAATATTATCGGTTTCTGGTAATGGTGTTGTAAAATTGGCATCACTATATAAAGAATATTCACAGTGTAAAAATGAATCAGGTAGATATATATAACTCTGCTGATTATCAACTTCAAAGATTAAATCACCTCCAGTATTTACTCTACTGGAAGATCCGGGATTCATAGCAATTCTTATATAGTCATTCTTTTTTTGATTATAACTGACGAGCGGAGGTTCGTCTAATCTAAATTTATTTTCGATCAGCGAAGACATTTTTATAAAAAATAATTTGACTTTTTGTTTTTTCTGATACACAGAAAAATTTTACTAAAATAATTTTAGAATTTTGCTAGACCAGCTCCGCTACAGCTTTGCTGGTTAGACCGAAGGTTGCTGTTAACACCATTACCTCTTATTTCTTCAATTGTTTTTTCATTATTTTTATTTTCATTATGTTTACTATCAGACCCCACAGCTATTTTAGCAATTTTGTTTTTTGTTTCCTCTGAAAGTTTTTTTAAATTTTTTAGTTCTTCAGAATCATTCCTAAGTTTACGAATAGCTTCTAGTTGTTTTAATTCGTTTTGAGACTTAACAGCATTTGATATTGCACTAGCTGTACTACCTATAGCAGCTGCTCCTTTTGCAGCAGATGTAATCAAATCTTTATTATTTTTAGTTAAGTTAACGATACTTCCAATACCAGAAAATATACCGACTCCGCTGTTTACACTATCCCTTTCTTTTTGAATTGTTTCTACACTGTTATAATGGTAAACAGATTTCATAGATGGTTCATGAGCAATTCTTTGATTTGAAGCAAAATGTTTAAGATTGTGTTTATAAATTATAGGCATTTTTTAGGATTAAATTTGACTTTTGGGAAAAAATATTTACGTTAATATTTGCGCTAAGATTTCCGTTTGTGAATGGACAAAACTTCGAGATAACTTTATTAATTGACTGTTGCACTTTATCTATTGCGTCAAGTAGCGTGTGATGTACTTTAATTTCTTTTCTATTAACTTGCATTTTCTGCTGATTCATCTTCAACGCCGCTTTAAGAGCATTTAACTTAATTTTAAGAACATCTAATTGTCTTTTAACAGCATCTAACTGTTCTTTATTTTCTTTAGAGTTTTCTTGTAAATTTTTCTTTAATTCATTTTCTAAATTGATTTTAAGAGTTTTCATTTTATCAACTTTTTGATTAAGTGAGTTTACTTCATTTATTATTCTATTCATCTTTTTCATTTGTTGAGTAATTTTAGAACTTAATTCATCAACACTTTTTTGGAATGTAGCTTGTAACTGCTTTAAATTTTTTTTAATTCTTTCAGGAAGTTTTTCTATTTCATCTTCTAATTGTTCTTTCAATAATATTATCTGATGTTTATTTTTAATTACAGCAGATTTTAAATTTAAAGAAAGTAATATTAAAACTTTTGATTGTTCTGAAATCTTTTTAAAAAGTTTTGCTATATCTGCTTCTAGCTCTCTATCCTTTTTATCAAGTTTTAATAATTTTTCGTTTAATGATTTGTCATTAAGTTTTAGCAACTTTAATTCATTCATCAGTGGAACCATAACATCGTTTATATTTTTTTCTTTTAAGTCATTGATTTGTGTATCAACATATTGTTTATTTGTTAACTCTGTATTTTGTTGCGGAAGAATAGAAAGATGCAATGGACCAGATAAAACGTCTCCAGTTTTCATGATATAATTTTCTATTTCTATTTCTAATTCACGATTATTCGGGATATATGCACCTCCACCAACGTTTGGTAACATCATTTTTTAACAATAAAAAAATAAAATTTTTTATATAATGAGAAAAAAATAAAATTTTTTCTAATAAAAAAAATGGAAATGTCTCAAATTTGTCAAGTTTGTAAGATGCGTTTTTTAAATCAAACGCTATTATATTTTCATATGAAAAACACACCATGTGGTATGCATATGAATCAATTTCAACCTAATAATAATATTAAGCATAATAATAGTATTCAACCTAATAATAATATTCAGCATAATAATAGTATTCAACCTAATAATAATATTCAATCGCAGCAACCATTACAAAGATTAAAGCATTTATTTATTTCAGATCAAGTTCAAAATCTTTATACTGTTAGAAAAAATACACCAGGACAAAATAATAATGTAGCACAAAATAATTATGTTGATAAAAATCAATTTATAGAATGTAATAACAAAAAAATATGTTCCGGATGTAATAAAAATATAACGTCTAAAAATTTGCACGTCATTTAAAATTATGCGAACAACCTGAAGAGGTTAAAAAAGATAAATTAAAAGATCAGTTATGTCGTAATTGTAATAAATATTTTACAATTCAAGGAATTACTAATCATTATAACTCTTGTGTAAGTTCTACAAGACAATGTACAAGTTGTCAAATTACTAAACCTAAGACAGAGTTTTATGATAGTAAATATCAGTGTAAGGATTGTTTAAAGGAAAAAGTTAAATGTAGAGGTTGTCAAAAAATTATATTAAAGAAAAATTTTCTGCGACATGTAACACTATGTCCAAAACTTAATCAAGATCTTAATCAACATAATAATAATTTATATCAAAATAATAATAATAATTTATATCAAAATAATAATAATAATTTATATTAGATGAAAAATTACTTTTTATTATTAAAATAGACTTATCTATTAAAATAGTTGTATTTCTACTAAAAATAGTCTTATATATATTAAAATATTATTTTTTTATAAAGAATAAAATATTATTTTATTAAAATATTCTTATGCATTCCGGAGGAGAGGAGAGGTTCGGAACATACATACTTCTTTTGAGTATAGGAACAAAAATACATATACATTCCGGAGGTGCTAGAGAGGTTAAAAACACTCATAAGAGTGTAAGAATGCGAGTCCGGAATTAAAAAATAATAATTCCTAAATTTTTTATTTTAAAAATATTAAATGAATAAAAGCGAAAATTTGGAAGATTTATATTCACCGGTTATAATTAAAAGTAATAAAAGTGAAAAAAGTAATAAAAGTAATCTAAGTCGTCATAAATCTCTTAATGTATTAAGTGAAATGATATATAATTATATAAATAACACTGAGTTTCAAGATACACTATCCCCTCAAGATCCGAATCTAAATAAAGACGAAGTAGAATATGTAAAAGATATTAATAATATTATAGATAATCCTAGATATAATACTATAGGTAATAATATATATAATAAAAAATATTTAGAGACACTACCCCTTAATTCACCTCCTAATAAAAAAAAACAATCAGATGTTACATGTCTTTGGAATTTTTTAAAATTTCATTGTATAAAAATATTATTTGCATGTATTTTAATATTTTTTATTTATCATCTTGTTATATTTATTGGAAATCAATGGGGTTACTTTCTAACAGAGGAACAAAAGAGGATAAATTTTTATAAACAAGAAATAAAAAATTTTAAAGGTTGGAAGACTGATGAGGATAAGATTAAGGATAAAACTAATAATAAAAATATTAAACAAGGTAAAATGTATGAAGAAAATTTACATTTCATTGTTTACGGTAAAACTGGAAGTGGTAAGACTACGTTTATTAAAAAATATATAAAGAAATTTTATAAGGATGAAACACAAGTACATATTTTTTGTATGCATACTTCTGAATGGCTAACTTTTACAAACGTTTATGATGATAAACAATTAGATGAGTTACAAGATATGGAAAGTTTTGCTGGTACACCTGAAAATAAATCTTTATTAATTTTAGATGATGTTGCAAGTTTATCAAAACAAAAAAATATGTCAGAAATATTTACAAAAGGAAGACATCAAGATATTCAAATAGTTGTATTAGCTCATAAAGCTTGTGATGTAGATAATAAGATTAGAGAAAACATTCAAACATTTTTTACAACTACACAAAATAATGCAGCATTCTTTAATGATATTAATAAAAATTATAAAATAAATATGCCTTTATCATATTATACACAACATAAATATGGAATAATACGTGTTGACACCATAAGTGAACATATGCAAGTATATGATAAAGATTTGAATATATTAGTAGATACTAAACATGAAATCTATAATAACTCTCAAGATTTTGATATTAGAATATATGCAAATACAAAACATTTATCAAATCAAGTTATAGAACAAATAATTAATTTTTTAGAATCTGAAGCAAAAGTACCACTAAAAATTATTCCTGATACATTTTATTTTTATTTTGATCATTATTTAAATGCAAAATTTGGTATACCAATACCTAACAGATTACAAGATAATGAAACATTAAACTACTTGAAAACTGCAATAGATGATGTTAGAAACGGCTTAAGAAAAGCAACACCAATAATATCTCATGTTAAATCTACATTTTCTGATGCCAAATCTACATTTGATGAAGCCAAAAAAACATATAATGCTATAAACCATTAATAAATGGTGTTAGTGAAATACTTAATAATTAAAGAAATTTATCATAATTTTACAGATATATATTTATAATATTTCCATTATATATATTTTTATAATGAACTAAAAATATTTTCTAATTTATCTTTTAATTTCTTTTATAATATTTTGTTTTAAAATTGTAAATATATGGATGAAGATTTAATTTATTTAATGTTTTTAAATCATATACTGTTAAGTTATCTTTATTAATTAACCACCATAAATTATTAAAAGCCAAGAATACTCTAAAACTTCGAAGACAAAGTGGAAAATCATTTGTTTTAGTATATTTAGGTATACCATGTTTTAATTTATAGTCTTTTACAAATTGCATATATTTATGGTGATAGCAAAATTTTACTTCTTGCTTAGGAGTAAGTGGATTTGTAGGATGTCTATAATTTTTCAAAACTGGTACATGTTCTATCTTATACTCTTCAAACATTTTTTTTATTTTTTATAAAAATATTTATTAAAAAAATATTTTAGAATTTTTTCTTTAAAAATTAAAACACAAATTTTTCTTTAAAAAATAAAAAAAATGGAAAAGTTTTATTGTGTCTTGTGAAAAAAAGTTGCAAACAAAAAGAAGTTATCAATCTCATTTACAAAGTAAAATGCATTTACAAAATGTAGATCGAGTTGATGAAGGAAATATATTAAAATTAAATAATTATAAAAACTATCTAGAAACATTACCTATTGATATAAAAGTTAAAAAAATATTTAATGATTATTCACATTCGGAATATAAAAAGTTTTTAATAGTGAAGATGAACATGTACCAGATGGAAGATATTTATTTAGCGATACTGATGAATTTAACGAAATAGATGAATTTGATAAAGCCGTAACAGATATAAAATATTTATTTAATGAATCTGTTGAACATAATGAAACCGATGAAACTTTTTATAATGTATTAACAAACTTTTATAATATATTTAAGAAATCTTTCAAATGTTATATGAATGTAGAAGTACTTTATACAAAAAATGGACCTGATGGAATTCCTGAAGAAATAATACAAGGACATTTTACAAATTCACAAGAAATTCATAATGTAAATGATATACAACCCATATTTGAATCGATGATACTTAAATTAGAAAATTGTATAATTGAAGCCCAGTTACGTGAATCTGGTTGGAGATTTGTTAAAATACTATCTAAGAAAATAGTAATTGATAAATATAAAAATAATACTGGTGGTAGTTATGTTCCTTTACCTTTCAGTTCACCACAAATAATCAACATAAAAAATGAAGATGATTATTGTTTTCTGTGGAGTATTATAGCACATTTACATCCTGCAGAATATCACAAAGAGAGAAAGTCATTATCATAAAGAAGAATACATAAAGGAATTTGATCTTTCGGATGGCTTACATGAATTTCCATATGATTATAATAGGTTAATAAAGTTTCATAAAAAGAATAAAAATTTAATAGAAGTAAATGTTTTAGAATTAAATGTGAATTATGTTTCTATTGGTAAAATTACTCCACTTTACTCAGATTCAAAAAAATTTTATTTGAATAATAAAAATTTATGTCAATCAGAAATAGTATATAATGATAGAGGAAATTACATGAATCATAATATTTTTTTACCAAGGAAATATAATATGTACTGAAAAATTTGAAATTATAAAAACACTATCACCAATAATGATTAATCATAATAATTATAAAGGACGTAATGATGATTATAATTACAAATATTCATCTTTATCTTTAGAATATCAACAAAAATTAGAAAATTTAAATAAAAGTTTACAAAAATGTAAAACAGATTATCAACAACAAACAAAAATGTTACTACAAGAATATCACCATAAATATCAAAATAAGATAGAAACGATACAAAAATTAAATGAAGACAATAAAGAATTAAATAATGAAGAAAATGAAACCAATCAAAAAATAAATGAATGTTTAAAAAAATGTATACAACAATATAAAGAACAATATAATAAAGAATATATTTATCAGCTACAAATATTAAATCAAAATTTTCATCGAAATACATTTAATCTTACAAAAGAAATTGATGAAACAAATGAAATATATCAAGATAAATTTGAAAAATTGAAACAAACAAAACAATCAGCAGAAGCTAATATATTATAATATCGGGGTCATTTTATATTGTGTGAAGATGTTTCTATATTTACAAAAACTTCAGATAATGCTTATTTTCCCTGTCTCCAATGTATGACGAGCTTTAGAACTTTAAAAGAAATGAATAGGCATTTGGAGAATTGCCAACAAAACGAAGCAGTTGAAAATACTTTTCCTAAAGATGATTATTTAGAATACAATAAATGGTATTTCAAAAATAAAGTACCCTTTACAATATATTGTGATTTCGAAGCATATAATGTTAATATGACACAAAAGCACGGGACATCGGAGATGTCTTCCAGGACTTCGCCCGATTCTGAAAATGATAATTCTGAAAATTGTACGGGCCAAGCCCTAGAACGTTCGGTTTCTAATTATGAAAAAAGTACATCTGAGCAAAGTAAAGAAAAATATTTATTTGAACAAAAACCATTATGTTGGGGAATGTACATTCATTCAAATTATCCTGAATTATTTAAATCAGAATATTATCAATACTATAGTGAAGATAGTTCAGAAATGTTTACAAAGAAAGTAGAAGAATTACAAGGACGTTTTTCACAATTGCTTGAAACAAATATACCAATGATTCCATTAACGGATGAAGAAAGAAAACATTTTTATAATGAAACAAAATGTTATTACTGTGGAAAAGGTTTTACAAATAATTATAAAACTGGCAGAGGTAGATATCTTGATAAGGTAAAAGATCATGATCATCTAAATGGATTATATAGAGGTGCAGCACATAATTCTTGTAATCTTAATGCTAATAAATTTAAATATAACTTTGTTCCTCTATATTTCTATAATGGTTCTAAATATGATTTCCATCTAGTAATGAAAGATTTATTTTCATCTGAAAAATTACAACAACAACAAATAAATGTACTATGTAAAACAGAAGAAGAATATTTTTCAATGCAATTAGGTTGTATTAGAATTTTAGATGCATTTAGATTTTTTACTCCTTATTCATTAGATGTTATGGGAAAAACTTTGAAATCTGAACAATGTAAAATATTAAATAAATATAATTTAAAACCTTTAAAAGGCATATTTCCGTATGAATACATAACTGGAGATTTTAATTCTGTGAATAAAATAATGAAAGAACAAAAACTTCCTCCAATAAATAAATTTAAATCAACATTAAAACAATCACAATTATCTGAAGAAGATTATGCAGAAGCTGAAAAGAATTGGAGAGAGTTAAATTGTAAAACAATGTATGATTATACAATTAAATATCTTCAGATAGATGTATTAATCCTTACTGATCTTTTTGAAAACTTTCGTGACATGTGTTTAGAATATTATGGAATAGATCCATGTTATTGTTATTCTACACCAGGTTTAACATGGCTAGCAGGATTGAAACACACTGGTGTTCAAGCCGATGGCTCTAGGACAAAGTCCGTTAAACTTAAACATTATAAAGAAAATACATATGATAAATTATTATTTTTTGAATCTGGTATTAGAGGTGGAGTTTCATCAGTTTTAGGTAATAGATATGTTAAATGTTATAATAAGAAAGTAAATCCACAAGAATATGGAATAATGAAACCTTTATCTCCAGAAGAAAGCGATCAGTTTATAAAATTGTTTAATCAAAATATAGAAGGACTTATATCAAATGAAGATAGTCAAGCAGCAGTTGATGAAATCATGAGAGAAAACTATTTGTTATATTATGATTTTAATAGCTTATATTCTTCTTGCATGATACAAGAATTACCAACAGGTGAGATGGAATGGTGTAATAATCTTGATTATCAAAAAACATATGATGGAAATTATAATCATGGTTATATATATGAAGTTGATTTAGTATATCCTGATTATATAAAAGGTGCAACAAAATATTTTCCTTTCTGTCCCGAAAGCAAAATTCCCAATATAGAAGATTTTTCAGATTATCAAAAATCTATAATTCCTAAGAAATACAGACCAACAAAAAAACTTATGTTAACACAAAGTAATAAAGGAAAGTATGTTGTTGAAGGAAGAATGCTAGATTGGTATTTAGAACATGGAATGATTCTCACCAAAATACATCGAAAACTATTTTATCAAAAATCTAAATGGTTAAAAAATTATATAGAGTTCAATATTGAAAAACGTAAAATAGCTAAAAGAAATCGAGATGATTTTGGAAACGTGTTCTTCAAATTAATGAATAATGCATTTTATGGTAAGACTTTAGAAAATGTGCGTAATAGACAAAATATTGAAATAGTTTATGATAAAGATAGGTTTCAAAATTTAACAAGGAAACCTACATATAAAAGAACTACTAGATTTAGTGATGAACTATGTGCTGTACATTTACCTCGAATTAGCGTAAAACATGATAAATTTAATTTTATTGGATTCACTATATTAGAATTAGCTAAACTATTTATGTATAGATTTATATATGATTATTTAGCACCTGCTTATGGCAAAAACTATAAATTACACTTTACAGATAACGATTCTGTTTTCTTAGAATTAACAATATCGTATAATTCTTCACTTGATGAAGAAATTGATAAAATAAAAGATATCATTCATCCTTCAGAATTATGTAAAGTAAAAGATGAATTAGAAGGAAATGAAGATTTCATAACAGAAGCTATATTTTTAAAATCTAAATGTTATTGTTATAATACAACTAATAATATTAAAACACATAAAACATTAAAAGGAATTTCAAAGGCATCAGTGGCTAATCAAATAACATTTCAAGATTATAAGAATGCATTATTTAATAATGAAATAAAAACAGCATATAATTATAGACTGAATTCAAAGAAACATAAAATGTATTTAAAAGAGGAACATAAATTAGCATTAGATCCATTTGATGATAAAAGAAAGATTTTGCCTGATGGAATAACTACTGAATCTTTTTAATTTTCTAATTTCTAAGATAGATAAATTTGATATATACATAAAATAATATAAAAATATAATATAAAAATATAATATAAAAATATAATATAAAAATATAATATAAAAATTGGATAAAATTAGAGCTGATAATTTTAAAGAATAAAACAATTAGACGAATTAATAAAAGAAAGAAATATTATGAAAGAAAATCATCTTCAGTATAGAATGAAAAAAGCTGGTATACAATCTGATATGTTTGACCAAGTAAAATTGACTGAAGAAGTAAAAACTGATTATGAAAAAACTGTCGAACCATTTAAAACTCTTGAAAAACAAATTAATGAAAAACGTGTTGATATAGCGGATCCAGTACTTAAAACACTATTAGATGATTATGGTTTGTTAGAAGCAAACATAGATAAAAAATTACCAAAATCTATGTTATTCGAACAATCTACTTTCTTTTTAGATAAAAAATTATTTGCACGATTTTATCTTGGTGGAAAATAAATATTTCCACAACCTTTACGGGGGTTAATTTTTACGCCAGATAAATCACCTATTAGTTTAGATAGAAATTTTGTTGATCTTTTAAGAGGAGCAGATTTAAAAAATTATGCTGTAGAAGATCTTATAAAATATAAAGCTATGTTAGATAGAGTTGATGCAGTAAAATCTCTTAGACGTTATAAACAATTAGAAAATTTATTATCAACGGGAGTTAAAGTAGGAAAAGGTTTTAAAACTGAAACAACTGTATTTTTACCAGATGATCCACAAGAATTACTAAATAGATTAAATATTTTAATATCTGCAATAAAAGAAGGACATAATTCTAGTTTCAATGAAATTCATGCTATATTGAAAAGACTGCTGGAAAAGAAGATTCTAAATGAAGAGGATTATCAAAGTGTAGCTGAAATATGTTGTTGTTTTTAATTTTTATCTATGATTTTTTATCTATGATTTTTTTATCTACGATTTTTTTATAAAAAATATTTCATAAATAAATATCTGTTTAATTTTTTTAGTTAAAAAATGTCTTCGAGAGAATTATCATCAGTAGATTTTGACAAAATTAATAATCATTTAGAAAATTTGACAGAGATTTTGGGTTCATCAAAATTTAGTACGACGTTAAAAATTATAACAACTACTTCATCACACACTTCTAATTTAGAACCCATTCTACATTTAGAACAAAATAAAAATTATCAAATTGCATTGACTAGTTTCTCCACATTTAACACTATTCAAAACGTTATCAAAGATGTGAATGATCAATTTAGATATTCTACTGATAAAGGCAAAACATGGAAAATACTAACTTTTCTTCCTGGTTCTTACGAAGTTGAATCAATATCAAATGAAATTAAGAGAAATTTAGGTATACCATTTAAAGATAAGAAACAATTACATTTTGCAGTTGAACCGGCAGTTAATAAATTTTCTCTTATTTTGGACGAAAATCATCAAGTTGATTTTAATCATGATAGATCATTGTCAAAGCTATTAGGATTTACTAAACAAACCTATAGTCAAGGTCATCATTTAGGTGAGAAGATTCCAAAAATAACTGAAATAAATTCAATTGTTGTACATTGTGACATTATTGAAGGAGGATATATAAATGGTAAATTGTCAAATTTAATATTCAGTTTTCCAGCTTTTACTGTACCCACTGGTTATAGACTAAATGTAATTCCACAAACATTAGTATATTTCCCTATTACAAGAAAAACTATTAACAACATTAACATGAGAATCACTGATGAAAAAGGACAAGAAATAAATTTTGGAGGTGAAGAGATTATGATAGATCTTTTGGTTCGGGAGGTATAAACTCCCGTTCGAGAGGTATAAACTCCCGTTCGAGAGGTATAAACTCCCACGCGAAGCTAGAGAAGTTTAATTTTCTTCATCTTTTAAAATAAAATAAAATTTTTTATTAAAAATGAGTGAACTACCTCCATTAAATTAAAAAAAAACTCAAATTTAATCATCATTCAAATTTATCTAATAAAGTTTTGTCAGTTATTTGCGGAAGATCAGGTTGTGGAAAAACGTATCTATTATTTAAAAGTTTAACGACTCCAAATTTTTTGGATTATAACAATCTTATAATTTATACAACAACAGCAGAACAACCCGTCTATCAATTTTTAAAATATGGATTTGAAAATAATCTTAAGAAAACAGCAATTGCTTCATTATTCAAAGAATATGAAAATTCTGAATATGAAGAAGAAATAAGTTCGTGGTGTGAAGAAGCAGCAAAAAATAATCAGTCAGTTGAAACCAATAAAAATAAGCATATAAAGATACAATTAATAGATGATAGTGGTAATATGCAAGATCCTAGTAAACTAGATAAAACAATGAAACATTGTGTAATTTTTGATGATTGTGTTAATGATAGAAATCAGTCAGTTCAGAGAAATTATTTCACAAGAGGTAGACATAATAACTGTAGTGTATTTTATTTAACACAAAGTATGTATTCATTAGACGGAAGTGTTAATAGAAAGAATGCAAATATATTTATACTATTTGAAATAAATGCAAGAAACTTAGGTGATTTGTTAAGAGATTTATGTATAAGAGATAAAGATGAATTTAAGCATTCGTGTAATAATGCTTGGTCAAAAGATTATGGCTTCATTACAATTAATATTGATAAAAAAACTCATGATAGAGTTATCGAAGATTTGTTTACCGAGTGATAAAAATATACAAATGTAGTATTATAATATTTCTTTTGTTATTATTATAAGCTTTAAGTTTATCCAATTCTAAAAAATAATATTTGAATTTTGTGGTAACATTGGAATACAACAAAAGCATTTTACTGAACAAATTATTTTTTTATTGCTTTGTTGTCTGACATCTTTTCGTTTAAAGTTTTCTCGTTTTAAGTTTTGTCTAATAAAGTTTTGTTTAATAAAGTTTTGCTTAAATTTTCGCTAAAAGTTTTTAGCTCTTTTAAAAAAATTTTGCCATTTTCTTCATTAGAAATTTTACCATCACTCGAAATTTTGCCATCCTGTTTATTCTTATCATCAACTTTTTCTGACTGCAATTGAAATGATATTTGATTTACTTCATTAACTATTTGATCAAATTTTTCAATCTCATCTAACGTAATAACATTATCATCACATACTCTTTGAAAGTAGTAGTGTAATTTGTCATAGACTTCTTTAATATGTAAATGCTTAGTTTTAATGATTTTCGTTTCTTTGATATTAAAGATTTATCTAACATTGTAACAAGTGAAGTTGCAAAAACACCCGTACCTGTTAAAGCTGTAGCAACTACTGGAATTAATAAAACACCTGAAGATATAACAATTGTTAAAGCACTTAAACTTATTGTTAAGAATATGCCAATTCCTTGTGTTACATTCTTAACTTTACTCCATTTCTTTCTTAATTTTTTATAATGTTCTAGTCTAAGTAATAATTGAGATTCCTTATCTTTCATATACCTAACTCTATCTTTGTGTTTTTCTTTGTTCATTTTTTCAATGTCCATTAAAGTAGAACTACGTTTATATGATAACGAAGGATATATTCTTGTGGTTTCTTCCATTTCGTCCCCGTTGAGGTTTCTTCCACTTTTGTTTCATCCATTTTTTAAAGAAATATTTTGAATAAATATTTTGAATACAATCTTCTGAAATTCTATTTAAATCGAAATTAGTAGGTCTGACCAAAAGCTCTGGGAGATAACTCAGTCAGATTTTCGCCATTCATTTTTAATGAAGATGTTTGCCAGTATGAATCGTAGATAAGCAATTGAATTTTTTGTATACGCCAGTATACCTCTACTACCCAATACCGATGCAATCGTACATGTTATGAGGATTAAAAAAACTACTCTTCATTCCACGAAAAATATCCTTTTTGGGAAGACATGCATCTTAATGCACATTTTAATTAGTTTTTGCAGAAGAAGTCGCTAATCTTAGTTTGTTTCGCTTGACTTGCTTTGACGTTGAACATTGAAGTGATAGCAGCTGCGGCTTGTGGCAGACAATAGCGCCAATGCGGGTATGTTTTAGTCGCTTCGCTGGGGCAAAGGTCATAAAGATTCTCTCTCTCTCAGAAACAGCTGCTGCCATTATTCCACGTATTACAATTTCATTCTTACTGCGTGCATTCATTCTGTGAGCGTTCTACGAGACTGTGACTGTTTACAATTTATCCGAGACCTAAACATCGAAGCTGTGTCAAAAATGAGTGCTTCTATTCATCGCGAATTCCTCAAATTTTGTGATCAAGTACTTCCACTCATCAAAGATGAGAAGAAAGATTTTTTCAAAACTCTTATTGTAAATCATGAATTCTATTTTCAAAAGAAGATAAGACCAGAAAAAGAAGACAAGAAAAATGAGATTTTTTCTGAAATAAGAAACTCATTTTCATCAGGACAACTAATCCAACGACAGCTCGACGTGAGTGCACAGGCGTAATGCACTATCCAAAACTGTGTTACAACCCTACATTCTCTAATTTATCAAGAAAAAGTACACAATAATTCTTCCTTATCAATTGCTATTTGTCAAGGATTTGTGATATCTAAATTAAAATCAATGGAACATTTGTCAATGGTAGCCTTTACTCAAAAGTTGGAGAGTGAATATAACATTAAATTCTCAAGAAGGTATGTAACGTTTTTGATAAAATTATATCGCCTTTCTCAAGCTAACACAAAGCTTCAAACATGTACTTTAAGTATATTCTTTGTTTTCAAAAACTTTAAGTATTTTGAAGATTATTTTGAATTTGAAAAAGAGGAACAGTTCCTTCAAATTAGCTCAGGGATATTTTCTTCCCAAGAATCCAATCAAACATCTGATATGACAACTGGACTAACGCAGCAATTAGAGACACAACATATACAGGAGCGCCAAACACAAAATGAGTAGTATGTATTGACAATCATTTTATGTAACAGAATAGAAAAATGGGAATGCTATTCGCAGCTTATAAATGAAACAGTGGTTGCTTTTTCTTATATTGTAAGACTTTGCTATATTATGTGAGTAGCATGCATTAACATTTTATTTTGTGAGACGGAATAAGAGAATGGGAATGAGCATCCGCAGCTTATAAATGTAACATTCTTTATTTTTTTCTTATACTGTGTGACTTCTGGCATATTATTTGACGTAGTGTTGTGTATTGTCAATCATTTTATGAAACAATAGAAAAATGGGAATGCCATTCCCAGTTTATGAATGTAACATTTTTCTAGTTCTCATATATTTACTTTGTAATCTAAACTACTTGTACATACATCTGAATAAAATATTTCAAAAAGAAAAAAGAATGTGTTTTCATTTTGCATTAACCGCTACCTGTTAAAGAAATATTATTAGACACATGATATATTTTAAAAACCTGAAAAATGAATTTAAAAGACGTTTTTAAAAATACCAATTTTTATGATTTTCGGTGTCCTGGAACGGTCATGATTTAAGCGAGAAAATTGTAATTCACAAATTTGAGATTCTTAACTTTTATGATTTTCGGTGTCCTGGAACGGTCATGATTTTGGGAGTAAAAATTGTAATTCTCAAATTTGAGATTTTGAAAAATTTGAAAAATTGGGTATTTTTAAAAACGCCTAAATTTATGAATTTAGGTCTTCATAACCTGAAAAGGGGTTCAAATTCATGAATTTATGTCGTTTTTAAAAATACCATTTTTTGAAAAAATGGTACTTTTTGAATGGACTAAATTCATCTATTTAAGTCTTTAAAACCTGAAAAAAGGACTAAATTCATAATTTATGTCGTTTTTAAAGATACTATTTTTTTGAATTTTATGGTGTCCTGGGACGCTCTTTTTCCCATTACTATTGTAATCTATGAGAATAGCTGTTATACTTGATACCAGATCGTTTACAAACGATGCGGATGAAGAATCTCTGGACACGCTCAATACGGAAAATGTCGCGTTTGAGGTACGGTGAAAAGATTACACTTCCATATTCCAAGAGAGGGTGAACAAAGGCTTTCATTAAGATACGGGAGTTGTGGCAAACGAAAGATTTCGGGATGCAGTATGCTCTGGCATATGCGGTTGAGCTGATGCGCGCACAGTGATCACTAAATCTGAGATCTGATGAGAACAAAAAGCCTACGTCTTTCACAGTGACTGAATTTTTCAGGGATACGCTGTCAAGATGATAGTTGACGGAAGAAGCATATCGATCTCCAGCAGTAAACAGTAAGCTTTTTTGCATAGAAATCTTCATGTTGCCATGTTTTACACCAATTATCAAATTTGAGAAGAGTATGTTTTAGGTCTGAAGATACTTGTGAAGAGGAGCTATAACTTCTGGCTGACATAAATTTGAAGTCATCAGCATAAAGGCGGGATGAAGTCGATCCAACAAGGCAGTCAAACACATCGTTGACATAAAGAAAGAACAATACAGGTCCAATAAAAGAGCCTTGGGGCACGCCACTTGTAACAGCTACCTCGTCCGAAGTGATGGGGTTGATTAGGACTCTCTGAGTTCGATTACATGGATAATTATTAATCCATTGGATCAATTGACCACTGAAACCATAGGTTGAGAGTTTATGGAGAAGTTAAGTAATTGATACTGTGTCGAAGCCCTTAGAGAAATCATTGTACACGCAATCGAAGCGATTATGGAGACTTAATGCAGACACATTTCGAATATCGAACTGAGCATGTGTGTAACTGTTGAACGTCGGGGAAGGAAACCGTGCTGTTCCATGGATAAAAGCTTATGGTTCATTGTATAGGAATATATTTCATCAGAAATTACCCTTTCCATGACCTTACAACAGCCAGAGGTAAGTGAGATCGGGCGATAGCTATTGGGGGAAGAGGAGGATCTTTTGTTCTTAAAGACTGGACAAACTAGAGCTTTTTTCCAAATAGATGATAATTTGCCGGTTGACATGGATAGATCAAAAATGCAACTTAATGGAAATGCGAGAGCACTAGCAAGACGTCGAAGAATAAGTAGAGGGATATCATCAGGAGTTTGTGATAATTTAGGCGGCAACCGTTCTAGAGCTCTTTCAACAAGTTCCGGAGTAAAATGAATGAAATCCAGAGATATTCCAGAATTCACTCGTTTAGTTAAAAGGGAGGTAAGGCATTCTCATCTGATGTAAAAACGGATGCAAAGTAAGCATTTAATAAGTTTGCTTTATCGAGGGTGTCAAAAATCATACTGTCATTTTCATTGCAGATGGGTGGAATTGCGCGACTACTTTTCGTTCGGCGATTAGCATAGGCGTAAAATTTACGAATATCTCCACTCTGAGTTAGCTTTTCATCTCTAGACATCGCTATTTGTTCTACTGCGTGATCATATTCTTGTGCAACTTCTTTATATTTTGCGGAATTTTTCTTATAATTTTTCTTCTTCTTAGCAAGGAGTTTTCGTAGAATTTTCGGAGCTCTTGAACACTACTTTTTTTCGGTAATCACAGGGACATAATGCAAATGGAAAATTTTGAAATTTACTTTTCGGTGATTGACGTTTTTTCCTTTGTTTTGGAGACTTATTATAGTTGTTTGAAAAGACTATGTAATATTCAAAGACCGAAAACTTCTCTTTCTATCCCTGCAGGTTAACTTTTGGAACCAACTGCACCTCATCAACGTCTATTTCAGATTTTTCCAAATGAATTTCAGACATCAGATGTATTTCAGATTTCTCTAGCTGAATTTCAGATATCTGTTGGAAGCTCAACTTTTAAAGGATCTGAAATTCAACTGGAGATCTCCAATTCTTCTGGATCACATCTGAAATTCATTTGGGCAGATCTGAAATCGATTTGGAACTATCTGAACCATCTGAACTAGAAATGGAGGATGTGTATCCTCAACGAAGATATCGGACACTGCGCGAGAAGTTAGAAGCCATCATAGATATTCTTTTACGCATCACAGATATCTTTAGTTTCCAAATATCTCAGGAGTTTACAGTCTTCATATCTTCCAATATGGTCGCTCATCAATGCTGCGTGGACTATGTCTTCACATGTTCATCAACACATGGAGAATTTGTATCACGATCAACGCTGCATAACAATGCTTAGCTTTCAAACGAACAATTAGCAAACTCCAAAATGAAGCATATTATTTTTGCTCCAGATCTTAAACATTGCATGAAATCATACCCTTATTGTAAAGCAAGATTCACGTTATGCCAAATGGTGTCTGTGTGATAATTAAAAATGCTAACAAATTGGCACAAAGTCATTGGTGGCAAAAGAATGTTCAAAAATCCGCGGACGGAACTCGTATTGCAACGATCGCTTTAATCGAAATAATGATTAAATCAAGAGTTTTAGACCCAATTTATTGGTACGTAGCTGCATCGGCAGCGGAAGCGCTCAAATTATAGGGCCTATCAAAAAAATCAAAACTTTCAAAATTTTCCATAATTTTCCACGGAAAATTTTGATTCAAAATTTTCCGGAAAATTTTCATCACTAATCACAGGGACATAATGTGCAATACAGCTATGTGTATAGTTAAAAGAAAGAAATCCCACGCAGCTTCAACATCTACAGAGCCATTCATGATAGGTGACCAGTTAGTGCTGCTAAGGTACGTGGACATGCCATTGAAGTCTGCCTTATTATAGTCGTAAAAACGACGAATGGATTTCGGAGGACTAAGAGTGCTCGGCGACAGGATAGAGAATTCAACGGACAAGTGATCGCAAGAAGAGTGAAAAGAAGGGGAAACACTGATTTTAGAGACAACATTTGGACAATTTGTGAGCACGAGATCTAGGATGGCGTTTCCTTGAGTTGGAGTTCCAACCAGTTGTGTAAGATTATTCTGGGAAATACCGTTTAAGAACGTCTCATGAGCAGCATCACCTCGGTTAATGGGAATGGACCAATCTATATGTGGTAGGTTTAGATCTCCACATAAGAATGTATGTTTGTTTGGAATCGAGTTGATCGCCAAAAGCAGAAGCGTGTTTATAATTGTCATCGTTGTTGAAAACAGGTTGGATCGCTTCTTGAAAACTTTAATGGCTCGATAAAAACAAAAGTTAGCTATGTACAATAAAATCCGCCAGTACTTCGTGCCACTGACACTTCTATGGGCGCCCATAGAAGTGTCAGTGGCACGAAGTACTGGCGGATTTTATTGTACATAGCTAACTTTTGTTTTTATCGAGCCATTAAAGTTTTCAAGAAGCGATCCAACGTGTTTTCAACAACGATGACAATGTTTGTTTGGGTTGATCCACAGATCTAGTAAATCAATTAAGGAATTTGCAGTGTCTGAGGAGACAGGGGGAGGAAGATACAATGAGATAAATCTATAAGATTCCTGCAATGATTCCTGCAATCTGTTGTTCAGTGACACAAGGAGCGAAACAATCAGTAGATGATTGACGTGAATGGTGGAACACTTCATTAAGATTGTTAGCCAGACACTCATCAATGTGTTCATCTTTTGAATTATACCTTTTACCTGTGTGTCAATCACTTTCCATTCATCTGTAGTTGGTAGAGGAATTAAGAGTGCGTAGTATTTTCTGTTTTGAGACACTGTGTCCGAAATGTATCTTTCTCTCAAACATAGATATTTACCAAAGTTGCCACGACTTAAAGCTCGATCTCGCGCGTCTGAAATTACGAGAGGAGGCAGGAGCACAGGTCAGTCAAAGTGGAAGGAAGGGTCTGAAATGATGATGTCCAAAACATTACTAGTTTACTACCTCTTGTGTAAGGACATGTACGTGTTGTTTCAAATTATTATGCTCACAAAAGTCAGGGATTTTTCAGCGCAAATTATTGACATCCCCAGACAGTAAAAGTCGAACAGGCACGTTCGAGGGTGTCGGTGAGCCTCTGTATGAATTCCATAACTGACATCATGAGCTAACGCACTACCCCAGTAGGGGTGGTAAATAACGGTCGATTAGCATATCAAAGGTGTCAATATGACAACACAAAAAATTAGTTTTCAGTTGATTAATGACACCGTTACTGATTACAGAAATGCGCACATCAGTTTCATGATATAACGCGACTCTACTACCTCCCATATCACGATCAAGTCTGACAATCTGGTAGCCAGGTATCAAAACTGAATCATCAACTGTGCCGTCGAACTAAGTCTAGTCTTCGCGGTTAAGCGGTTAAATGAACTCAAAGGAGATACAGTCGGAATTGTTTCCATGTGAGCTATGCGCATTTACACAGTTTTGTAGAAATTACAACGGAATTGACTGATCATGATAGCACAAAGCAGAAGGAAATGATATTATTTTACAGATAGTCCGCGTCTGACAGTCTTGGAGAGGTAATGTTTGTTAAATTGGCAACTCGATGACCTGCGCTATTGCTTTCCTGCTGAACCTCAAGAGAAACTTCTTACGCGTGATCAGGCAACAGCTGCCACTGACATGGTAAAATCACAGATTCAAAGACAATGATTTCAATTAACTTTGAAAGATGTAAATGGGTCCACATCACTATTCAGATTCGAGAAATGAAACATGAATTTATTGAATCATAAAATCAAGCCGGTGAAAATTGAATTAAAAACTTAAATTTCAGCCAAGAAAGCACGGATAATATCGCGACTTTTTCATGAAGACTTTCATTATCAGTGGCGTCTTCTCCGTACCTGCGAGGCCTTCGGCGCATCCCCAAAAATAATATTCCAACAATTATAAAAATGAAAAGCGTCATCATTCATTTAAATTCGATAGCTCCTCGTGACAGCTGCGCACAGCTTTCCGTCTCAAAGTCAGACGCTCAACGTACCTCATTGAACAGTTTTGCAGCACGTGCTCGAATCGCAGCTGTTTTCTTCGAACAATTAGACACACAAGCTGGTCGTGTGTTCAGACGGAGCATTGATATTCAGACAGAGCGAAAGAGAGTTGTGTGCGTGTGAGGCAGTAAGCGCACGCGCCCGCGCCAATATTGGCTTTTCCGATAGACATGATGCTTTGCCTTCTCCAATTTTTGAAATGAAATTCTACACAATTCTTGATTGAGGCGCGGTATCTAAATATAGTAAGGGAAGCGCAACCCAATTGTTCTTGGATTCGCTTTAGAGGCCAGTACGTCAACAGTAGCAGATGGCTGACGCTCAGACAAGACTGCGTCAGATGATGAGCGTTCTCCAATGAATGCAGAGTAATGCATCTGACTCGAACACCCAGATTCGGTAGAATTCCATAATTTGTTTATACGTGATTGATGTGACACTATGTTTAGTACTGCAGATGAGATTATAACCACGCCTTTCGTCCGAAGGGAATATAGTGAAAATATGACAGTTTCTAACTTCTGGCGTATTGTCCGATCTTAGTTGAGGACAAACTACACATCTTCCATTTCTAGCTCAGATGGTTCAGATAGTTTCAAATCGATTTCAGATCTATACCCAAATGAATCTCAGACATTTCCAGATTCTCCAGACATCTCAGACATCTCAGACATTTGGAGATTCTCCAGTTGAATTGAAGATCCTTTCAAAGTTGGGTTCCTGACATATATCCGAAATTCAATGAGAGAAATCTGAAATCCATCTGATGTCTGAAATTCATTTGGAAAGATCTGAAATAGTCATGGAAACGGTGCAGTTGGTTCCAAAAGGTAACATGTAGGGATGATGGAGAAGTTTTCGGTCTTTGAATATTACATAGTCTTTTCAAACGACTATAACAAGTCTCCAAAACAAAGGCAAAAACGCCAATCACCGAAAAAATTTGAAAAAATTGGAAAATTTTCCATTTGCATCACTACTTGACCTTAAAAAATGTTCGGGCAATAGTTATTTAAATTTCAACTTTTATGAAAATTAATGTTGTAACATAAAAAATGTCTGGTATAGAAATACCATTCCAATGCCGAGTGAAGGCCTATGGTCTGGGCGCACGCGACGCCACTGTTCATTATAATTTGGAGCATAGAGTAGGGATATGTAGGTAGAGTGTCGACTCAAAAAAGTATTCTGTATACAGTGAACATTTTTATATGAAAAGATTCAGTTTTCTGCGGAGATTACGTTCCCGTGGTCCAAAAATTATTTGAGCACTTTTGAAAAAAGTCAAAATTTTGCCAATTTAAGTACTACCGAGATGACTCTCCTAAATAAGTAGTATGAAACAAGTTGGATATCGAAGGGATTGAATATTTGCTAATAAGCATCCTAACTAAGCGGAAATCAAGCTGATTATCAAGGGAATTTCATGAATTGTATTGTAATGAAAGTCTTCATGAAAAAGTCGCGATGTTATTCGTGCTTTCATGCTTGAAATTTCAAGTTTTTAATTCAATTTTCATCGGCATGATTTTATGATTCTCTAAATTCATGTTTATTTTCTTGAATCTGAATAGTGATATGGAACCATTTACATCTTTCAAAGTTAAAAGAATTCATTGTCTTTGATTATGTGATTTTCTGCCAGTTGCAGGTTGCCTGTGATATGATCATGCTTAAGAAAATACTCTTGAAAAGAGGATGATAGTAATAGGAACCCATAGAATTGCTAGTTTAACAAACATTAAATATCCAATGCAGCAGTCATGAGAATATGTGAAATACCATCATTCCTTCTCCATTACAAACATGATCACTCAATTTCGTTGTAATTTCTGCAAAACTGCAAAAACTTTGCATATCTCATATTTGGTGACAATACCACCTGTATCTCACTTGAGTTCACTTAATAAAATTGAAAGTGTATACACATTGGGGATTTAATAAATGCGGAGTTACCACTCTACCTAATATAACTACTCTATGATATGGAGCATGAAATTCCTTTGATAATCAGCTTGATTATCATTCGGTCGCTCGCTCTCAGGGGAGACGGTCGGATAGCTAGCGTGGTGCTGCCCACCATCGTCGCTACTTTTATCTTGCCTTCCTGCGCGTCGGTTACACTGTGAACACTGTCATTCTTCGCTATCATCTTCAGTGCTTATCTCATGTTAAAATCCGGTGTTGGTATCTCGTACGTCGGCCTACATTACACTTTTTTTATGAGCATTTTGAGCATTTTTGCACTTACTTCGCGTCGTATCCTTCAACCCTATTGGCTATCTCAGCGTGCAAGCGTTTCCCTTCTCCCGCCAAACCCAGTGGATTATTAGTGTCACCGTGTTGCAGTTTTCGTTCGCCTCTTGGCTAATATAACATTCAACGCCAGCATCTTCGACACTCTCTCTCCCCTCTGTCGTTACGTCATCATGATGATCGATGATACACTGCTGACCGCTGCTTGCTGCTTCTCCCTAAGATGGTGACTGGTGAGGTGACGACACGATCAGCTGTTTCACTGACGCTCAACGTCATCGGCTGAGAACTATATCACGCTTGCACCTCAGTCCCTGATTAGGGAAGCTATCTCGCATCGCCCATGTCATATGCGGTCTGGCCGAACGGATCAATGCTGAACTTTTGCCTCCACGATCTCTGGGTCGAATCCTCCCTCCATTCATTCGATCACTCGGCTTCGTGTCGTGCTGTCGGATAAGCTAGCGCTGCTTCAGCGTAGCTTGCAGTGCATGTATTGATTGATTGTTCACTGCCTGTTGTGATGGAAACTTGCATGGAAGTAATCCGACGGCTGCGCTATCAGAAATGTATTTGCGTGAACCGTACTGTGAAAAGACGATTAAAATATTTTGGAATATTTGTGCATCATATCTCAGTGAAATCTTCAGACCGAGTAATTCGAAGAAATGGTAGACCCGTCAGTTTCAATGGAGCTAACGTTCGTAATTTGATTACTTGTTCTATACAACGGCGATGCCAAGGTCGAATTGGTAAATATAACCGACTGAGTGTTCCATCTCTACTGTTGACCAATGTGAGGTCCATTTTTAACAAAATGGACGAATTGGAATTACGATTTTCGAAATTTAAACCGGATATTGCGATTCTGACGGAAACATGGTTAGATATGGAAACTCCTGACTCCTGTATCTCACTTCCTGGATACCATGTACTACGAAAAGACCGCAATAAGAACGGTGGAGGTATTCTATATTATTTTCGCACATATCTTGATTATGTGGAGATTCAGTCTGTGGATGTCCCGTCTTTGATGACATGCAGTAGTGAAATACTCCCCGTTCTCGTTCCTGAGATGGAATTGGTAATTATTGCAATATATCATCCCTTCTGGAAAAATGACGACAAAGATGCTGAGGCGATATCATGTGTGATGGACGTAATTGAGCACGTATTCTCTATTTCTACGTGCAATCCTACTACCACAAAAATTATTTTTTGTGGAGATTTGAATGATCTTATAAATAACACGGACGATTTGGAAAATACGTATAATCTAAAGAGAATGGTACATTCAAAAACAAGAGGGAATCGCATTTTGGATCAAATTATTACTAACATTGATAGTGATGTGCTAGCCAAAGTATCTGCGCCAATTGGCAAGTCAGATCATTCCGTTGTCTTTTGGAATCCTATATGTGTCAAGGCGGTTCAGGTGACGAAAAAGAGAATTCGGAACTTCAGTGTCTCTAACAAGGTTTCATTCACAAGGACTCTATCTCTCATTAATTGGGACCTAATTTACGATATTAAGGATCTTGAAGTGGCAAGTATTGCGCTTCAAAATGTATTATGGTATGTGTTCGATACATGTTTTCCTTGGATCACTGTTCGGTTCAGGAATACTGATCCCCCATGGTTGGATGGACAACTTAAAATTCTAATTGATAAAAGGGATCGTGCTTTCTGCAAGAAAGACCAGCAGAAGTACATGAAGCTTCGACTGGAAGTGATCAGGTATTCTACGTTTTTGAAGTCCAGTTATCTAAGGAAAGTTGATGATTCTTGTCATTCTAGGGATGATTGGAATCGCATTCGTAATGTTTCAAGGAATAATCGTGCCGATTCATCCATTGCCTTCTCAGCGGATGAGTTGAATCAATACTTTGCTTCTGTATTCCAAGATGGTGATGATTCTATTCATTTCAATTATGATGTGTGTAAATCTTTGCCTGATCATACCCTTACTGTGCAGGATTATGAATTAGATCAATATTTACAAAAGTTGAAGAAGGGTAATGGCGGACCCGATGGTATCCCTTTTTGGGTGTATCGTGATAATTCTAGCATCCTAGCCGGTCCGATTGCTTTTGTTTTCAATAAATGTTTTGGTTTTGGTCGAATACCTTCCCTCTTTAAATTCTGTGATATTGTGCCTATTCAAAAGTGTGCTAAAGCTACGAATTTGTCTGATCACCGTCCAATATCTATCACACCTGTGCTTTCTAAAGTAATGGAACGTGTAGTACTATCTAATTGGATATTACCGTACATACTCAGTAAGATTGATGGTATGCAGTTTGCCTATGTACCGGGTATGGGCAAAGGAACTTCCACTGCTTTGACTTATGTAAATGATAGCATCCTTAGTTATCTGGATCGTAAGCCTGGAGCAGTCCGGGTAGTTGCGGCGGATTTTTCTAAAGCTTTTGATCGCCTAACATTTCAATCAATTTTGTCATCTCTTGTCAGTTTGAATATTCCGCGCCAGGCTCTAGTGTTTGTAAAAGACTTTCTCTGTGGGCGCAAACAACGTGTTCGAGTTAATGATGCGTTGTCGGATTGGTGTGATATATCTAGTGGAGTGCCCCAAGGTAGCTGTCTCGGGCCTATTTTATTTTCTGTTGTCATCGACACCCTCCAGCCAATTTGTGAGAATTCAAAAATGGTAAAATATGCTGATGACGTAACATTACTGCATTATGTGCGTTATGATAGTGAAGATCGTCTGCAGTTGGAATGGACTAATGTAGAGAGGTGGTCTCAATCTGTCGGTCTTAACATAAACTTTTCGAAAAGTTGCATTATGAATTATTGTACCATGAAGAATTTGAGTTTAACTGAAATTGTCTCCGAAAGTGGTGTTACTATTCAAACAGTACAATCAGTAAAATTGCTCGGTGTTACATTCTCGTGTGATTTTTCATGGAATGAACATGTTAGACTTACCACTGCTAAATGTTATCGTAAAATTTTCATTTTACGCAATCTGAAGAGAGCAAATTGCTCCGAAGAACTAATTTTTTAATGTTACGTTTGTTTTATTTGTTCTTTATTAACCTTTTCTTTTCCTTGTTTCTGTAATCTGCCAAAATATTTGTTTCGTAAATTGTTGAGAGTTGAGAGTCGTGCTGCACGGTTTTTTCCCAATTGTGAATATTCTGACTTATCTAATGCTGTTGATAGTCTCTGTAATCGTTTGTTCAGGCAGATTGAAGTCAATACTGATCATCCTTTGCGTGTTTTATTCAAAGAGAGATGTACAAGTCGTAGAAATCCATACAGAATTACCGCACCCTATGCTTCAACTCGTCGTTACAGCGAATCTTTTATTAAGTACGGTCGCTAATATTTCATGCTTTTTTTGTGCTGTGCTTCCATGCATAATTTTTACTTATACTTTTTATCTTTATCTTATGATGGATTTGTAAACTTTCACCGCCTTTGTGAATTTCAATAAACGTGATTTGATTTGATTTGATTTTTGATTTCCGCTTAGTTAGGATGCTTATTAGCAAATATTCAATCCCTTCGATATCCAACTTGTTTCATACTACTTATTTAGGAGAGTCATCTCGGTAGTATTTAAATTGCCAAAATTTTGACCATAGACATCGGATAACATTATTAGGACTAGACCGGACACAGCTGATTTCCGGTGGCCTATAAAGCCGTTCGGTAGCAACATTGAAAAATTGTTTGTCTAAGCAAATTTCTGTATGAGGGAATTTAAAATATCGATAACACCATGTCTCTGATCAGCTGATGATGTTATGCACGTTTTATCATTTGGAGTTGCTAGCTTAAACATTACTTTTAGGATCCCAATTACACTTCCGAAGCAATTACAGCTGAGTTATTACACTACTCATCTGTTGTTCATTGTAGATATTTACGTACATGCAGCAAACGACTTGGCAACTAGATGATATGTGATCATCTAGGTGAAATCATGAATTATAGAAAGATATGTCTTTTTACAGTATCTTTTGTTATGTCTTTTTGCAAAGTAACAAGCATAGTCAAAGGGAATTGAGCTGACACATGTCACAGCTTAATCAAGTTACAAGGCGTAATATCATGTCAATTATTGATCTTCGGTTGATGATCCCCAAAAATCCCTGATGGTGGTTATGAATCGCGTGGTTTCAGTATAGTGTTGCTCAGTGTCACCTCTCAATGATTGTCATTTCTTCTCAGAATGTAGACACAACACCGCAGTCCTTCTTCTTAGAACATCGGAAATTCATTCCTAGTTCATCTTCTTTCTTAGGTCATCACTCCTGCGTCCATCGGCCAGTCTCACACCGCACACTCTTCTCACCATGTTTTTTCAATCTTCATGATCTGATCACTATTCATGGCCCTTGTCCCGTACATCATCGTGCTGCGGACACAATCAGAACACACCTGACCTTTCATTTTGAAGGTTGGAGCTTTGGATGTCAGGAAAGGTGGATGTTCATGGAACTTCGACCATCCACATCCGGCGCACTTTTGAGAGGGCGGCGCTCGGCGCGTTGTCGCGCACGGTTTTGGAGTTTGTAAAAATAGATCTTACACATAGCGCGTCAACCTTGCCAGACACAGGTTTTGGCAAGCCTAATTTCAGGAATTCTAGGAATAGATCGCTTACGTCTGGCGCGCTGGCAAGTCAACCTGAAAAACCTGTTGTGCCTAGCACTGGCTTTGCGCTTGTTTTTAGAAATTCGAGAAGTATAACGACGGGTCAACGTCGGATCTGACGCTCTGGTGCGTCAACCCGAATCTGGTGAGCTGGCGTACCGAAATAGAATCTGGAGCGCCTGGTGCTGGCATAGAATTCAGAATTTCAACCAGATTTCAGAATGCCAACGCAAACAGACTTATCTAAACCTTTTGTGACACAGGGCACACAAAAGCTCCATATAACAACAGTAGGCGGTCAAGTTATAATAACGTACACAGATCTTCTTTATTTATAAAACATGCATATAAAGGTGTCGTATTTTTGTTAACTTAATCCTGCGTGTTACAGCTCCAACTGTTTTCATGATCATGTTGACCTTATTTTAATTGATAACATCTGCAAATACACTTGGATTCAGCCGTTTTCCACTTGCCACAAAACGGAAGTGGATCATCAGACAAGGATGATTGCCGAGTGCTTTCTATTAATGTCATCTGATCTTACGACAGTAACCCGCTCTGATCAATAATCCTGGTGCATGTCCTGGTGGACGTCCACCTATCATTTTGAAAAATATGAAAGTGAAATGTGATTCAGTAGACTACCAGGACTACCAGAAACACAGATTAATTTATTATTTTTAACTTTAAATCGTGTTTTTGAGGCTTATACTTTACAAACACTTTGTAAAGCGATTCATATAAAGCTAGCTGTGTAGGCCTGCTGATGTTGTACAGGGTGTCAAGTATTGAACAGAAATAAATCATTGACTGAAATTTTCCGAGGAAAAAAATTAGAATTTCTGACGCAGAGAAAATAAAAGAAACAGCAAAACCTACATAGCATCGAGAAAACTATACTATGTGATCAAGCTATCATGTGAATTTGATCTAAGTGAGGTATAGATGTCAGGGTGACAATCAAGGTGATGTTATTGTTGTCAAAAGCCTCATCAACGTGAATCAATCACTGTACCCACCAAAGAACCACCTTTTCACTGCGGCTGATGGATTCGAACCACCGGTTGTGAAAGAATCAGTTGATATGGCTTTCTGTACACTAAATTTGGCGATTCCGCTATTTCTTTATTTACTTTGTGCATCAAATCTGTCAGTTCTTATACAATTTAAACGAAGCAAATGCGCATTTCTCTGCCAAATTATTTGCACTGACAGCAAATAAATATAACTCTTTAATAAATTTGAATGATGCTGTTAGTTAGAACAGTCTCGTCAGCTTTCAATCTAAACTATCTCTTAACTATCAAACATGGCGAGTACATTTACATGTATAACTTAGTGTGCAGGCATCATATTGTGATGCTGTTGAAGTATGTAATTAAGAATCACGTTGATGCTCTTTTGTTGTAGTGCTTCTCTTGTGTCAGTAGATTTGTGTCGGAGTTGAAATACTCCACTCTATTGCTATAGGAGTTCGCATTCAATCCCTGACTCTAAAAGAGCAAAGCAGCGTCAGACTTGTAAAAGTAGCAGTGAGCATTTTTGGACATCTGCGTTCGGAGATATTCTTAGCGAAGTTGTAATCTCATGAGGTAATTTCATTGTACTCTTGTAATTTAATTGCTTCATCAATGGACATCCTGGAATATACATGGAATTAGAATACTTCCGTACTTGGAATTTTCGGATCCGATAATTTATTAAGTAGGCCATCCGAATTGATCAATCTTTTACCGTTTCATGTAACAGCTTCTACAAACCCGAAAATTGAGTCAAAATATGAATAATCTTCGAACCTTTGTACGACGAACAAGATGTGCCACTGTAAATTTCCATGGTAATTAACTTAATTTCATTCTAAGTCAAGCATTCTTTGAGACTCTTGTTACAAGCTTGATATTTTGCACGTTCTATGCTATTCAAATATGAACACGCCTACATTGCACATCGTCTAGGCAGTATTTAGGAAACACATGGATAATTTTCAAAAACATAAGTTTTCAAATATTTGTCAGATAATTCTTAAACACCGCGAACATAATGTCCGCAAAGAAAGTGATTCTTTCATATACAATTGATACATCAACTTTTTGAGTTGACACTGTGCCTACCAGAGTCGGAAAAGTCGGAATTGGAATTGGAATTGACCCTGATAAACCTCAATTCCACTTTTTCGATAGACCTGTTATAAATCTATTTGTACAAAAATTGAAATCGCAACGTCCAATCACAACAATTAACAATATTAATTTTTAAGAGATACGATACGCAACGATGAAAGAAAAACTTTAAACTTACAGTTCACTTCTTAATGTTGAATTCACTTCAATACGATGGGACTCATTTATACCAAAATAATATCATAAATATCAGTGTCACTTATACCGTCAATCTTCAATTGCGCTCGCTGATGTGTTGCAGTATACGCTGCTGTGTCGTTGTTCGCTGTCGGGCAGTTGTTGTTGTTATTTCTGTAGAAGTTACACCGCGAGAGCCCGGAGTTCTTCTAACAGCTGTTGAAGATATCGTACATGTATGTGATGTTGTTGGCAGTTGTTGTTGTGTAAATTTCTCATCGTTTCTAATTTATACCAATTTTTGAGACTTGACGATAAATCCACTTTCTTTTGAAAATTGAAAGAGTTTCCTTTAATCTCTGCCCGCTAGCTTTCGACTTCATTTCGCCCTTATCACGGAATTTTTAATCTCCTTTTTTAACATGGACCATTAATCAGGTTTCATGATATCATTTTTATCGTCGTTTTTTCTGTCATCAACAATCACGTTATTCGCACATTGAATTTCTTTCTTCTATCAGTTTATTAATCGATTTATTCGCATCTCATCTCTCTCTCTCTCTCTCTCTGCGTTTGATTCTTTGGTGACCGTTAATTTTCTTTTTTTTCACGAGATATTGAATATCTCGTTTACGAAACGAAAATGGCGTAGGCAGACCGGTTACACAAATACATGTACACAGGAAATATGAACTATGAAAATGAGAACGCACATAGGAACGACGCAGGGAACGGTACACAGGAACAACGCGGATAGGATAAGGGCACATGGGTTCGATTGAAGCGAACAAACGTTAGATACATTAGCATAATACACTATACGCGACATGCAATTATCGGAATTGAATCTTATGACGGAATTGGTATCGGAATTAAAAAAATTCAGTGCAATTTTTCCAGCTCTGGTGCCTACTATATCATAAGGCAGCTACTATTTTGGAAACACTAAGGCAACCCAAAGGTGCATTTAAAGCAAAAGTCAAAGTCGGGATGGTGTATATTTTGAATGACACTTTCAAGTGGAAATAATAGCCTATGGGTAACAATATCCACTCCCATTAGATTAGCAACAAACATGCTGTCATTTCCAGTGATGAAGCAACATTGCTCAACTAGGCGACTGAAACATGCGACCTAATTTACAAATCAAACTAAGCTCAATTTTGTTGTTGACAGGCATGTTGAGAACTTCCAACCATTGCATCCATTTAGAGTACCTCAGAAGGGTGACTGTTTTTTCCACAAATAGTTTCAAAATATGCACTCACGGCGATTATTATTTTAAAACTGTTGACATGGTGTCTGCAATGTGAAGCACTCTGAGACTTAATTTTAGGACATTTTGAGACCAACTTTTAAAAATTTTCATTCAACGCTTTTAGTAACAAACTTATCGATTGAGCCATTTTGAACAGACTAATCATTTTACTTTTACATTTTCTATTTTGTGAGCGATTTTGTTATGTCTTGAAATTGATTGCATGCGACTTTAATAAAACCTAAAGCCAAATTTTTTAAAAATTATTTTGAGAACACTTTAGTGTTCATGCCCCAAAAATACAAAAAAAGGTGCTAAGACCATGACGATGGCTACAGCGACTATCATTGATGAACATCAGGGGGCAATGCATCATTACTGATTTTTGTGATGATAATAATCTGCCACATTTGTGACAGGGAATTTTCAGAAGATAGCCAATAACAGTAGAAATTCATACATTGACAAGTTTTCCCCATTGTGCAGCGCGAGAATTGGAAAACAAACCGAAAACAAACGTATACATGTTAAGAAATGGTGCTATTGTGGTAAATGCATGCATAATAGGGGTGGACCGGATTTGGAATTTTTGTAATCCAGCTGGATTTGGAGAGTAGAACTAATCTTCTTGCGTAAATTTGGTTTTCTCTTCTAAACCGTGTCCACAGCCAGATACCAATTTCTGCCAAAATACAAGGTAGGATTATCGCCTGCCTATCAACAAATTTCATGTTTTTCAAAAGATGTATAACAAGATAATGCACTACACACGTACATAAATTGAGGTCCTGCATCGTTCACATTACTCGCAAGGATAGGTCGTTAGACTGTGTGGATTACGCATCAATCAATTCAATTTTATTCACTGCATGGAGCATGCGTGACTCATAGAGCACACTTCGAAATGGCCAAGTGCATTATTCGGACGTGAATTGTATGAATTCTGGATTAAGAGTTAACGACTCACTAATCAAAACACTTATGATTGTGCTTATTACAAAAATATTTAAATGGTACCTATGCCAAGTGGCTACCACTTAGTGGCATGGAAACTGCACTCTGAAGATTATGCGAAATCTACTCGAACAATTTCATTCACGCCAGAAGTAAATTCATTTTCGATCTATCTTTTCAAGATTGAAGTCATTTCAAGGCACATTATCTTGGATTTTCAAAAGAAAGCATTCTGCAGCCAGAGGAAATTAAATAAAATTTCGGTACTATTTGTTTAGACAAATAGCATAGTAAAACAATTTTTCAGAATTAAAGCCACGCGGTAGCAACATTCGCTTGTGGCCATCAGCTGATAGTGTATTAGATAGGCGCTGTCCGGTCTAGTCCTAATGATGTTTTCCGATGATTTTGACTTTTTTAAAACTGCTCAAATAATTTTTTGGACAACGGGAACGTGATCGCAAAAACTGAATCTTTTCATATAAAAACTTTCACTATATATACATACTTTTCAGAGTCCACACTCTACCTATATGTCCCTACTCTATGATTCTACCTCTATGATTTCCGCTTACTCAGGATGCTTATTAGCAGATATTAATTCCTTGTGATATCTAACTTGATTCATGCTAAGTGGCTTTATTTCGTTGTGGACTATATAAAAATTTGCAAAAATCTAGCTCACAGAGTAAGTATATTGTCGGTTCAAACAGTGCCTGTATACTATGCATAATGCCGCTGCTTATTCATCATGTTTAACCGGGAATTTGGTGTCAATTTCTACAATTGTAAAGTGTCATGAAGAGGATGGCGTCATGAACAGAGAAGGACACATTTAATATGCATTAATATTTTGTCGCAATGATTATCATGAGTTTTAAGATAGTTTCATTTGTTCACTCACGTGTTGTTGTTTTGACGTACTATGGCACCAGTTATAGTAGCACTTAATTTTCATTGTATCTATTGAGCAATTGTGTGTCACACCACCAGAAGAATTTCTTCTTTGTTCATGTACTATGCCCAGACATTTTTGCATCGCCTTTAGGCCTAGCAGATCGATTTAAATAGCCCATCATAAATTTTTTGTCAATTCTGATCAAGTGCTAGACGATCTTCCACCTCATGGATCGGGGAATCAGATAATGAATGACAACTGCTCAATCTAGACATGTTCTTTCTATGTATGCTGGAAAGTTGCAAATGACCTCAACTGCAATGATTTTCTCAGAGTTAATCAATTAGTACATGTTTCTGCCTATGTAGTGTTTTTCCGACGGAAAATGACACGTGAATAACCCCAATACAGGCGATTGGGTATTCTCACGTCATTTTGCATCGGAATAAATGGCCTTCTGTCTAAGTTATTTAATTTGTTTCGCTGAGGCAAGGTAATATTCATATAAAAATCAGATGTTGCGAAGAAATTGCTGATTGAAAACGTTTAGGAATGTTCTGCAGTCTTTCCCTTGAAGTGGCTTTCCACTTCTGCTGAGAGCATGATGGCGAATTTCTTTTCAGAAATAATTGAAAGGTTGGGATCTCACACTTATCATGTGTGTATTTCGCATGTCAGAATTAAGTAACTGATAATTGAGCATTGTTATTTACCATTTGAGAACGTGTAGGGCATAGAAGAACATTCTGAAGTCTTCGTTGGAATTTACTTTCTACTTCCGCTTAATGGTGACAGTGCAACACTGACATGTTTTTTTTTCGGAAATGACAAACATATGCTATCTTATATTTTGATTCTTTATTTGTTGATTTTTGTAGGCAGAAATCAGGAAGCACATCCAAATAACTAGAGCGTTGCGTACGCAACAGATAATATATTTCTCCTTGTTCGGATTATATGATTAAAATTATCAATACTCTCTGGACTTATTAATTTTCATGCACTTTTGGCTTCATAGAATGCCGGTTACCTAATACCGGGTATCATATAATAAGGGAATTTGACCATTCACACGACACTTGATCTTGACAATTGGATCGTAAGCACTACGTCGCATCATTCTATAAGCTTGTTTGTACTGGTATGCAGCTTCCCATGTCAGTCAATCATTGTTTCAATATCAACAAAACTCTACTAGCTCAACTTAACCACAACCAGCTCATATTTGCCAGCAGGCATACCTTTATAGAAAGTAGAACATAATAGAAAATTACTTTAATCGTCAATATGTAGCCTATTTCGAAAAGAATTAAGAAGGATCTTTCAAATCGACAATATCGTCTTAAGACTCCGGAAGAAATGAGAGGTCACGTAATGGCTTTCGCAAATGACTGAAGGAAAACATATATGAGGACAATACGTGTAGGCCTACACTCCGTTGAAGTCTGATGCATCATATAGGATGCAAAGAAATGAAATTATCAATTCACCACTGAAGACTGAAGTATCATATACGAAACAAAAATAAAAGTGACATTATTATGCAATTAAATGCATTTTCACTAGAACCATTGTCTATTTAGGTATTTCGACACATCCTCAATCTGCTTGTATTTTTTCTATTGGTTTAAGGTTAAAATATAGTGGGGAATCGCAATCAAAGATACCTTTACTCACGTTTAATTCACATGATAAAATGCAGCTTTCTTTAAATTGAAAAGTATTTAAACAAAATCCGACCGCCTATCAATAAATCATTAAAATTTTTATAATACAACGTTATTTCATCTATAACTTATATATTTGCTGAATAAGTGACTGATCTTTGTCGAGTGTCATGTATGATACTGCAGTCAATTCTAGGCCCATGTGTTTTGCGATGGTCTGGCTAGACAACAGTTACAGTCAAAATGATTTTAATGGATCCTAGTAGTTGCTGAATTCGATCAGGTGTCCACGTAAAATATGACGGAATAACCCTCTCCCTTGAAGGGACGTGGAGTGCGTCGACTCCTTCATGTATCTGGGATCAACGGTTGTGCCATCAGGCCAAGGTGAAGCACGAAATCGAACATCGCATCTGGGCAGCCAGATCTGCCTTCGCACGCCTTCGGCGGTCGTTGTGGGCGCGCCGTGAAATATCGGCTGTCACAAAAGGGCGCATATACCAGGCAATCGTCCGCTCCATCCTGCTTTACAGCTGTGAGACGTGGCCTATGAGAGCAAACGACAAGCGCAGGTTAGAAGTATTCGATTACGACTGCATCGACGAATTCTTCGCTGTAGAAGTTCAGACCGCGTTCCAACTGCCGTCTTACGACGATGTCTGCGACTCCAGCCCATACCCGCCGTCCTGGTTCAGAGGCGCCTCCGCTGGTTTGGTCACGTAGCGCGACGTCCAGCTGGAGAACTGCTGCGTGACGTCCTCCTCCATGCCCCGTTGCCGGATTGGCGGAGACGCGTTGGGGGGCAGCTGAAGATCTGGAGCGCTACCCTGAAGGACGACTTTGTCAAGCTGTCTGTCCCACAAGTTTTTGGACTTCGAAGATGGAACCGCGAGTGGCTAACTACATCAAGTGATTTGGCTCAAGATCGCAGAGCATGGGCGGCAATGGTGTGTGACGTCGTAAAAGACATCGATGGAGTCGGCTCATCCCGACCAGGGTGAATGCCGTTACAAGTAAGTACATCACGTAAAATATGAAAATTTACATAATAGGCAGATATACGAAACACACAACTTATTATGTTGCGTATCAATTCAATTATCATGCACATCTTCTATAATCTATTGTCATATTCATCTTCCAATATTCAATCATTAATATGTGATTCATGTAAACCACATTTGGAACATTACAATGGATGATGCATGACTCCCTTAACTAATCCGGTTGTATTATATAGTCTCGTTTTTGCGGCAATTTTTCGTGAAGGAATTTGAGCTCTTCAGTCTTAACATTTTCGGCATTTGAATGGCATTTAGTATACGGATGATGAATTTTTCAACTACGTTGAGATTCTGCTCTATCGTTGATTCTGATGTTTACTGAGTAAATACCATGTGTCACGGCGTTACTGAAAAATGTTTGCGACACTACATGTATACCTACTGCATATCTAGGTCTATTAGAATTATCCCTCTCAAAATAGACAATTTTTATTTCCAGCTAAACGAATTGACGGACAACTAGTTTTGATATCTGCCACTCGAATGATCCCTACCACTGACTAGAGGTTGCTCATGATAATCTCATCACTCCAAGACATCATGAAGAAGCTAAATTCTCCTGAACCCAACGGTAGCTAATACTGCATGAAGTAGAAATTCTTTGACTGATCCCAATAAGACTGCTATTTTCAGTTAGAAGAGTGATGCAATATTCTATCATTCGTTTTGGCTTGGTGTCTTTGAGATATAATTTTTGTGTGAGAAAATGAACAGCAATGGACCGATTCATATATTTTCAGACAATTGAAGTAACAAATGAAATCAGAACACGGTTTTTTTTTGACTTTTTGACTTCATGTTAGAACTCGACTGAACAACTAATGAAAGCTCCTGGAACGTGCCTGACCGTTTTATAGATCGTCTTGCCATAAATCAGATAACTTTTTGACATTAATTCACATTCATTAATTCAAAACAATTCGCAGAGTTTGGCTTTTATTATCAGTAACTTGAAAAAATATTTTTTATCTGAGGAACATGACTGACTGGTTTCAAATGAGTTCTGACATAAAAGAAAAGTTGGGAAATATTCGCAACTACACATTTCGCAAATACTGTGTCTGCCACACATCTTGAATTACAGAAAAAAATTGGTCTATTAAGAATTGGCTGAAGATTTTGTAACGTGACTGATTATTATTTATTTTGTAAGATTGGCCCATGTACATATGCCTATATCGGGGATGCTCTGCATGTGAGAAAGCGTGGGAAATTTGGTTCACTGTCAAATGGGAGAAAACGGGAGAAATTGTGAGGAATTGTGTGAGTCGTATGAAATGTGCGAGCATCTTGTTGAGAAAATATGGCTGCAGTTCTATTTGATTACACTCCACACTCATGTGCCAGATGTGGTTAGGATGTACGTTTCTTCAGAATAGACAAAATGCTTCACATGCAAAAATTGCATATGAAGCCATTATATGAATATATATATATATATATATTTTGAGAAGCTTGTGTCCAGATTATATTAAAATAAAATAAAACAATCAATTCACAACATGTTTCTGCATTTATTCTAATGCCTTCATCAGGTGCTAACAGAATTGACATAAAATCAGGCTTTTATATGACAAGATGATAATTAGTAAAATTTACAAGCGATGGCATGGAATGATATGACAACAGGACAATTAACAATAAAATCAGATGAAATGATAAATTTACAAAGACTGCTATGTACATGATGACGTGACCAAACGAGCTATTAGGGTTAATAATAACCCTCGTCTTTTGGAATCAATTCTTATTAAGAGTACCAGTACTGATGCACTCATGAATGATCGAGGAGGTTCTAATCCACTGGCATTGAATTTGTAAATAGCTCGTTTGGTCACGTCATCATGTACATAGCAGTCTTTGTAAATTTGTCATATCATTCCATGCCATCGCTTGTAAATTTTACTCATTATCATCTTGTCATATAAAAGCTTGATTTTATGTCAATTCTGTTAGCACCTGATGAAGGCATTAGAATAAATGCAGTAAACATGTTGTGAATTGCTTGTTTTATTTTATATATATATATATATATATATATATATATATATATATATATATATATATATATATATATATATATATATATATATATATATATATATATATATATAACTGCTTCATTACATGTGTTGTAAAACTTGGTCGTTTATCATTTATCAATTTATTTCATTTTTGCAAAGTTTAACAGTTTAACAACAGATGTAGACAAAACATTTTACCAATATACGTGGTACGTCCAATAAGTTTCCGGACAAATGTAGAAAATCTACAAATCTTTCAATTCTGACATGATGGATCATTAATGTGGCATGTATAGGTTAGGATGGTATGCAAAGTTTTACAAGGATTCGTCATTTATCATTCTGGAGGCCCATTTTAGTAAATATGCGAAATTTTGATTATTTTGATGAATTTGAAATAAAATAAATATTTGCTTTTCTATTTTTTGCATGGTGAAATTCGCTGATGGTTGTGTTGTTGAAACGTTTATCAACCAATGTTCTGATGTGACCAGATATAAATGGCAGGTCTTGCAATTCCCTTTTCATGCCAATCCCCTCATATTGAATACAATTTATCCACCTGACTCTAAAGTTGCAAACGCCTCTTGAGGAATCAAGTCTATCGAGGAATTCGCGAAAGGATTCTTCCAGATCAGAGTTGAATTCAAATGATTGCACACGCAAATGTTTTTCCAGATTTTTGTGCAAATAGAAATCGGATGGAGAAAAGCCCGGGCTGCATGAGGATGGGCAGCAACCGTTAAATCGGCATCAGTGATCGTTTGCTGCCCGATACCGGATGTGCGGCAGGAACGTTATCATGCAGAAAGCAATGAGGTAATGAACGAGGCTTCGGGTAGGTGCTCGAACTTTTTGAATGGGAATTGTTAGTAATGATCGCATGTAACGTCAGACCTTCCTTCCAAGAAAATCAACAAGCACGAACTCTGTTGCGTTGACAGAGAAGAATAAAGGCATGGTCGATCGCATCTTCACAGTCTCGATCGCCTCGACAGTTCTCGTCCATTCGGATGATTTCATTTTCGAAGGGGTTGTACAGAGACCAAGGAGCCTCATCGACAGCAAGAAAACACAACGAATAACACGCTCCCCGAACTTTTCAGTAATGTCCAAATTCGTACAAGCCTCCAGTAGTCTTTGACGCATTTCAAGTGTTAGAAATCGGGAGCCACGAGAAAAGAAAACCACAAGCTGATTTTTCGACACCATTTACCACGAGGGTTCCCCAACATTTCCAAGGGATACATTGAACTCCTCACCAGGAGTGGTAATCTTTATGCGTCGATCCCGGTTCAGAGGCTCTTCCATCGGCTCGTACTTCGTGGTTGTCACAGCATCGGCAGGCTTACTTTCAGGTGGATCATCATTTCATCGTTGACATTCTGTCGACCTAGTCTAAACTCTGCCGCCCAAAATGAGATCGTCGACCGTGAAGGACATTCGTCTATACACAGCTGCCATTCTATCCAGCATTTCGTGATTCTGATTGCTAAGAACACACAGGCGTATTGCACGCCAGCATTCAATATTTTCAACTCGAAACTCAGTTGAAGACATTGTTGCACAGTTGTGATTGATTTCACATCGAACTTCAAGAATGGACGGCTGCGTTGTGAATAGAGTTAGCTGATAAAACTAAATGCTCCATCTTTATGCACCTGAATATTATTAACTAGGTCCCTAGCCAACATAGCAGATTCTATTTGATGCATTGCTTTCTTCTGTATCCATCCATAACCCTGAAAATTCATCAATATAATCAAATTTTCGCGTGTTTTCTAAAATTGGCCTGCAGACTAGTAAATGACGAAAACCTTTTAAACTTTGCATACCATCCTAACCTGCATATGCCAAATTAATGATCACGAAGTTGACTGATGACCAGCTCCTGATAAACTTAGCCTTGCGACTAGGATGCAAAATTGTGGAACCTCATGTATGCGTCTGTGGAGTGGAAGTTTCTGGAGATGGTCACCATGGACTTTCGTGTCTAGGAAGTGTATGTCGACTCCTTCTACATGCCATGCTCAACGAAACAATCCAACGCGCTTTAAAGTCAATTAACTTCCCAGGCATCTTGGAGCCAGCGGGTCTAACAGGATCTGATGGTAAGCGCGTTGATGGAATGTCATTAACTCCTTGGTCACATGACCGAATACTGACCTGAGATGCCACAGTTGCGGATTCCTCAGCACCCAGCCATCTTCATTTAAGTGCTAATTGTTCAGGGCGTGTCGCAGAAGAAGCGGAGAAGAAACGCAGTAAATATGATACTCTTCTGCGACAAGGGTATCAATTCACGCCCATAGGTTTTGAAACTCTTGGTGCTCCTAGGCCTGAAACGTTCGAGTTCTTGAAGGAACTTGGAGCCAGAATCGCAACAGCAACTTCGGACACCAGATCGTTCTCTTACCTAAGACAACGGATTCAGTTTGTTATTCTTGTGGGCAGCGCCGCTGCTATAAGAGGCACGCTGCCGGTGTAGGAGTTTCGCCTTTTTTTAAAAATTTGTTATTTTTTTTATTTTCTTTTGTCTTCAGTCTACGTAATATCAACTTGCGCCGGACTTTGCCTCGATTACAACAGCTTTGGACCAGACACGCATAAGAAATCAGTCGTTCGATCTGTACCTGATTCGCGCATATAACATCTTCTATTTCTAGTTGGGAACTCTTTTCACTAGAAGTACAACACTTCACTCAAATTCTGATTAACAACAGTTATCCTCAAGCATTGATAGATGATATGGTGCAGAACTTCTCAAGCGAAAATTCAGGGCGGTAAGTGAAGAATTCTCTTCAACAGTTCAATTCAACTTTGAAGGGCAATGGGGAACTCAAAAATATTGTATGAATGTTATGTAGATAGTCTAATTCACAAGCTACTTAACCTGAAGATGGATGATGTTTGCATCCTAAGCGCCGGTCAGAGTTTTGTCAAAATGGTTCTCAAAAATAGTATTTCAGTTTTAAATCAAAAAGTAAAATTGATTTATAGAGAACTAGAGAAAAAATACTTAAAATTATCGAAAATTGATTGCGATTTACTTTTCTGTCAATTTTGTCTCATTTATCCATAAATGAAAAACGGCACCCGAAAATATATCTAGGTATTAAAAAGAAGATGATAATAGCCCGACCGGTGTCTGTCAATCTCTTGACTTGTCAAGGGATGAAATGAAATTTGTTTCAAACTTATAAGCAGATATATCAATTAACATAGAAGGAGACGTTAGATCATAAAGATCAGACAACATGAAATCATAAACTGGAAATATCTATCGTCTGGAGAAGTTATATAATTATAAATAAATGAATCTGTGCACTTGGAGTATCATGACTTTGGAGGGCCAAATTATATTGATGAACATTTGTTCTTTCTCTTCTCCATATATCTTTACACAAATAGAAGGTAACTGAAAAATGGAAATTACGTAAAATGAGGGGTTATAGTTGGTAGCACAAGAAAATACACGTTTGCTGACAGAAAGAACTCTGTACTTCGGGTCTTTTATTTGTTGTCGGTGAGTTCTAATTATGGATCGGATGCTTTCCCCCGTTTGCCCCACATATAGTTAATCGCATCCTCGGCATTGTAATGCATAAATGACGTCCTTCGAATTGCAATTCATATTCAATCTGATATGGAATTCTTTGACTTCTTCATTTTTTTAAAACGAATTTTATTGTCAACAATAATGAAAGCGCAACATTGGCATTTTTCATTTCCATATTTCGTTACCCCAACCAAAGGAATTCTGTTTCTTTTGGATAAAATTTGCAATAGAGACTGGCTGTTTATAAAAAGGTTCAATTGAATAATTTCTAAAAGACGGCGTCAGCCTCAAACTTGAAAACGTCGCACTTATAATGTCATTGAAAATATTCGGTTCATCAGGGTTATATGTTTTGACAAGTGGAATTATTTCATCATTTTTCAGTCTCTTTTTATTTTCATGTGAAGCGCTAGATTTACGTATGGCGTCGTCGACTAAACATTTAGGATAGCCAAGTTTGTGCAACCTCAAGCGCATTTCATCAAGCCGTTTCGTCTTGATACTTTCTTTAGAAATTATTCTTTGAATGCACTTTGCTAATACATGGAGGATGTTTCGCATTATGCGTGGATGGCAGGATGAAAAAGGTACATAATTAAAACTCCGTTGATTTGTGAAAAATGTCTCTTTGAATTTTGTTGTTGCCATCCTTCAAATAATTTCAACAACAAGCTTTCAAAATAAAAAAACTTCAATTGCTATTCAAGTAATGTCTTGTATTTCCTGAAATGTAATGGCTGTAAAGATTTCCATGTGGATCAAACTAGTGATATCTTATGTAATAGACTGACCGTTTATCTCCAACAGATTAATAGTTTCAGACTTGCTTTGCTTCACATAAGAAAACATAGAGCCTCCTGTTGTAGGATCATGGAAATCAAATTTGTAGCTGCACCTTTCTATCAGTTTTCTAATGATGCAACTAAATCTCAGAGAGAAAGTAAAGAAAGCTATTTTATTTCAAAGTTAAGACCCTCTTCAAATAGAGATCATCATGTATGGCTATTGGTGTGCATTCTAGACATTTTATACATGTTTATTTTTTGTGTAATTAGCAGGCTTATTGCAAAAAGATTTTCTTGCCGATATGAGGATATCATGCGGACTGTAGAACAACCTTATCTTGTAAATTCTCGTAGATTTTATTCAATAAAGGATTGTAAAACTGTGATATTATTCTCATTCAGCTATGTAGACGCTAAAACAATCGAGTTTTGCGTTTGGCAATAAATTTTGTACAGTTGATTATCATACTACTTATAAAATGTATTGGTAGATCTATAGTAAAACTACTATTTTTTGAAAATCTGTATCTCGCTTCCAAAGCACGTATGTCAATAATGCGGATAGGATAATAGTGACCATACCTAATCCTTGCCACACACAAATTTGGTCGAAAAAAAGTAGGTCCTATGGCTGTAACACGAGATTGAAAATGGCGAAAAATGCTCATTTTTGAAATATTTCAAATTTCAAATGAATATGGTCACTATTAAGTCACAGATATTCACTTCATTTTGCAACGCATCTATCAAATACAGCATCAAGAATTAGCTGATGTAGTCAAATGTTTGAAATAAGCATTTATGCAGTGTCAGCCTTGATTCAAAATTACTTCAAATTTTGAGATAGAAAAAAACAATTGACTTTTCACCATTTTCATCACATTGTATCTCAGGAATAAACAGGCCAACATGGCTGAAATTTTGTGTATTCACGTGATTGATACATTTTAGTTCACATGTAAAGTTTCAGGCTGAAGGCATTTCTCAATCTAGAGAAAGACGCATTCAAAAATCACGAAAAATCACTGAAGCGAATTTTTCACATGTAATTTTTTTGACTGTCTCTTTTTTTGAAAGGCTGTAGAAACCAAAGTACGCCAATATAGGACAAAGTGCTTTAGAAATTCTGTTTTTATACCCAAAATTACCTACCATGAAAGTTTCAATGAAATCTGAGAACTTTCGCCACACATTTTTTTCAAAATTGGTCGTTTTCATATGGAATGACCCATTAATACGTCTATGCGTTGGATGATGTGTGGTGTTATCAATCTTTGATTCTCTGTTTATTGAATCATGCTGAACAACTTACTATGATCACGATTGATGGATGGAAATTGGATGTCAGTATGTCCAATATCTTGAATTTCACTTCGAAATACAGAGGAATTGATCTTACACTCACTTTTCTCTGAGAGCACTCAATATTCAGACTTCAAACTTTGCAAAGAAAAGCTTATGGGTATTTTGCATTTGCATACAATAAGTCAGTAGAATCGAATGGATAATGACCAAGTTATGCGCGTCTAGCTTCCGGTACTTTTTTGGGACCCGTGGTATAGTGACCATAATACATAATTTTTCCATGTCATTCATCACATGAATCTCTAAAAACATGGACTTAATGCATGCAGACTTTGACAAACACTCCACTTAGTTCAGTAAAAATATCGATACTGATGGTTTCCGAAGGTATTAGCTAGACGCTCCAAAGCGTCCCATTTTGCGATGTTTTATAAGATTTCTAGGCCACGCGGCTTCATAACTGTGAGTAATACTTCAGTTCAGAAGTTCATAATTCTTTTTCATTTTATTCCTTAAAAACAAAAAAATAACCATCAAAATTTTCTTCATCTTTCGTCTTGACTTATATTCCGGCATCATACTTTTTAAAATGTATTTTCATACTTCTTATCTCGATTTTCGCTGGGAGGTCTGTATAAATTGTTTATGTTCATGCATGTAAAAGTTTGTGCAAGGAAACGTTTCTTATGCTCCCCCCAATCGACATGCGATGTCATTCATCAAGGTGAATCTTTAAATGCATTAAGACTATTAATGCACACACACATTGACAAACCTGCTATGTTGTTCAGTAAATAAGCAATGATGAAGAATCACATTGAGACAATTCCCATACACTCCTCGGAAACGCGATATCATTTCGATATAGAGGATTTCGCTGAAGTGACGCTTATCAGTACGAATATCCTTTATACCATTAGATGAAATAAATTATTGTATCATGTTTTGCATGAGTGTACGCACAGTATAATGCATTACTGTTTTTAACTGTCATGTTTCAAATGAATCGTTGCAGTAATGGCTTCTACGACAAATTTTTCTACAGATCCCAGAAGACCACTGAAAATCTACAGGTAATCACTTCTCGTTTTTTTCATGCGTCATATATTTTATCAGATTTTGATTCACTTCGAAGGCACAGTCTGGTTCGAAAGTTCACAGTTAGAACTATATAGTGTTTACTATTGTCTACTAAGTTAAGGATTGGAACAACTTTTGCTGAAGAAATAATATTAATTTTCCATTAGGAACAAAGAGATTTTCTGCACGAGAATGAAGGATGAAGTCAAATGCGGATCGATTGCACAGGAGCGCCCCAGCAATGAAGTCTTATTTTCTGTTTGAAGGGTGCAGCTCAGGTGACGAAGAAGATAGAGGATGTAGGCTACTGAATCACTTTCAATTCGAAGTCTGACGATCCAGCTGTCGCAGGAAGTCAGTAGCCTCCTTCCATCGCTTGAGGGCTTCAACGGCCAAGGGAATGAAAGCAATACCCCTTTCCTTGCAAACTTTCTTTTCTCAAGCGTAGTCAGCAGAATAAGGCGTAGCGCAGAGGGTCAGTTATGTCGAGGGTGACATTGACAGCTGTTGGTTGTCCTCTTCTCCTTGAGTGGAGATATGTGTATTTGCCAGTTTTGCAGGTGACCACTTGGTACGAAATTTCGAACCAGTACGAAATGGTTCGAATTGGTGCAAAATTCGGGCCCTGGTTCGAAAAAGTACGAAATTGGACCTATCAGTTCAATATTCTCCGGCTCCACGACACTGATGTGAAAGGCTCCGGCTCCGACTTCAAATTCAGGTTCTATCTATGCTGGTTATCCTGGATCCGTTGAACGGGTTTTTTGGATAACGGTGTGGCCTTTAGAGGCTTGCTACAATCATCAAATTAGTTTTCATTAACAAGCAGCGACTTAAGTTAATAATAAAAATGATAATAGCCTAATATAATGATAAATAACATACTTGTCATATATTTTTGCATGAATTGACTATCTCTGAAAGATAAAATAAAGTTATAGCCTGGATTGGTTAAATTAGATAAAGATCTCCCGCACTGGCTAAATATAAATTGGCCTAGCCTGCAACCAGTCTACTACGAGGCTACATTAAATAAGACCACATGAGTGATGATGATATACCTAATTAGCCGTCACAGGGGCCGAATAGTAGTATAAGCTTTTTAACAAAGCTTGAATATGAAACTGGATAGCGTATGCCTCTAAATAGCTTATAGGGCCTGTATCTACTCGAACATGGAGCGGGTATCGGCTATATAGCCAAGTATACCGTATCAATAAAGATATCAATTGCTTTATTGAATATTAAAGTGTATATAGGCTAGCTTAGGTTGTTATTGTTATTTGTTATTGCCTTTATTCAATAGTCTGTTGGTCCATGAATAATATGATCGGTGGGTAGCCCACGACTCATCATCTGTAGAAATTGTAATTTAGATAGCCTCATTGCAGTGTAGGCTAGAAATGTACAATTGAAAATTATACTTAAAAAAATTAAAAATATCTAATTTAGGACAATTTTTGTAATTCTATGCAGCATACTTAATAAGTTAAGGCCTAACTTACATTATATTAATTTCGTATTTTTCATTATGGCGTAAAGTTGCACTAAATAATTCATCAATGGTTCATGTATATTATTATATTCAATTTATGTATAACACATTACCACTATTCCTCTGATGATGGTTGGGCAAACTGAACTCGGAGTATTACACAGTATGTTGCAGGGTGCTATGCATAATAAAAATTTGACTGCGAGCACCGAGCAGAAATCCCATCTACTTTGCTAGCTTTCGAATGCGCGTGCGGTTTAATGTCACAGACAATAGAAAAGGGAGGTTAAAAGGCGCCTTTATTGAGAGTGTCTCAGTCTTTTTTTATTGTTTACATATAAGTCAACATGATATCAGCATGAAGTATTGACAGACGGAAAAAATAATAATGAAAATTCTTGAAATCCACAGGTCTATGACATTTGGGGAAATATTATTACACAATACGGCTCTTGTGCAGTCCTCCCCCCCCCATTTTTTCTCTGGTCAAAAGATGCAGCACCATTGGATGTCCGTTTCAGCATCACCGGTTTGAGTGAAGCATTCCGTGCTGTTGTAAAAATCTACGTGGGTAATTGCGATGTCATAGTCGCAAACTTCGTCAGCAATTTGCCTTCGGGTTTTTTCGCATTGAAATATACCCTTTGAATTTTGAAGTCAAAGAAAATTCATTGTGAATGAGATACCTTTAGAATAATAAGGCGCTACTAGAAGTGGCTGGGTCGCTTATTGCTATAGCCATGCGAGGACTTGTAGTCAGGTCATTCGTGTGAGTGTGAAGAGTTATCCCTCCAATCAAAATTGATCAAATTGAATAATCGATTGTTTTGAAAAATGTAGGTGGGGGGACTGCACAAGAGCCTACAATACAATCTAAGGAAATTGGCATTGTCACAGATGCCAGTAGCTTCTGCCAGTAGCCATACCGATAGATGGTAACAGTAACCGTATTAGATTTAAGACATTGCGCAAGAAATGTAGCTATATTATCTTTGCTGACTGAACTGGAAATGTGTACATAAATGACTGGCGACTTGTCTCGAGGAATCTACAATCATCTAGTTAGCATGCATATAACAAGTCTTCAAATTAATGGATTTTGGAGAATCCGTTGTCACTAAAAGCTATGGAAATTAGTCTTACGAAACATATGCAATAAAAAAACATTACACATGTGTGTAAATATAATACATATAATACAAAAGAAGGCGGCAACTGCAAAGAAAGATATCGTGGAGGACAGATCATTGGTATACTTAAAAGACATCTTCAGATTTCAAATGATTTAATTTTTTTATGATGCCAATTAATACCTTTCAAAATTCTAGATTTATATCAAAGCTCAAACTATCTGAGCCGGAGCCTTTGTGATAAATCGGCTCCGGCTCCGACCAAAACCATCGCCTCCTTAAGGCTTCGGCTCCACAGCCATGCCTCAGGGACCCCTTGGAAAGAGAGAGGATGAGAACGGCCCCTAAGATAGAAACAAGGAGAGGGCAAGCTCTCTATATGAAGTTAAGTGACTGATAAATGTCCACACTCTACAGCATGATGGTCAATAGAGACTGGACAGCAAGAAGTTACCTTCGTTTCAGTGGCCAGCCCCATCATGAAGCTGTGACTCATTGAAATGCAGGACCATATTCTGTCCAATGATAGCGCACTATAGCCCAATATAATGAACACTTGTCGTCTATCATAAAGGACGAACATTAATTCTTCCGGTGATTTATCCAGAGTTGAATCTTTTGTTGGTGACTCTTTATCATCCGTTCTGGAATGATCGTGATAAGGATTTGGAGGCTGCGTCTTGTGTGACTAATATTATTGAGTATGCTTACTCATTATCTAATTTTGATCCGACATCCTCCAAGATTGTGGCATGTGGCGATTTCAATCATTTAATTGATAATTTTCACGATTTGTTGGATGCATTTTCCCTCAAAGCGATTGTCAAGGAAAGTACTAGGAAAAATCGTATTCTTGATCAAATTTTTACGAACGTTGATTCAAATTCTTCGCCTAGTGTATCATCTCCTTTTGGAAAATCAGACCATGCTGTTGTATTCTGGAACCCGGACCCTAGTGCTCGATCTACATTTCATAAGCAGAGTTCGCAATTTCTCGGAACAGAGTGTTTATTCATTCCACAGGATTATCAGCCTTATTGATTGGGATATGATTTATAACTTTGTTAATACTGATGTTTCTACAATGGCATTGAACAATGTACTGTGGTGTGTCTTTGAGAATTGCTTTTCTTAAATTACGGTCAGATTCCGGAACATGGATCTGACTTGGATGAATGGACAACTGAAGATCTTAATAGACCGACGTGATAGAGTTTTTGCTAACAAACATACTCAAAAATATCTTCGTCAGCGCTCTGAAGTGATAAATCGTAACTGTAACTTGAAACAGAGATTAATAACGTCAATATCGTTTCTCAGAGCAAAGTTGCTTGGCGTCGGCTTCGTTTGGTTTCGAAGAATTCTTTGAAACACAACCAGTCATTCAGCTTCATATCTTAATGAATGTTTCTCGGATGTCTTTGTGCCAAATCCCCTGGACATTGATGCGGACAATTTACCGTCATTGTTACCTGATGAGTCACTACAGGTGATGGATTATTTTCTCATCTTAATAATCTGAAAAGGGGTAATGGTGGACCAAGTCGCATCCCTTACTGGATTTACTAAGAGAATGCATGTTTTTTTGGCTGGTGCTGCTTCTCACATCCTAAATGGTAGCTTTGCATCTGGTCATGTGCCACAATTACTCAATTTGCTGACATTATACCTATTCGAAAGTGTTCAAAGCCAACTTTACCATCCAACTTCAGGCCTATTTCAATACTACCGGTTCTTATCAAAGTTATGGAAAAGATCTTACTTTCAAAATGGATGTTGCCATATTTGGTGCCTCAATTAGATCCTTTGCAGTTCGCATATATCCTCGGATCTGGTAAGAGTACTTCTACAGCTTTGCTGTACTTTTACATCAACCATCGCATCCCTCATTATCTGGATGGCAAATCAGGGGCTGTTCGTTTGATGGCAGCTGATTACTCCAAGGCGTTTGATAAACTCTCTTTTTCTTTTATTGTGTCAGCCCTCATTAACTTTCAACTTCCTCAACAATTGATTTCATGGTACTTAATTTTTTACTAAGTCCAGGGAAGAGAATCTTCCGGATTTATCCGGAATTCCGGATTTTTTACGGCCATCTGGGTCAAATTCTGAGATTCACCAGAAAATGCAATGAAAATGGAGGGTAAGGGGGTAGGGGGTAAGGTACGTGGGCCCCTAAGATGGAATGATATCTTCATGAAGCAACGCATGATCCCTTCTTAAGACAGCATCTTCATGATGCGTTGCATATGAGACACATCTGATCACAAGTTATTACAATTGATATCAGCCATATTTCACATAGTTGACCAGTCGTCGGGAGATCATTTTGATTAATAAGAGTGCGTTAGAGAAAACTCCCCAAGTTTAGGTCGATGCTTTCTTGAAAGTTAAGTAAAAAAGTTAAACAGGTTAGACGGGCCTTCGGCGTCCAGCGCCTTCGAAACGGTCGATGGTAACAGACGTGATGCAAGTGTGTGAAGTATTTATGTGAAGATATGAGTTCTGTTAAGAAGTGTGTTGGCGGTTTGCATGGTTATCGAATTGTGAAGAGAGATTGTAGTCTGGAAGTTCGTGTTTCCTGTTGATCTGTGGTTTAAGCTGTGTTATTGCTTTGGCCTCTGCTATTGTTGTGTCTCGAGTGTTGTGCAGTTTGCGAATAAGACCGACCTGAAAATTACCGATGCCGCCTATCCCTCCATGCTTATCTTGCAAGTGGTTATAAAGAGCGCTGCTATTACTTTTATTATCAATCGCCTTCCTATGCTCTTGGTGCCTGGTTTTTAGCATGCGGGCAGTTTTTCCTATATAAAATTCTCCGCATTGAACACACGTGTATTGATATACGACGTATCTGTCTCGGCACGAGTACTTATTGTTCTTAAAATCACTGCAAATATTACAAAAGCATGATTTTTCTTTCTTATTATTATTGAGGTAGTTGGCCGATTGATAACCATACTCATTAATCAAACGTACCGGTAAATCATATTTTTTAATAAGTTTGTTTATTTTGCGATTACACCGGTCATTAACGTAGGGCACTTTAAATTGAAAATTATTTTCTTTACTTATGCTATTTCTTTTATTTGATTTTTTTGTTTTAGCACTTATTTCGCGCTCCTCTTCGGTGTATTGATTTTGTTCTAGAATTCGGTCAAACTCTGCTAAGTTCTCCTTTCTAATTTCTGGATCATTTGATCGTTGAGATATAGTGTGTGCACTACTCTTTATATAATTTGATTTAATGTGTCTCGGAAGAAAAGAATCTTTTCTCAAAGCTATGTTGGAGTGGCATTCTTTATGATACCAAGAGTATTTAATTTCATTATCTATCTTTATCTTGATATCTAAAAAATTCAGCCATTCACTAGGTTTAGGTGCTTCAAGAGTAAACTTGATATTAGGATTCATTGAATTAAAGACGTTCAATATTTGGTTAAATTTATTTTCGTCGTAATCTAAAGGACCAATTTATACTTGTACTTTATATATAGTATTATTGACGACATAATACTTGGTCCTTTAGATTACGACGAAAATAAATTTAACCAAATATTGAACGTCTTTAATTCAATGAATCCTAATATCAAGTTTACTCTTGAATTTTATATAGGAAAAACTGCCCGCATGCTAAAAACCAGGCATCAAGAGCATAGGAAGGCGATTGATAATAAAAGTAATAGCAGCGCTCTTTATAACCACTTGCAAGATAAGCATGGAGGGATAGGCGGCATCGGTAATTTTCAGGTCGGTCTTATTCGCAAACTGCACAACACTCGAGACACAACAATAGCAGAGGCCAAAGCAATAACACAGCTTAAACCACAGATCAACAGGAAACACGAACTTCCAGACTACAATCTCTCTTCACAATTCGATAACCATGCAAACCGCCAACACACTTCTTAACAGAACTCATATCTTCACATAAATACTTCACACACTTGCATCCCGTCTGTTACCATCGACCGTTTCGAAGGCGCTGGACGCCGAAGGCCCGTCTAACCTGTTTAACTTTTTTACTTAACTTTCAAGAAAGCATCGACCTAAACTTGGGGAGTTTTCTCTAACGCACTCTTATTAATCAGCCATATTTCCCCTTCTGACGATCAGTGGGCCTCTCTAGTGTTAAGTCGGTCCCTTCTGACGATCGGTATGCCCCCTCTGACGATCAGTGTGCCCCATCTGGTGATCAATGGGCCCTCTGACGATCAATGGGCCCCCTCTAACGATGAGTGGGCCCCCTCTAGTGATCAGTCGGTTGCTTATTATGTTGTTTACCCGCTACGTGATTTATATTTCCTTCCTACGTTTTTTGACTCTTTAAGCAGGCCCCCTCTCCGACACCGTACATTTTGAAGTACATGTAAGCAATTTGTTCTACTGTGTACGGGACATATTATTACTCGTACATTGTGAAAGTCATCATACACGTCAAGAAATTTTGATTCACAAAACCTCCCTCATATCATATCATTTTGAAATAACATTGAGCTCCGAAAAGTTGTAATTCCTGCGTGATATAATTGCCCAGAAAATGCTTTTCTAGGCGCTTTAAAAAGCTTGAATTCTACTAGTTGCACTCCCCAAATGCTTTATAAAGCATCGAAATTCTACTGTTTGCACTACCAAAGTGGTGGAGCTTTCACCTGCGGCGCTTTGTAAAGCATCAAAATTGTACTAGTTACACTCCCAAAATGCTGGAGGCTCCACCTGCGGCGCTTTATAAAAAAATCAAAATTCTAGTGATTGTAGTGCTTTATAAAGCATCAAATTCTACTAGTTACACTAAAGACGAGATTTTGTCCCCGTTACTTTGCCTCAATATGGTTGAGCTGCAATTAATTATTATCTGTGGCCTTATAGTACAATCAATGGAATTTTAGTCGCAGCTATAGGGTCTATAGTGTGTAGGCGCATAGAGATTCATAGCTATTTAAAATTGACCCTTAGATTACTTATTATGACATCAAAACTGAAAATGGCCCCCCCCTAGAAGAGATCCTCCGGATTTTTTGTGACACGGCGTTCTCATCCCTATCGTAAACAAAGAGTTTGTTTTGAGAATGACGCTTCTGAGTGTGTGGATATAAACCTCGCTATTGTAGTTATAATCGGACAAAACCTCGTGGGTAAAGGGGGAATAAGCAAATTTTTGATTTTGAAAATGGTGAAACTCAAGAACCTAAAGAAACTGAAGTCACATGATGAGGTCTGTAGTACGGTAAAAGTCCTGGTTTATTATCTATACTCGAAAATTCGTTTTCTGGCATCAACTTCGTATATAGAAAAATCCAGATAGTTGCCGATCCTACGAGAAGCTCGCAGTGAGTTCGCTGGGAATTTTAGCCATTCTTCACAGCAGCGCAGATGCAGAACGAGCATGGTTCGAAGGAATCGAACTGAGCGTCCGGCTAGCATATCCAATGAAAATCTGGAGAGCTTGCTGATTTTGAAATGTGAGGCGAACTCATGCTGACAACTTAGCTTCAAAAGAATGCAAAACAACTTACGCCTCTCTTCATTTCTCGCAGCAGACTAGGTTAGACTCAACCAGTCAAATACAAAGTCATTAGATTTTCGACGCCGTCTTGCAACGTCGTACACAAATAGAGTACGAATAGACTGTATTTGAGTTTTAGTTTATAGTGTGTCCGGATCAGTGTTGCGATTGGCGCGTGCTTACACGCGCGCACGTGTTTTTGATAATTTACGCGTGCAAGCGTGTTTTTTCTTTTCTGTCCAATTTGCGCGTGCTTTTCCTTCGTTTAGTTATTATTATTAGTCTTTTTTATGATATCCTATTAAAGAAGGAATGAAGGATTCAATGCTGCTCAAAATTTAAAATAACAATGAAATTGCTGCAAAAATACATCTGGGAAGAGACAATCTTCGGTATCTAGCGCGTTATGGGTTGCAGCCTTAATATGAAAAATTACTAAAAGAATAATTAAAGGATCGTCCGTTCTCTGTCTTTATCAACACGGTGGACAATAGGTCTTCTCGAAAAAGGCGGCAACGAATTCTTAGATGTCCACTGCTGTCCTCTGCATCTGTTGCACGTGGCAGCTAAATATTGATTTAATGCAATGGATACTCATGAAATGGTAACTGATTGCCTAACGGATTTATATTCATATTTCGGTAACAGTCCGAAGAATTCGGCGGCACTCCGTAAAATCGCCGAAATCCTCGATGTCAATATGAAGAAATTCATGACATCAGATATGTGGAAACACGCTGGCTACGGTTGCTTTCTGTTGTCTCTAGACTGCTAGATCACTATGATGTTGTGGCAGAGTACATTAAACTGACCAATGACAATTAATCTCGTTGACTCTGAAGAATTGTAGCTGCATACGAAAACCCACTCTTCTGCTCACAATTTACATAATGGGAAAGTTAGCACCATTTGAGAAGAATTTCCAATCAGACGTAATGATTCACTTACTCTTCACTGAACTTCGGCGTCCTCTGCTGGAAATCTTATTGCTCTGTGTACGTGAGTCGGCAATTGATCAAAAAAACAACTTTGGAAAACCGATTGCAAATCTGAGACGTTGTTGGAAATCTTGGTCTTCACTGAAATATTGACGAACATAATTCTTATCACGGCGTATCAGTAGTTAAATATGTGTGCGCGTGTTTTTGACCATACGCGTTTTTATGTCCTACCTCAAGAATCGCAACATCGTTCCGGATGCTTCAGGCCAACTGCCGTATTACTCCTTGCAAACAGCAATATATTGCTTCTTTTTGTTATTCTACTCAAATATTATTTTTGATCACAGTTTCTTGTACTTCTCTAATTTAGCTGCTCTTGACACAAGTTAACGTACCGTGAAGATATTCAAGGCTGCCTGTCTTATTTTATTATCAATCAGTATTAAGGATGTTGTCGACGTCAAGATGAACGCGAGGCTAAATAACGATAGACAGAAGCATGGTCGTGGTATCAAGGCTTCTCGCCTATTCTTTTCAGGATGCACATCACACGTCAAGTAAAAGATGCAAGAGGCGATGCCATCATGAATAATTTACAAGATAACGGCGACATCGCAGTTAGCTAAAAACACTTCCTTAGACCTTTAAGTAAGCAATCGCCATACGCTTCTCTTGCAACACATTTCCCTAAAATATACGTTATCACTGGAAAATGTACCTGCAATTTGCAAAATACTCGTATATTTCATAAATGGTTCATCTGACCGCATGCAGTGTGGCCTTTTAGATTGGGAAGTTTTGGAGAGCCAAGTTAAGATGTAATTGTATTATTTTTGTATTTTTGTCAAACAATATATTTCGACTATAAAGTCCACAAGTCATGCTCAAGAAGGCAAGTAGAAAAAGTAGAATAGATTCTTTACGCAACTATTGCATTGATTGCTATGATTGCTTGCAACAGTGACCCAAAAAGAGGGGTCTGAAGAACTATTGACATTCTCTAAAGTAAAGTGGATGAAATTTCAGGACTTGATTGTCTCTCTTCTTTGGAAGACGTAACAGTGAGGCTACTATGATGAGTTTCTGAAGCTCGCACATATTCATAATAAGATGTATATGTGCGAGTGTTTTAACTGTCAACTTTCATAAGTTAGATTATGTTCATTCGAAATTCAGCAATAGGTCGCAGCCTGTTTTATGACATACTCGACAGCCTATAGCATAAATTTGGTTTAAAATCGTGTCTTCTTTATATTTCAGATTCCAGCCCCTTTCCGCGGAAAATGCGGCTCTATTGGATCCCACGTCAGATTACATCAATATCGTTGGGATGATCTTCAGCATGTGTGGATTGATGTTAAAGGTGACAAAGAAAAGCCACTACACTATCTTGGGAAATAGATATTTTCTCATTAGAGAATTGATTAATGGAATTGCAGATTCGATTAGTGAACAGTCAAAGCTAGCATTTAAATATTAGGCTTTTTTCATAATAGTATAAATTAGTTTACCATAAGAGGAATCTTCTTCTTTTTCTTCGTAAGCGTTTGTCTCACAGGATTGCGGGATCCGCTGCAGTGGTTCTTGTCTCCACTTCAATCGGTCATGAGCTTGGTCAAGGTGGTCACCGGTGGTCTTCATGTCGGTCATTAGCTTTCCATTAGAGGAATATATCTGATTATTAGTGCTCGAGTCTAATTGTGTTTTCTGAACATAGGCAATTAACCAATCAACGTTTCTGATGACATGTATTATACGTAAAACGTGACGGAATAACACAAACATTCCCTAATTGTGGAAATAAATCAGTCAATCAACTAGTCATTTATTTTCCTACATATCTTTTAGTAAATCCGTCGAGTAGTTTACCACGCATTGAATATTCATTCTGCATTTTATCAGTAAACGATTCACATTTAACCGTTATTCTGATTACTATGACTGCGGAGTCGGTGCTTTCGGCCGTAGTCGCAGCCGCAAGAGTTGTCACGCCCAGAATCGTGAAAAAGTTACCGACTGCGAATTGCAAACTCCACTGTAAGAAAATGTTTAAACTTTCATAATCCGTTTTTATCAGTAACTTCGGTCTTCTATCTTCTATATAATTTCCGAATGTCGTGATGCGAGCTGCTAGACCCCCCACTTGAAAGATCCCATCGCAAATCAAGTTCAAGTGTAGAACTGCAGTTCTGGAAAAGTGCCAATCAAACTCGTTTCCGTCTTTACGGTTCGAGAAAAGGAACTTGTTGGTTGGAGCGTGTGAAGCATAACGGTCGTTCACCATCTCTCCACTGGCGCTCTCTGATCACCTTACTTGGAAAACATTACATTATAGCAGCTGCTCCTACACATACAGTCGATGAATTCGCATCACACTCTCTTGAGAAGATCAGCAACAACAGTCGTATTTCTAACTAGAGTTTTACAAAAATTGAAGTCTGAAGATATACCTAATTACTATGAAGCACTTCTTCTTGCCAATGCATTTGAAAACAAAGATAATCGCCAACAAATTTATTATTAAAAGAAAATATATACATATGTATAAAAGGTACATTTTCACTCGAGCGCCTTCGTGGTCTCTAGTCATGTGTGACGACCAAATGGAATAAAAATGTTGGATGCCAAATGCCGTTGACATGATTCACATGACGTCGTAGAAATCTACAACACAAGGAAATGAACAATAACTATGGAAGTTGACAGAAAGTGATCAACAATAAAAATCTACTTATTTTATTTCATTTGGTCGTCACACATGACTAGAGACCACGAAAGCGCTCGTGTGAAAATTTATCTTTTGTACATATGTATGTTTTCTTTTATTAATGAATTTGTTGGCGAGTATCTTTGTTTTTCAAATATACCTAATTGACTTCAAATTTGTCGTTTTATCTCTATCATTGTCGTCAGTGATGTGATGAGGTGACATTTCGTCTCAATGGGAGTGTCAACCGACATAATCTTTTCATACAAGCTTTCAAACCGACACAACCGCTTCGTGTATGCTTGCACAAGCTGCATGCCTTCATGGAAGGCATGAAGCCTATGCGGTCACATTCGATATTTTGTGGGCCGAGGTGTGATCTTAAAATAAAGCTAGTTACCAAGTGATGGAATATCTAGTCAATGCAGGACAGTGCAAGAATATCCTTTTGAACTGCTTGACATAGCAACAAAATCGAACTCGGTTGTATCAACCGAGCGGGGAGCAGTCATAATGTGCTCTTGAAGTACGAGAACTCAATCATTGGATTTGTCGTTTGAACTTATTACTTGACCTCTATGAAGACGATACTTGCCAGTTTTGGATTTTTAGCTATGGGGACTAATGCAAAATTATCTTTACAAAGCCCCAAAGCACCGTGTACAAATCATTTTCTCGAACTGAAGCAGCTACTAACCCTTTAAATGGACAACATAGTCAGCTTTAGACACATAGTCACTTTTTCACAGAGTTGTGAAGCTTGCATGCGCTGTGATGGAAGTCATGTGGAACACCCTTTGTCAATTTTGAAATAGGATCAATCAGCGGAATACGACTTGTGCTACCCAGAACATAAAAAACTAAGGCCCTGCCTTATTGGAAAAGCACCTCTTGGAAGAAATTGCCAGCCTTGCCCGCACGGCCCTACTAAGAAAAATTAAAAAGAATAAAATAGTGAAGTGCTTTGATGATTTCTATGATGTTGTTATCCATGTTAAAGTTAGTCATAATCTGCCATAAGCCCTCTTACCAAACGCGGTCGAAGGCTTTCTTAAAGTCCATGACGTTGTGTTAAATATCAAATTGGTGCTGTAAGTACTTTTGCGCTAGGAGTCTACTGTTAAATATTTGTTCTGTTGTGCTACTTCTTTTTCGGAATCCCGCTTGTTCCTCAGTTTTCCCTTTGAGCCGATTTAGGAGAATCCTTAACATCACCTTATTGGGATGGCTGATCAAGCTGATAGTCCTATGACTTTGACACAGCTTCAGATTTCCTTCCGCAACGGTATAACTAAGTGACTGAGTCCATTCTTTTGGCCACTGTTTAGTTTTCCAAATCTTTCGGCATATCATTGTCAATTGTTCGGTGAGTGTTTTTCCTGCGTGCTTTAAAAGTTCTACTGGAATGTTGTCTACTCCTGGAGACTTGCCTGCTCTTAGCCAAGATGCAGCCTCCTCCACCTCGTCTCTCATTATCGGCATATCTCCTGACCATGGGTGTGGAAGCGGAAGCGGATGACCGACGATCGCTTCCGCTTCCGAAAGTATCATGATACTAATGACGGACGCAATTCGCGTGTCAGGGCTTGGCGAGGCACCTCTGACTTTTGACCTTAAGTCTTGATGAATTAAGTAGTAATAGTTGTCATATTTAGTACTTGCCCTATTACACCCAATAACAGAATGGCACCTGTATTACTAAATGTAGTCACTTCTAATTTTCTGATTATGATGAAAACGAAGGTGTATTATCTCAAAATGCTGGCATTCCAAATCGGAAAACCTCAGTATCATCTTATCGATGACAACCTTACACAATGCGGATTGGTGTGTCTTGAAGTAATTTCATTGCAACATTCTCAAACACTCTCTTGGTCGTTTAATATTTTTTTACTACACACGTGTTGGGAAAATATGACGGTTTCATTTCACATTTCCCAAAGGTTAAAATTTTCAGTAAATTTGAATAATATTTGATATATTTGAGATATTCATACCGCCCGATCTCCAATCTACCGGTCCTATCCAAGTTACTCGAAAAGACAGTCACTAACCAACTGCTTCTGCATCTGACGTCATTTCATCTATTCCCCAAGCTTCAATCTGGCTTTCGTCCTCATCACTCCACTGAGACTGCCTTGCTGAAGATCTCCTCTGACATCCTCAGTGCGATTGATGGAGGTAATCTCTGTTTGCTCTCCCTCCTAGACTTATCATCGGCATTCGAGACAGTAGACCACCCAACCCTCCTCAGCCGCCTGCAATCTTCCTACGGTCTCAACGACAGTCCTCCGCTGGTTTGAGTCATTCCTTTCAAACCGCTCTCGCTTCGTCTACCACCAGAACTGCAAATCCCCTCCAACACCCACCCCCACGGAGTGCCGCAGGGATCCGTGCTTGGCCCCACCTTGTTTCTCCTCTACACTGTGGACATCATCGACCTCATTGAGTCTCATGACCTTATTCCCCACGTGTACGCTGACGACATTTGTATATATGGCCTTTCCTCCCCTTCCGATCCTAGTGAGCTTCAGTACAGAATGGAGTCGTGTATCGCAGCGGTCCGCACGTGGCTACTCAGCAACAAGCTGCAACTGAATGCCTCCAAAAGTGAATTCATGTGGTGTGCTTCTGGTCGCAGACAGCATCAACTGCCAACTTCCCCGATCCCTGTTGATTTCACCGACGTCCCACCGGTCACTTCCGTTCGCAGCCTAGGAGTCTACCTAGCTGCTATGCAGCCTTGAGACAGATTCAGTCAATACGCCGTTGTGTTACCAAACCCGTCCTCCTTTCCTTAGTTGTCTCCCTCGTTCATTCTCGCCTGGACTACTGTAGCTCCATCCTCGCTGGTCTCCCCAAGTCCTCCTCCGCCGACTTCAGTCTGTCCTCAACTCCGCCGCCCGCCTAATTAACAATGTTCGCGCTTCGGAGCATGTGACGCCTCTACTCAAAGACCTGCACTGGCTGCGTATATCTAGCGGATCAACTACCGCCTTGCCGTTCATGTATATCGCAGCCTCTGCGATACTGCTCCGCCCTATCTCGTCCCTGTCTCACAGGTTGCAGCAAGAAGCCGCCTACGCTCTTCCTCGTCCACCGACCTCATCATCCCGTCCACCCGCCTGTCCTCTATCGGCAGCCGTGCCTTCCCTGTCGCTGCTTCTCGCGTCTGGAACGGTCTACCTCCGGAACTTCGTACCTCGCCCTCTCTTCATTCTTTCAAGCGTGCCTTGAAGACCTTCTTATCTACAAAATCATTCCCTTTGTGATATGTACCGGTACTTTCCATGTTCATAACTTCATATGTACTTCTTTTTCTTCTCATAAAGTGGTCTTGCTGTCGTTGTACGACGAAACGCCATCCTAAATGTAATGCGTTCAATAATAATAACTTCCATGGCTGTTTCTTGTAGTATTTCATTCATGTTGTTTGTGACTTCATTTATGTCATTGCCGTTTTCTTCTAATAGAGTAAGGGCACTAAATCCTCCAAGCTTCAAAAATTTCTTCGATCTTTGACTTGCCTGTCTCGAATATGATTAGCGGTAACTCCCGTTTAAAAACTTTTCTTAGCTTTACTTTCATTGTCATCAATACCATGTCGTGATCGCTCCCGATATCTGCACCCGGGAAAGTCCTAGTCTGTGCTTGGTTCATGCTTGATTTAAACTTCTGTGGATAAGGATGAAGTCAATCAGACTGTGAGTTGTACCATCTGTTGTGTGGGTACAACAGTTTCAAGTTGTCCTTCTTGAGATGTTGTGCGGGAAGAGGATATTGATCAAAATCAAATCATGACTGCTTGCAAATTCAAAAAGACGATGACCACGGTCGTTGGTTTCGCCAACCCCAAAGCATCCTACGGTTCCTGCCCATTGGTCACATGCATCAAGGACTACTCAGGTGACCGCAAATGAGTTGCTTAGCAGCGCAAGCATCCAATTTTAAGCTTAATGCGTTGACTAGTTGAAAGTCACTTCAACTTCATGAGATATGACGCAGTATGCTCATCTCGAGTCAGGACGTTAATAATAAAAAGTACATTGAAGATATTTCCCTTGGTATCAGACAAAAATGATGAAGGAATCCTACTCAGTAGTTGGTGTTCTCGTTTCTACGAAAAAAGTTGCGAGGTTACCATGCGAAGATACCAGAATGCGACCACTCGTGCATGTTATCGTTAATATTTCACTGTATAGGAAGATCACACGTGACACTGCACTATTTGGCACTAAATGCTGTATATGCAATCGCAACTGTATGCAATATACACGTATTGATTTAAACTTCCTTTTAGCTGAACTTTGTATTTGTTTCGTAGGATTGTTTGTTTTGTGACATAATTGGAATCTAGTTTATCCAAGAAAGAAAATTAACATCAAATTATCTTTTAAATTTATCTTTCTTGATTTATCTACAAACTTTTTTGCATAGTATGCATAATGTGATAAACACTTTCTCTAATTTGCAGGTAAAGTGGGCCGCCTGGCTCGCTGTGTATTGCGCCTTCATTAGTTTTGCTAACTCTCGGACTTCTGATGATGCTAAACAAGTACTCAGCAGCTTCATGTGAGTTTAATTGAGTGCAAAATTACAAGAGATTTTTGATAGAAAGCTTGATATTACTAGACTTGTGTTGTAATTGTATTTGGAATTCATTCATTCACATCATAATTGTAATAATTACAATTACTGTAATTAGTAATTATAATCAATTTCATTATCTGATGAGTAATATGATGATAAATGAGTATATAATGATGGGGAATTTGTAATTGTAGTCAATTACATTTTTTATTGATGTAATTGAGAAATTATTGCAATTAATTTACAGTCGGCATTGTCATGTTAAATGCTCATATAGCACGCAGTTCAAGCTACCTCGTCGATAACGTTTTGTTGCACTTAGATGTACATTTTCTGTGCAGCTACCGGCAATTTTTTTAAAAAAATACACAACAACGAAATGTATTGTCAAAGCAAAAGTCAGGTACCAGTGTAAATGTATTCTTCCCCCTCCCTGAATCCATATTGCTGATCGGAAAGTCAAAATCAAAAACTAACAATTTCCCCGGAAAAAGAATCGCACATGAATTCTTACAGAACCCCAGTTTAAGTATTTAGATCAATTTAAACTGTAAAAATAGGTGTAAATTCAAACATAACAGTCTCCTAGAATCCACAAGCCTCGATATCTCAGTATGGCAATTAACTTTAGAAGATTGTAAGGCGTAACACTTGGGGAAAGAAGAAAAGGCTGTAACTTTATGTCAATGCTACAAGCGCGGTCTGTTTTCCAAGGAGCAATCGTAATCAACCTTAGAATATCCATCGGGAAAAAATAATTTTTGGGAGAACATGGCGTAGTGCAACATTGGCAATAATCTAAAGTAATTGCAATGTAATTGTAGAAAAGCGGAGGAATTTGTAATTGTATTCAATAACATTAACAGAAACGTAATTAGCTATTGTAATTAATTACATTTCATAAGTAATTGACTCAAGTCTGGATGTTAGAAACCCAAGCCATCGCATGAATTACAGATGCTGTAATTCTGTGCGGATTCGACAGCGATGATAAGCAGCTCTTCAAAAAAGGCGCTAAACTTCAGTTATGCAAATTCTCTTTGATATTCAAGAAAACAAGAGGTGAATTTAATCTATTCATCATTTTGATCAACCGTACTTCAGATCACTACTAGTAGCTGCAAAGCTTCTATGCTTGATTCATTTTTGCAAAATGGCTGCGATATTTTTAGCATAATTTTTTAGATATTGATGTTTGTTTTATTTGCAGGTATGAGGATGTAATATGATATGTTGAATATTTTCCTTCAAATGTGGCCATTTAAATATATCTATGGAACGGTATTCTACAGCTATAAGTAACTTCAAATGTGGTTATAACGGTGATTGACGACTTGCAAATGCCCAAAGAATTCAGGTGACTATGAAAGAAACCCATCAAAGTCATTTTGAAAAAGTTAAAAACTAATTTCCTGCATTCTGTCCACTCTTATTCAGGTGCAAACAGTGCACTGAATATAAAATACAAAATCTGAAATCATGTACTTCTACAGTAATTAATCTATGAATAAAATTTAGAGGATGCAAACCTATCATAGATCAGACTTAAGAGATATGAACTAATAACAATTGAGTAAATAACCTAGATTATAGGTGATAGGTCTAAGTTAATAAATTATCCAAAAGAAGATGATTCAACTAAGAAACCGTCTTCACGTGTTAATGATTTGGTCAAACAATTTATGTACCATGGAGTTGATAACATAGTTGAACAGAGACTCCAAAACTTTGACTTCTGGATATCAAATTCCTGGATCACCAGTTCACGCTGTATCAAAATGGTTCGTTCACGTTTTGCAACCAGTGGTGGAATATTATCGAAAGCATCCTCTCAAAGACATTTCAGTTTGTTGACTTCTCTAAAGAATTGGATGTCTCATCGAATTCAATGTATTCGTTTGACTTAAAATCTTTATTTACGAATGTTCATGTACCAAACAATTGAATTAATAATTTCAACGATCGAACGTTTTCAATTGAATTGCGCTATTCCTTCAGATCCTCTATGAGAACTTTTAGAAGTATGTGCAACTGACATACAATTTCTATTTGATGACAAATACTACAGACAAATTGACGGCCAACATTTTTATGGGATTTGTTGAACAGAAGCTCCAATCGATTATAGAAAGTAAATGCAAGCTTTATTGCAGATATGTTGATTGCTTTCCTTTAGTAGACAAAGGAGAAAATATTGTAGATATCATCAAGATCTTCAGCGACATTCATTCCAATAATTAGTTCACTTTCGAACAGGAGTTCAACGGTAGATTTCCCTATTTAAATGTCTTAATATCTGAACGACTTGATGACACGCTCAAACTTGCTATCTATATATAACCAACATGGAGTGGTTTGTAGACAAACTTTTACAGCTTTGTAGCGAAGCAATGCAAAATTGACTTGGTTAAGACGCTAACATATCGGGCACATAGAATTTGTTCCTCTGTTGCGCTGAAAGGGAAAATGGATTTCATCAAAAGAACACTTCGATTAAATGGATATCCAGAGACATTTTTCGACAAGCATTCAATTAGCAATAGGTTGAAATGAAATAAACGATATATCAAATCAATAAGAGAGTTGTCAGTGAGAGAAGATGTTTATGGACCTGAAAAGAAGAAAACCTTCTCCAGACTTCCATTCATTGGTTACAAAAGTGCGTTGACTTCTTGAAATAGCTCCAACAAAGCATTTAGTGTGTTTCCTACTGCTCGTTTGCAAGTGATTTTCACTACACGAGGGATTCCGATGCACTCTCGGAAGGACAGATTGCCGCTCTTCTCCACATCAAATGTAATTTGACAATTTCATTGTACCTTAGGAAGCAAGTACGTTGTGAAGACAATAAGATGTCTGAATGAGAGTTTCGGAACGCCTTCTAAAGTGTTTAGCCAGCCCTTCAAAATGTCTACCAAGGTCCACTGCAATTCCACCTAGCAGTATCACAAGACATTTGCAAGTGTGTAATAATGATAGACTAGCTGCTGCAAATAATTTTAGTATTGCGTACCACATCAACAACAAGCACACATTAGGAATAACAGAGTCTCTCGTCATTTTTGCGCGAGAATCCCGATCTATGTTCGCAAAAAAAATTATTTCCTCCCTTAAATTACCATGATAGCTTTAGTCTCTGTTTTTATCCTGTTAATATCTAGGTTATTTATTGATTTATTATTGGTTCATATCTCTTGAGTCTAATCGATGATAGGTTTGTAGGGTGTTTACTAACCGGGAAAGGTTTCAGGATAGTTCTGTAGACATTCTGGTTTGCATGCTCTCAATTTTGTTCATAGATTTTTTACTGTGGAAGTACATGATTTCAGATTTTGTATTTTATATTTACTCTAATGTTTTTACTTGAATAACAGTGGACGAGATGCATTGTGCATGATATCAGTTTTTGATATTGTCAAAATGACTTTGATGGCTTTCTGTCTTTATAAGCTTAGTAAAGGGGAATCATTTTTTAATGAATATGAAAGACACAGAAATGACTTCTTATAAGCGGCATTACTATCACACTTTTCAATAAGAAGTATTTACTTCGCATTTGTCCAATGCTCTATTCGATATCTGTGTATAATAAATGATCGTGATATGATTCACCGACTGTTGATAAAATCTTTCACTCATACATTATCGGTTGGGCCCCAAGTTTGAGAGTGCGAAATTGAAAGTTTAATGTCACTACTTCCCATACTATGGGATTGGACAGTGCTGTCGTAGTTAGACGCATGCATCTCTTGAAACTTCTACATTTGAAGCAGTGAATCTTTCAATTGATTGGTCACTCGTTCTTTTCAGGTTGTCGGTGTCCGCCGTTATAATGTCCTACTTGCAGAATCCACAGCCAATGACCCTACCTTGGAGTTGAAATGAAATGTTGCTCAATCGGAAATCCTTATTCATTGACTTTTGTTCTGTTTCATCACTATATACATATTTAATACACCATAATCGAATTTGTCAATGAAATTGTGTTTTCAGTATTGCGCATTTGAATGTACGGAAGTAAGGGGAATAATTTTGTACATCTGTTATGGTGATGAATTGTCATCAAACTGTCGTAGTACATGTATTACTTTTGTAACAACAAGAGTATCAAGAAGAATTTAAAAGGTCTCAACTATCGCTATAAATCTATCGGGGAAGAGGGTGCTATTGGATAAATACTGTTTTAATGGCCATTCTGGATCAGAAATGGAGCGGTGTACCGGTACCGGCATCACCATAATTGACCGGTACCGGACCGGTGTGAACATGAATATCGAAATTAACCAGTGTGTAATGCTGAAATTTCATAATAACGATATTTCTCTTGCATCAGTAACTGCAAATCCTAGTGTGACAACATTCGTTATCCTGTAAATCTATCATGAAAGGTACTTGGAATGCCGATATAAAAATGGTTCCCATCCCGGTCGCCGGTCCTCATACAGTTTTCGCCATCCTTGTCCTTTCCAAGCCTTGGTGTTCGTCTCTGACTCCCGTGGTAGGTCACGAGGGCTGGTGTGTGCGTCGGTCAGCTGTTCGTACGCCGTCAACTACCCCTCCCCGTTGAATTGAACAGGTATAGCGCACGCAACAAAGTGATAGAAATAACGCATGGCTCAGTTGATGCACTTGCGTCTGCAATCCAATCTTCAGGGGTTCCCCTTAGCCATTCACCAACCTGTCCGTACTCGAGTATTTTTTCATCTTTTGCCCTCATACGAATAAGAAGCCATCCTGCCTGTCCCATAATCTTGGTGGCCCTTACAACCAGCTTGCATGTCCCAGTGGACATCTTCACCCTCTGCATGACTAACCCCGACAATGCCATACTCGTCAGAGGGGCTTCATCGCAGTCCTGCCCAACATGCCACGGAAAAAAATTGCCTTGTACAAGAACGGCAAATTGCGCACTCAGGTTCCCCACAAAAAGCCATGCGCGGCAGCCCTTGCTCCGAACTTTTCCCTTGGTCCAGCATCTAGTGAGTATGCCTCGATTGTTCCAGGACCCTCTCAGCTATCCGGTACCAGGCCACCCGACTCCTCAAAGGAGCCAGAAATGAGTGGGCCTCGCCTCTTACAACATTCATGCAGTCCTCCGGAATCACCTTAACCTTCAGCCCTGGATCGACCCGCTCAGTTTACCAAAACAAATGCTCTCAACTCTCTCTCGCGGAGACAAAACAATTGGAGAGAAAAAGGAAAAGCTGGTGCGTATGAGGATCAAGAAGCTGAAAGACGGCATTCTTCCACCCTTCGCGACCAACCCTCATCGAAGAAGGGCAAACTGATTCGAAGTACCTCGCTGCCTAATGAAATTGCAAAGAGAGCCAAAGAAGCCGCTTGGAATGGCCGTTACCGGAAGGCCTTCAAGCCGTAGCGTCCGAGGGCCTCTCCCGCAATGATGACAACTTGCAGTCTCTGATGGATCGCCACCGTCCATCCAAGGCCCTTCAGGCTCTGCCCCAGGCCCTTCCATTCCTTTTGGCCTGCTCCGCGCCGCCCACTTGAAGGAGGCCATCAACTGTTCGTCCCCCGACATCCAGCGCCCTTGCCGCCATCACCGAGATGGTGAACGTAAGGCTGGCAGGTTAAGTGCGTGTTTCCGTGCGACCTCATATGTGTGGAGCAGTTCTCTTCGCATGCCGCAAGACAGGTGGCGTCAGATCCATTGCCATAGGAGAAGACTGGCGCCGACTCGTGACCAAATGTGCTTCCTTCACGGTACGTTCGGCCGGTTCGGCCCTCCTCTCACCCCTTTACTTGGGAGTGGGCACCGTGGTAGGTGTCGAAGCCACTTTTCATGCCATGTCCTCCCTCTTCCAATCCGATTCTTAACCTTCATTACTCCAAGCTGACTTTGAGAATGCCTTCAACACCATAGACCGTTCCATGCATGCTCCGTCATGCAAGAAGTTCGAACCCACTTACCAGCACTTTCTTCATGGGCGAGTGCTGCTACGGAATACCCACCTCCAATACAATGGCAAAGTCATCCTCAGCTCAACAGGAATCAACAAGGTGATCCTCTCTCACCGCTCCTGTTTGCCCTCTCTCTTCATCCCATCATTAAGAAGATCGAGACCTCTTTATGTCTCAATTCCTCGTACCTGGATGATGGTTGCATCTGCGGGACAGTACAGGAAGTTTTCCAAGCCCTCCCTATCCTTCTTCAAGATTGCTATACCAGAGGTCTTTCCCTCAACATGTGAAAGTGCTTGATCCGCTCTCCTAACCAAACAGGCCGCCCTTGCATCGTGACTTACCCCTTTGATCCCAGTCGTACATCAAGAGGGCTTCGAGCTCCTAGACGCGCCCGCCGATTTGGTGACACAAACTTCTGCTGTTCAGTCTTGGCTAAGAAGATGGACAAAATCGCTGAGATCGTCAGTAAACCTCGCACCCTCCACGATCCTCAACTGGAATTCAGCCTGTTCAGGTCTTGTGTCAGCCCACCAAAGCTTGCCTTCTCTCTCCAAACCTGTTCCCCCACCTCACTTCTGCCGCAAGCGAGTTCGACGAGCTTATGAGAAGCGAGTCAGGTAGGATTGCTGGTTCCGCAATGCCATGCAGTGCATGGACCCAAGCCACTCTCCTTGTGTCCATGGGTGGTACTGGCCTGCGATGCGGATCGCCACATCCACCTTTCTGCTACATGAGTTCCGTGGCCCAAACTGCAGATCTATCATCTAGGCTTTCCTCGACCTCAAGACTGTCATCATCTTTTCTCTCCTCCTCCGAGGCCCTTTCTGCCGACTTTGATCAGGACCTGTCCTCAATCCCTCTCCCCCAGTTGATTCGAAAGAATCTTTCTCCATTAACGAGAAGTCTCTCCTATCCCTGCGTTCCTCTTTGTCCGATGTTCGCTCTTCCGCTCGCCTAAATTCTACTTGTGTTCCTCATTCCGGCGAATGGTTGACCGTCATCCCATCGAAGTACCGCTTCGGCACCCAATTTACATCCGTCAAGCGCGTTGCCCATTCTTTGGTCTCGCAAGCGATGTCAGCGGGACCATGCCTTCGGATATGGACACGAGCAGGACCGAACGGCTCGTCACAATCGCCTACGGGATGTCCGTTTTGCTACAGCAAAGGCAGCGAGACTGGATCTTTCAAAGGAGTTCATCGACCTCATTCCAAACTCTCAGGCTCGCCCTACTGACGTGTTCCTCCCCACTTGGAGCCGCGGGTGGGCCGAAAACGTCATCATGGCAATTAAAGGGATCGCCGACCACCTCCCAAACAGTGATGGACCAGCAGCAACTCACGTATTTGAAAAAACATCTTTTTTGCTTGATTTCTAAATCTAAAATGCCTGATTGGAACTGATCAGATATTTTTTGATGGTTCTTTGATTTTTTATATGATGAATGTGAGTGAATATAACAGCTGCAGTTAAAAAGCTCTACGTTGACTTATAGCATAGAATCATAAAATAAAAGATATATCAAACATAGATCTAGCCAATACTATATTCAGCTCCGCACAAACGAGGTCGCACGGAAACAGAACTCAATTAAATCAATTGGACTTAATTATTTACTGTATGTCATAAGCCAATTTCACCAAAATCGTTGTTTGATCTTCTGCATTTGGCATTTGGAATAGGTCAGCATTTTCATGATATTTCCATCGAAAATTGACTAACGATGGCTCATTTTGAATTTTGTTGAGGCTGATTTTATGCAGCAAACACTAACTGGTTATTATGTTTTTCACATATTTGCCTTATTCCAGGTTGAACTCGTTGAATGTTTGTTCGTATGTTTTGTGAATTTTTCGCCTATGACTGCGACGAAAATACGTATAACCGATGTTAAATTTATGAATGATTTTCGGGATATTCTGCTTGCGACCTCCCTCTGTCTACTGCCATCCATATATCAATGTCGACTAAGAAGCACGATTTAGATTAAATTATTAGCGTGAAACACCATCAAAATTCAATCGAACTACTCTCCTTCCATGCTTGAACATGGCATTCTTAACAAAGCGTCATTAATCACAAGCACCGTGCAAGGGTGTGTCAAAATACTGTAAAAGAAGACTTCGTCATTCACCAACTACGTGCGCGGAGTGTCAACATTAGAGATAGCGCGAACATTAACGGACTATTACAGGGAATCACCAATTATTAGTCTCAAGAACAAGAGTTCTATCAGTCTGAAAGTCAAGAATAGTCAATCTTGAAATCTGTAAGACAGCTCCTTTAACAATTAAAGATTGATGAAATGAGAGCCAAAGTTGCAATGTGTGCTATTAACTATTATATACTCTTTTTCTGATTCACCCTTTGGGTGAGGTGAATAAAAGAAAAAGAATATAATAGCTAACAACATCTATTGCAGCTTTGGCTCATTACATCATTACGGAGTGCTCCTCCACGCGAGACCGGAATCAAAGTGTCATTACTTCAGTATTGATTGATTCGACGTCTATGCTTTATTGAAAGATAACATCAATTTATGTCGAGGAGTTTTGATGTAATTTGTACCATCAAAGTGTCATTACTTCAGTATTGATTGATTCGACGTCTATGCTTTATTGAAAGATTACATCAATTTATGTCGAGGAGCTTTGATGTAATTTGTACCATAGAGTAAGTATATTCTCGTAGGTAGAGTGTCGACTCAAAAAAGTATCGGTATACAGTGAAAATTATTGCATGAAAATATTCAGTTTTTTGAGATTACATTCCTGTGGTCCAAAAAATTATTTTAGCAGTTTCTAAAAAGCTAAATGTTTGCAAATTTATATTTATATTTTATATACTACCGACATGAAGCCACTTTATAAAAGCAGTATGAAACAAAGTGGACATCAAAAGGAATGAATATTCGCTAACGAGCATAGTAACTAAGTGGAAATTTTGCTGATGATCAAGGAAATTTCATGTACCGCATGATAATGGAAGTTTTCAAGGAAAAGTCGAGATCTTATTGTGCTTTCTTGGCATTTAAAAAAAGGCTTTCTTGGAAGTTTCATGTTTTTAATTCAATTTTCATCGGCATGATTTTATGATTCACTAAATTATGTTTTATTTCTTGAATCTGAATAGTGGTGTGGACGCATTTACATCTTTCAAAGTCAATTGAAATCATTGTCTTTGATTATGTTCTTACGCTCTACCAGTTACGGGTTGCTGTGACATGATCACATTTAAGAAAATACTCCTGAGGTTGACCATGAAATAAAATGGCACCTCTCCAAGACTGTTATGACACGGACTATCTGTAAAATACCATCATTCCTTCTGCATTACTATAATGATCAGTCAATTCCGTTGTAATGTCGTCAAAACAGCAAAAATTTGTATACCTCACATTTGATAACAATACCTAACTGTGTTCACCTCGAGTTCATTTAATAAAATCGAAGCATTAGGGTTTTAATAAATGCTGAGTTGCTACTCTACCTAATATACTTACTCTATGATTTCTATGTCTTTATCAAGAGTCACTAATGCGCGTCTCGGTTTAGGTCTTCAAGCATCTATCGAAAGTTTCCCAGTTTTATCCAACAAGTTGAGAAGATACACATCCACCGGTGAGCTCCCCTCTCGTAAAGTAGCTTCCGTGGTTCCAGCTCCTAAGGGAGGCTCTGACTCATCTGTTCCATCTAGATGCCGTCCTATCATTCTGCTTCCGATTGCTGGCAGGATTTTTTAAGTCAGTGATAGAAATGTTGCTAACTTCACTGAAGCTGCGAGCTTGATATCCGAAAGAAAAGTCCGCCTTCGGGTATTTCATAATTTTTAATTTTTTCCATATTACATCAGTAACCAGCGGATGTCTGTCGCTTTAGATGGTCAAAAGTCTTCCACCAAGTTTGTCTATCTTACTACTAGAGTATTGTTGCCATCTGTTGGCCGGCGCCCCACAATTACAACGATAGGACCGTGTCGAACGGATTGAGAAACGTTTCAAGAAATTATGTTTGATAATCTCGATAACAAGTTGCATCCGCTGTCCGTCAGACTGGATACAGCTTCACTCATTACTTTCTACAGAAACTATTTCTGCAGAAGCCGCTCTGCTTTAAATGAGGACGTACCCAAATTTCGCCAGAAATGTGCACAGAGCTGTCATGTGTAGAATGCACACAAGCACATGTATACTGAAGGTCCAGTCATAGCGGACGCGGTGCCACCTCCCGCGTCCAGAATTTTCGCTCAGAACCTTCATAATCCTGTGGAACTGTTCACACAGGGATGCGAGGGACCCAGTCCTGAAATGGCTTACGGCTTGCTTACGAAACAGGAAAATCTAGCCCACGCCATGCCGCGAGGCGACTTCCTCTACCCCAAATTCCTGCCTGACACCAGATATTGCCAAATGGTCGCGAAGAGAAATGACTGACTGTCGACATAATAAGGACAATATGACTAATTGGAAATCAAAATCTATTAACAATGCACTTTTATACTTTGTCATTTCAACCATGGATTCGAATTCATGAGTGTATTTGGAGACAAAAGGCATTTTATTTACTGCAGAGCGAGTACTGGAAACGGAGATGAGAAATTTGTTACTGTTCTCAACTCAGGTTTCAATAGACATTCCTGATTAGATGTCTAATACTCGTACATTCGATAAGTGCTTTGCACTAACGACACTTCATTCTGAATACCATTCCCCTACCTTAAATTTCATTACAACATCAATTCAGACTATTGATGTTGTAAGTAAAAGTTAATGGCATTTATTTCACAGTGGTTCAGTCATTAAGACAGTATTTCATGCATGAAAGCTGGGCTTCGGAGCCGGAACCGTGGTAACAGGTCGGAGCCGACAGAAAATGCCACGGCTCCGGGTTGAAGTTCCTTCCATGTTCTCCATTCTTCTCCATGTGCTACTCACATTTTATTATGTTCGAAGAAAACATGCGTGTTTATTCACAGATATTACAAATAAGCTTCGGTAGTCCTGAAAACTATAATCAATCTCAGATATAGGAGCTGATCTTTGTGCCCCTTCCTGGACGAAAACATGCCAACTAGATTGGTCTTTCTTCTGGTAATTTAGTGTTGTCCTTGTTACTATTTTTGATAGGATTTTTCTGCTGTAAATTATCTGACTAATTAACTTGCTACCACATTTCTGAATGTATCCTGTCTTTGAAATAGGCAGCCTTGCAGTTTTCCAAGGTCACATTTTTTATTCCAAAGTTCTGTGCTCGCACCTAGTCTCTGTTAGAAAATGTTAGAAATTACATTTTTTTGTTGCACAATGAGGATTCTGCGAGATGTCATCACAATTCATGGTTATTCCATCTAACTGGAGCAAAAAAGATAGTTCCAAGGAATTTGAAGTAGTCAACAAAACGAAAATACATGTATAGAGAATCAGATGCACCTGTACTTGGTAATAAAGCTCTAGTAACAGTGTCTTTAACAATCGATTTGGAGTTATTGACTGGCAGACCAACAGCAGATGGTTTGCATATTACATGGTTATTCCATCTCACGTTAGCGAAAAAGATAACCCAAGGAATTCGGAGGAGTCACCATAATGCAAATACATGTAGAAGCAAATGAATCAGTACTTCATAATAATTCAAGAATATGTCCCAGTTGTAAAAGTTCTAGTAACATAATAATAAAACATAACATCTACAAGTTAACCCATGTAGGCTAACTTATTACAGAATGCTGAATAAATTTCTTCAATTGCATATCTATTGCGAACTGTGTGTGTTTATTGTTTCATCAAATTACATCTTAACTTTTAAAGTATAGGCTATAACTGTATATAGGCTTAATATTTACAATGTGATTAAACAAAAATAGGTTACATAGAAGCGTTCATAAGTGTAATATTATTAATATTCTATATTCCGATATGACATGCGCATTTCAGTGATGAAGCGAATCAATACATCTACGAAATATGTCTTAATTATCATAATTTTTGTTATTGACGACATCCGTGTTCCTGATCGATCTTTAACTCATGTCGACATGATTGTGATCGATTTTAATAGATCGAATTGATGGTTCCAGTCTTTTCGTGCACTTCTCGAAGACTCAACCCAAATATTGGGGATACATTCTCCACGGTTGCGCAATTTGATTTTTCAATGAAATTTCTTTCGTGTTGTTTTGGGGTTTTTAGCATCGGTAAAGTTTGCGGGTCGGGCTCGGGCTTCAATTCATAGGCGTTGCACATCTCTACTTCAAGCAGTGGCGTCTTCTCCGTACCTGCGAGGCCTTCGGCGCATCCTCAAAAAATAATTTCCCAACAATTATAAAAATGAAAAGTGTTATCATTCATTTAAATTCGATAGCTTCTCGTGACAGCTGTGCACAGCTTTCCGTCTCAAAGTCAGACGCTCAACCTCATTGAACAGTTTTGCAGCACGCGCTCGAATCACAGCTGTTTTCTTCGACACACAAGCTCAGATAGAGCATTGATGTTCAGACAGAGCGAAAGAGAGTTGTGTGCGTGTGATGCGGTAAGCGCATGCGCCCGCGCCAATATTGGCTTCTCCGATAGACATGATGCTTTGCCTTCTCCAATTCGCGTTGTCGCTTGATTTTCGGGAAACGCTCGCTAATTGATCAATAGCGTGCTTCGGCTTTCAGGTGTAAACATGAGAATCAATAGTGACTCGCGTCCCCCTCGGTCCCAGAGAAATAACCAAGTTAACATTCTGCAGAGCATCAGTCATGGGAAAAATTTGCCCTGCCTGCGGTTGTACGAACGGCTACTCAGCTGCCAAAATCGATGGATATATATCATTACATTCATTTCCTTTGAATAACCCAGCTTTAATTTTCCGAGATTCAAGAAATAAAATAAAACTCTCCCTCAATTTATAGACGATTTTAATTTAACAAATAAAGATCCCCGACGCGTTTCGTCACGGTGGGCAGTCTCAAGGGTCCAAATTACAGGCAGCATCATGACTTTTCTGATCTGTGGAATATTGGATCCATCGGTATTACAGATAGTCCAATTTCATCTGATGATGATACAGTGTTTGATAATTTTCAAGATACTGTTGAACTCCTTGAGACTGTCCACCTTGACGAAACGCGTCGAGATCTATAATTTGATGAATGAAAAATCGTCTTTAAATTGAGGAAGAGTTATATTTTATTTCTTGCATCGCGGAAAATTGAGTAAAGAACATTCCATATAAGACAACGAAAATATCTGATCTGACACAACTTTACTGAAAGAATGGGTGCACAGAACAAGTTCAAAGTCTGGGACATTTACACCATCGCACCTAACATTCGACACTCAATTATCCAAAAGCGGAGACATCTCGATCGGTTTCGCGTTTGTATGAGCATACAGCTTCATTCTCATGATTAGCACCCCATGAGATGGCTTCCTTCTGCGAGAGATTGTAGTCACCGAGCACTGTCTTCATGAAAAACGGAGGAAGTTCAGTTCGTGACCGGTAGATTTCCTGTAATACAAGGCCGAAATTACTTGCAGTAATTCGACCTCGAAAAAAAGAGATGCCAATAACGAAAATTACGCTGTTCAATCGTAAACAAATCTGTTTATTGAATATCCACAGGTGACACCTTAATCGCAGAGAAGAAGAATTCTTCGTCCATTAACTTGCCGCCAAGGCCTTTATGATATAAGACTCCTTTTTTATAGCGTAGATGAAGACGGCAGCCATGTGGCTGTATTTATGCATGCCATTGGGACATTCACATGTAGAGGAATTTGGGGACCCCTGCTCATCAAGTCCAACGTCACCCGGTAGGTCCGATCTTTCATTGACGCCTGTTCGTGTCCAATGATGTCATAGTCAACTATTTTAAATTAAAGTCAATAATGTTTTTCTGCTTCGTATGACAATTCACCTCGTTTAGTAACTTTGGTGCAGCCATGGAGTTGGTGACGCAATGGAGTATACAGAAAATTTGTTCTTATTCCACGAGAAGGGAATAAGTGACCACACCGTGCGACAACTAAAATCTCGGTTAGTTATCCTTTCATCGATGTAAATTGATCATCTCTTTATAGCGTTGGATGACAAGTTGTATGAATAGTATGAAAATCCAGATTTCCCTTTTCACGTTGCGCAATGTTACATTTCAGACTCCATAATGTCTGCAATTGACCAGAGCCCAGGTTTCTCTTACCTAATAATTTCCTCGTCTACAATCAAACAGGTTGTCCGTCTCACAAGTTTCATTACGCAATTTCTACAAAGAGGGACGTTATCTGTGTTTTCTCAATGAAATTCTTTCTTAAATATCTTCAATTGCCACTGGCTTTCTCAGGAATCAAAAAAAAAGAAATCTTTGCAATACCCAATATTTCGCTATTCTTCATCAAGGGTGACAATGAATGCACGGACAGATAACAGATGGCAGTTTATGTACAGAATGAGAAAATGCAAATGACGTAGTAGGACGTCAGTCAGTCACTAGTGGAACTCACGAAGTCGTCCGACCGCCACAAAGTGCAAGTGACCTGGAAGCCAGCCAACTCCACAAGTGCACGCAACCAACCGACATCCTACACAACCATCAGAGAAAAAGCGATGAAAGATGACTACTATTAAAAGAATGGCAGTAAAGTCTCACCAATGCAATTATTCACGAGACAATCTTTATTCTTGTCTATGAGGAGGGCTTCCAAGGCTTTCCGTCTTGATATACTGCGTTCGAACCGTAATATCTTCCAAGAAATAGTGTCTTCCACGAATGAATGATGCTCCTCTGTAATATGCTGATACATAGCCGATTCTGATGATTTTATATGCTCTTTGATTCTTGATTTTATCGTCCTTTTAGTTTGACCAATGTATTTCTTGAGACAAATTTTGCAAGTAATCTCGTAAATCACATTTTTACAGTAGCATCTCTGTTGTACTTCGGAGATCTTACAAGACCAACAATTGTCGTTGCATCTTGGACGTTCTTTTGGAGGTCTCCATCGATGACTTAGTGGCTTTTCCGATTGGTAGATTATTCTTATCTGCTTCTCTGGATCACAGTTTCGCGAAAGTTGAGATATGCGACGTTTAATTCGCTCGTCCATGTATGGCAGTCTCATGGTCGTTACTGGGTCATTAGTTTCTTCTGAAATGGCAGTAACGACCATGAGACTGCCATACATGGACGAGCGAATTAAACGTCGCATATCTCAACTTTCGCGAAACTGTGATCCAGAGAAGCAGATAAGAATAATCTACCAATCGGAAAAGCCACTAAGTCATCGATGGAGACCTCCAAAAGAACGTCCAAGATGCAACGACAATTGTTGGTCTTGTAAGATCTCCGAAGTACAACAGAGATGCTACTGTAAAAATGTGATTTACGAGATTACTTGCAAAATTTGTCTCAAGAAATACATTGGTCAAACTAAAAGGACGATAAAATCAAGAATCAAAGAGCATATAAAATCATCAGAATCGGCTATGTATCAGCATATTACAGAGGAGCATCATTCATTCGTGGAAGACACTATTTCTTGGAAGATATTACGGTTCGAACGCAGTATATCAAGACGGAAAGCCTTGGAAGCCCTCCTCATAGACAAGAATAAAGATTGTCTCGTGAATAATTGCATTGGTGAGACTTTACTGCCATTCTTTTAATAGTAGTCATCTTTCATCGCTTTTTCTCTGATGGTTGTGTAGGATGTCGGTTGGTTGCGTGCACTTGTGGAGTTGGCTGGCTTCCAGGTCACTTGCACTTTGTGGCGGTCGGACGACTTCGTGAGTTCCACTAGTGACTGACTGACGTCCTACTACGTCATTTGCATTTTCTCATTCTGTACATAAACTGCCATCTGTTATCTGTCCGTGCATTCATTGTCACCCTTGATGAAGAATAGCGAAATATTGGGTATTGCAAAGATTTCTTTTTTTGATTCCTGAGAAAGCCAGTGGCAATTGAAGATATTTAATCATACACCAGGAATGGCCTCACTTGAACTAATGAAATTCTTTCTGTCAAGACACTGAACAAGTTACGGAGAATACTCGCGTTAGTGAATAAATGCGGGCTTCAAGTAAGTGGCAATAATCAAGTGGCCACCGCTAATAAATAATCAAGTGATCTGGTTGGTTTTATAAGGATGTTGAAATTAACACTCCAATAAGTGTCTCAAACGACTGCCGTGTGACCCAAATATATTTATGAAATATAACTGAATAAACACAGTGCTAATCAAGCCATAAAAAAGCAAAAGAAATCAATGTGTGCCATTCGAATCAATGCAGTATTTGAATAGCCTAAGGATTTTATGTTCGCCGTTCGCTGAAGTAGAAACAGAAATGAATGTTCGAATCATTGTATCATTTGAATAGTCCAATGTTATGCTAGTGGGGTGTTGGAGTAGATCGGTGCAACTATCAATTTAAACGAAGTCCAACATCAAGTTTTTCAAGTTATTTTCCATTCCAAATGAATAGAAGCGATTTATATAATTGATACAACTTATATTTGAAAAAGCCTTTCAATTGATACAAATTTTTGACATAATTAGACGAGGGTGAAGCGAGATAACGCGTGGAAGACAACACGTGTCTTAAAAGCATCATTTTTTCCAGCTCGATTCATAAGACATTACGCAATTATTGATTTTCTGTGGTTCTGTTGCTCTTTTATCGTCGGTCTGTGACCATGTCAGGGATGCCCTAACAGAGAGTTTTCTCTTTTCCACTTAGCACCGCATTACGCAATTTTAAAATGTTTGAGTGAGGAGAGACTATTGATGGAGAGACACTTTCGTCGTTAGTATTTCCCCAACTTTAACAATGTAGTACATATGTATGAAAGTATGAAGATGCGTGCGCCTCTACAATTGCGTTCTCGTGGAATAAGTTAGTTATTGCACAGTACGCTAAGTCTCGCGCTTCGCGCTCGACTTAGCGTACTGTGCAATAACTATTACATGTAAGATTATCACAGTCTCAAAGGTAAGTGATTCTCACTGACTTGGCCGGGTGACTTTGTTTACGCCAGTCATGCTGTCTTAGGGAATTAGGGAAAAACCGATAGCGAGCGGCATCGCGAATTTTTGCAATGAAATTCTACGCGATTCTTGATCGAGGCGCGGTATCTAAATATAGTAAGGGAAGCGCAACCCAATTGTTCTTGGATTCGCTTTATGTGAGAGGCCACTACGTCAACAGTAGCAGATGGCTGACGTTCAGACAAGACTGCGATCAGATGATGAACGTTCTCCAATGAATGCAGAATAATGCATCTGACTCGAACACCCAGATTCGGTAGAATTCCATAATCTGTTTATACGTGATTGATGTGACACTATGTTTAGTACTGCAGATGAGATCATAACCACGCCTTTCGTCCGAAGGGAATATACTGAAAAGATGACAGTCGTCAAACAAGGTAGGCCAACACCTGATATAAAATGAAAGTACTCACTGAGAAAGAAATAAGAAACACTACACGAGACATTTTAATGTATCAAAATTTCAAACAAGTGAGTAGCTGACCGGCCGTGAGAAACGCAAGAAACTGTTGACCTTGCCTCCTTTTTTCTCGAGAAAGTGTGGTCTGGACAGAGAGGGGATATAGTAATCAGTTCCTTGAGTAAGGCGGCTAAGAGACATGAGCAATCACTTCTCATGTGCACATTCACTTGGCCTTAAAAAATGTTCGGGAAATTGTTATTGAAAATTCAACTTTTATGAAAATTAATGTTGCGACATAAAAAATAGAAATAGTGTTCCAATGCCGAGTGAAGGCCTATGGTGTGTGGGCACGCGACGTCACTGACTTCAAGGTTGGGGAAAAACTTGGGTCGAAACCCAGGCCTAAGTTTCAATGAATGAGTAGAATCAAGTAAACGAAGTGCAATCTTTGTATTTTGTGCTGACGCAAAGCTTCTTCTATAAGCCAAAATTCCAATTGGGCCCATGAGAAGTGTGGTGTTAGTGGGAAACGATTTTTATTGCAATAGCTGTAACTGGAAGCCTAAGTACATGTATAGGATTTATTTAGTCATGGAGTTATATCTAAGCCGTGAGATAAATGCAAAATATATGGGATAACGGATATCAATGTATTCATTGATCTCTCATCATGACCGTATAAGTGCCGTGTAATTTCCCGAAAATTGAAAAAAATTTCGTGTAATTTTGAAAATTTTACCGTGATTTACTTTTGTCCCTATACATGTACTACATTATATAGCTTTCCTTGCTCTGATATATTGACAAATTCAAGCGTTTTGATTTAATGATGATTGAATTACACATCGCTTATAACAAAGCAATTGTTTTCATCTTATCATTCAGAAATATAAACAGACTTAATGAATATTATAGCTGCATGGTGTGTGCATGGTTAAACATATTTAGAATACGAAATCATAATGAATTATTCGTTATTTCTTTTGATCTGTTAAAGAAAAACTTTGATATCATCCTTTTGTTGTTTATAAGTTGAAGTTATTGAAACAATATTATTTTTCAGTCTTTCTACGCACAAAAAATTAATGTAATTTGTCAAAATATATCTATCTTAATTGACAAGGCCAGATCGACGAAATATATTTTTACAAATAGCATTAATTTTTGTGCGTAGAAAGACTGAAAAATAATATTGTGTGCGAAGACTATCTGTGAGACAGTCTAGGTGTGCGAAGATAGCTATGAAGATGTAAAATATATAAAAATTCAGTATGCAGTATGCACAAATGCAACAAAAATACATGTAAGCTTTCATTAAATACAATATGTAAGAACATTCAATGCGCGGTAATGTCAAGCCCAAAATGAAATAGCTAATAATCACAGATATTTCTTTTTTGAAATTTTCTGTGAATTGAGTGGAATTTTGATTAAAAAAATCAAGAACTTCGTGCTCCCATTATGTAGTTTTCATAAGATTCAAATAAAAATATTATTTATCATAACTTGATTTGTATAAATGCAGCATTAACAGAAGACCCAAGTTTTGTATAGAAAATCCACGTTTTGTATCACTTACCCAAGGTCGACCCAAGTCCCAAGCTTGTCTACTGCAATCTCGATAGCACTGTTTGCTAGTTTACTATACAGATTCACATCTCATTTGTCGGCAGTAACGCATCTGAACAACGGCAGTGGGAAAGACATTCTGAACCTTTGCATCCACATCTTCATCAAGTCATGGATAGACAGAATTAGTGGTTCACTGGTCTTACTCTGCTGTCGTTGTGAATACAACTTTGAGGTGCCTATCAACAAGTCTATATCAAGCCCATCAAATACTGGATCTCAAATAGGATTTTCTAAAACGTGGTGTGTATTGAAATCATGACTTAAACCATCGTTTACCAACATGTTTGAAGATACGGCTCAAAAGCATTTTTATAAACATGGTTCAAATGCACCTTTAAAAATGCGATTCAAAATCATGTTTATTCACAGAGTGAAAGCTCATTTGGAAACCATAATTGAAAACACTTCTTGAGAAAAATCATAAACCTCCAAAACCTCAGGTTATAAATAGAATTGCACGTTCGCTGTTGATTGCATGTTATATAGTTAATTAACTTATAGTTGAGTATAAATTGTTCCTTAATATTTCAGGCATCAATTTTGAATGTTGATCTACCGGCTGGGACCTACAACCCTGTCAACAAGCGGATGGTGTATGTGGGTAGGTAAAGCAAGATATTAACAGTATTTTTAGATTTAATCAATGTATGTTACTATGTTCATTTCACATTTTGATCTCAGCACTTCATGAATGTGTTTATCTCTCAGATATAATAAGACAAGACAAGAAAGTGTTTATTTTCATGGAAATAATAATCGAAAAAATTACATCAAAGTGAATATTTCAAGAAACTTTCATTCTTATAGACATGGCATCAATTTTTGTACAAGGGAAAATCTCTTAACACGAGTTCAAAAAATCAGCTATATTAATGGGAAATGTAGAGTGTTTTCTCAATGAATTAGTGAGTTCAATGTAATACTGTTTTGACCTTAGAAAACGTTGTGGGATCAAGTGATGAAGAGGATGCACATCTGATTGCTCCGCTTTTCGAAAAAGTTTGATAGCATCGTCTATCAGAACATTCTTGAATGGATGAGATAATTCACAATTACAGTCCAGCTTATGAATGACACGATGACATCGTCTGTTGAAGCAATCAATTCTGTCCAAAAGTTTCTGAGGCAATGACGCGAAAAGTGGGGATCCGTAACACAACACACTACGAATCAAACTCATATACACAATTTTTAGCTGATGCTCATCAGTCATAGGCTTCAAAATTCTGAGTAATGGGCAAAAGACCGTTCCAGGACACCATAAAATTCAAAAAAATAGTATCTTTAAAAACGACATAAATTCATGAATTTAGACCCTTTTTCAGGTTTTTAAGACCTAAATTCATGAATTTAGTCGTTTTTAAAGATACCGATTTTTCAAAAAATGGTACTTTTTAAATGGTCTAAATTCATGAATTTTGGTCATTTTTCATGTTATGAAGACCTAAATTCATAAATTTGGGCGTTTTTAAAAATACCCAATTTTCAAATTTTTCAAAATCTCAAATTTGAGAATTACAATTTTCTCGCTTAAATCATGACCGTTCCAGGACACCGAAAAAATCAGAAAAGTTAAGAATCTCAAATTTGAGAATTACAATTTTTACCTTGAAAATCATGACCGTTCCAGGACACCGAAAATCATAAAAGTTAAGAATTTCAAATTCATGAATTTTGTCCATCTTTCAGGTTTTTAAAATATAACATGTGACTAATAATATTTCTTTAAAAAATGGAAGAAACAAAAGTGGATGAAACAAAAGTGGAAGAAACCGCAAGAATATATCCTTCGTTATCATATGAACGTAGTTCTACTTTAATGGACATTGAAAAAATGAACAAAGAAAAACACAAAGATAGAGTACGTTATATGAAAGATAAGGAATCTCAATTATTATTAAGATTAGAGCATTATAAAAAATTAAGAAAGAGATGGAGTAAAGTTAAGAATGTAACACAAGGAATTGGCATATTCTTAACAATAAGTTTAGGTGCTTTAACAATTGTTATATCTTCAGGTGTTTTAGTAATTCCAGTAGTTGCTACAGCTTTAACAGGTACGGGTGTTTTTGCAACTTCACTTGTTACAATGTTAGATAAATCTTTAATAACTAAGAAACGAAAATCATTAAAAACTAAGCATTTACATATTAAAGAAGTTTATGACAAATTACACTACTACTTTCAAAGAGTATGTGATGATAATGTTATTACGTTAGATGAGATTGAAAAATTTGATCAAATAGCTAATGAAGTAAATCAAACCTTTCAATTACAGTCCGAAAAAGTTGATGATAAGAATAAACAGGATGGCAAAATTTCTAGTGATGGTAAAATTTCTAATGAAGAAAATGACAAATTTTTTTAGAAGAGCTAAAAACTTTAAGCGAAAATTTAAGCAAAACTTTATTAAACAAAACTTTATTAAACAAAACTTAAAACGAGAAAACTTTAAACGAAAAGATGTCAGACAACAAAGCAATAAAAAAATAATTTGTAGAGTAAAATGTTTTTGCTGTATTCCAATGTTACCACAAAATTCAAATATTATATTTTAAAAATGGATAAAATTAGAGCTGATAATTTTAAAAGAATAAAACAATTAGAAGAGTTAATAAAACAAAGAAATATTATGAAAGAAAATCATCTTCAACATAGAATGATAAAAGCTGGTATTCAATCTGATATGTTTGAAAAAATGCAGCAAACCGAGCAAGTAAAAACTGATTTTGAAAAAACTATGAAACCATTTAAAACTCTTGAAAAAGAAAGTACAAATAATGATAAACAAATTGATATAACAGATCCAGAGCACAAAACTATATTAGATGACTATGGATTACTAGAATCAAACATTAATAAGAAATTACCAAAATCTATGCAATTTGAACATTCTATTTCATTTATAGATGGAAAAACAATACCTAGATTTTATCTCGGACAAAAAGAAATATTTCCACAACCTTTTCGAGGTATAATTTTTTCACCAGATAAATCTCCTTTTAATTTAGATAGAAATTTTGTTAATCTTTTAAGAGGAGCAGATTTAGATAATTATGCTGTAGAAGATCTCATAAAATATAAAGCTATGTTAGACAGAGTTGGTGCAGTAAAATCTCTTAGGCGTTATAAACAATTAGAAAATTTATTATCAACGGGAGTTAAAGTAGGGAAAGGTTTATCTGAAAAACAGAAAACAGAAACAACCATATTTTTACCAGATGATCCACAAGAATTACTAAATAGATTAAATATTTTAATATCTGCAATAAAAGAAGGACATAATTCTAGTTTCAATGAAATTCATGCTATATTGAAAAGACTGTTAGAAAAGAAGATTCTAAATGAAGAGGATTATAAAAGTGTAGCTGAAATATGTTGTTTCTAATTTTTATTTATGATTTTTATCTATGATTTTTATCTACGATTTTTATCTATAATATTTATTCAAAATTTTAACTAAAAAAATGTGTTCAGCAGATTTAGACAAAATTAATAATCATTTAGAAAATTTGACAGAGATTTTGGGTTCATCAAAATTTAGTACGACGTTAAAAATTATAACAACTACTTCATCACACACTTGTAATTTAGAACCCATTCTACATTTGGAACAAAATAAAAATTATCAAATTGCATTGACTAGTTTCTCTACATTTAGCACTATTCAAAACGTTATCAAAGATGTGAATGATCAATTTAGATATTCTACTGATAAAGGCAAAACGTGGAAAGTACTAACTTTTCTTCCTGGTTCTTACGAAGTTGAATCAATATCAAATGACATTAAGAGACATTTAGGTATACCATTTAAAGATAAGAAACAATTACATTTTGCAGTTGAACCGGCAGTTAATAAATTTTCTCTTACTTTAGACGAAAATCATCAAGTTGATTTTAATCATGATAGATCATTGTCAAAGCTATTAGGATTTAATAAACAAACCTATAGTCAAGGTTATCATTTAGGTGAGAAGATTCCAAAAATAACTGAAATAAATTCAATTGTTGTACATTGTGACATTATTGAAGGAGGATATATAAATGGTAAATTATCAAATTTAATATTCAGTTTTCCAGCTTTTACTGTACCCATTGGTTATAGATTAAATGTATTTCCACAAACATTAATATATTTTCCTATTACAAGAAAAACTATTAACAACATTGGCATTAGAATCACTGATGAAAAAGGACAAGAAATAAATTTTGGAGGTGAAGAGATTATGATAGATCTTTTGGTTCGGGAGGTATAAACTCCCACGCGAAGCTAGAGAAGTTTAATTTTCTTCTTCTTTAGAAACAAAAAATAAAAAAATAAAAATAAAATTTTTTTATTAAAAAATGAGTGAACTACCTCCATTAAATAAAAAAAACTTAAATTTAATCATCATCCAAATTTATCTCAAAGTTTTGTCAGTTATTTGTGGAAGATCAGGATGTGGAAAAACGTATCTATTATTTAAAATTTTAACGACTCCAAATTTTTTGGATTATAACAATCTTATAATTTATACAACAACAGCAGAACAACCCGTCTATCAATTTTTAAAATATGGATTTGAAAATAATCTTAAAAAAACAGCAATTGCTTCATTATTCAAAGAATATGAAAAATCTGAAGATGAAGAAGAAATAAGTTCGTGGTGTGAAGAAGCAGCAAAAAATAATCAGTTAGTAGAATCTAATAAAAATAAGCATATAAAAATACAATTAATAGATGATAGTGGTAATATGCAAGATCCTAGTAAACTAGATAAAACAATGAAACATTGTGTAATTTTTGATGATTGTGTTAATGATAGAAATCAGTCAGTTCAGAGAAATTATTTCACAAGAGGTAGACATAATAACTAGTGTTTTTTATTTAACACAAAGTATGTATTCATTAGACGGAAGTGTTATTAGAAAGAATGCAAATATATTTATACTATTTGAAATAAATGCAAGAAACTTAAGTGATTTGTTAAGAGATTTATGTGTAAGAAATAAAGATGAATTTAAACAATCGTGTAACAATGCTTGGTCAAAAGATTTGGCTTCATTACAATTAATATTGATAAAAAAATTCATGATAGAGTTATAGAACATTTGTTTACCGAGCGATAAAAAATATACAAATATAGTGTTATAATATTTTATTATTTTTTATTTTATGTATGTATCAAATTTGTCTATCTTAGAAATTAGAAAATTAAAAAGGTTCAGTAGTTATTCCATCAGGTAAAATTTTTCTTTTATCATCAAATGGATCTAATGCTAATTTATGTTCTTCTTTTAAATACATTTTATGTTTTTTTGAATTAAGTCTATAATTACATGCTGTTTTTATTTCATTATTAAATAATGCATTTTTATAATCTTGAAATGTTATTTGATTAGCCACTGATGCCTTTGAAATTCCTTTTAATGTTTTATGTGTTTTAATATTATTAGTTGTATCATAACAGTAACATTTAGATTTTAAAAATATAGCTTCTGTTATGAAATCTTCATTTCCTTCTAATTCATCTTTTACTTCATAAATCAGAAGGATGAATGATATCTTTTATTTTATTAATTTCTTCATCAAGTGTAGAATTATACGGTATTGTTAATTCTAAGAAAACAGAATCGGTATCTGTAAAGTGTAATTTATAGTTTTTGCCATAAGCAGGTGCTAAATAATCATATATAAATCTATACATAAATAGTTTAGCTAATTCTAATATAGTGAAGCCAATGAAATTAAACTTATCATGTTTTACGCTAATTCGACGTAAATGTACAGCACATAGATTATCACTAAATCTAGTAGTTCTTTTATATGTAGGTTTCCTTGTTAAATTTTGAAACCTTTCTTTATCATAAACTATTTCAATATTTTGTCTATTACGCACATTTTCTAAAGTCTTACCATAAAATGCATTATTCATTAATTTAAAGAACACGTTTCCAAAATCATCTTTATTTCTTTTAGCTATTTTGCGTTTTTCAATATTGAACTCTATATAATTTTTTAACCACCTAGATTTTTGATAAAATAGTTTTCGATGTATTTTGGTGAGAATCATTCCATGATCTAAATACCAATCTAGCATTCTTCCTTCAACAACATACTTTCCTTTATTGCTTTGTGTTAACATAAGTTTTTTTGTTGGTCTGTATTTTTTAGGAATTAAAGATTTTTGATAATCTGAAAAATCTTCTATATTAGGAATTTTGTTTTCGGGACAGAAAGGAAAATATTTTGTTTTATCTTTTATTTCATCAGGGTATACTAAATCAACTTCATATATATAACCATGATTATAATTTCCATCATATGTTTTTTGATAATCTAGAATATTACACCATTCCATCTCACCTGTTGGTAATTCTTGTATCATGCAAGAAGAATATAAGCTATTAAAATCATAATATAACAAATAGTTTTCTCTCATGATTTCATCAACTGCTGCTTGACTATCTTCATTTGATATAAGTCCTTCTATATTTTGATTAAACAATTTTATAAACTGATCACTTTCTTCTGGAGATAAAGGTTTCATTATTCCATATTCTTGTGGATTTACTTTCTTATTTTAACATTTAACATATCTATTACCTAAAACTGATGAAACTCCACCTCTAATTCCAGATTCAAAAAATAATAATTTATCATATGTATTTTCTTTATAATGTTTAAGTTTAACATTTGTATGTTTTAATCCTGCTAGCCATGTTAAACCTGGTGTAGAATAACAATAACATGGATCTTTTCCGTAATATTCTAAACACATATCACGAAAGTTTTCGAAAAGATCAGCAAGTATTAATACATCTATCTGAAGATATTTCATAGTATAATCATACATTGTTTTACAATTTAACTCTCTCCATTTTTTTTCAGCTTCTGCATAGTCTTCGTCAGATAATTGTGATTGTTTTAATGTTGATTTAAATTTATTTATTGGAGGAAGTTGTTTTTCTTCCATAATTTTATTCACAGAATTAAAATCTCCAGTTATATCAGTCTTCGACTGTGAGCCGCAGGCTATATACTCATACGGAAATATTCCTTTTAAAGGTTTTAAATTATATTTATTTAATATTTTACATTGTTCAGATTTCAAAGTTTTTCCCATAACATCTAATGAATAAGGAGTAAAAAATATAAATGCATCTAAAATTCTAATACAACCTAATTGCATTGAAAAATATTCTTCTTCTGTTTTACATAGTACATTTATTTGTTGTTGTTGTAATTTTTCAGATGAAAATAAACCTTTCATTACTAGATGGAAATCATATTTAGAACCATTATAGAAATATAGAGGAACAAAGTTATATTTAAATTTATTAGCATTAAGATTACAAGAATTATGTGCTGCACCTCTATATAATCCATTTAGATGATCATGATCTTTTACCTTATCAAGATATCTACCTTTGCATTTTTATAATTTTTTGTAAATTCTTTTCCACAGTAATAACATTTTGTTTCATTAATAAAATTTATTTTTTCTTTTTCTGTTAATGGCATCATTGGAATATTTGTTTCAAGCAATTGTGAAAAACGTCCTTGTAATTCTTCTACTTTCTTTGTAAACATTTCTGAACTATCTTCACCATAGTATTGAAAATATTCTGATTTAAATAATTCAGGATAATTTGAATGAATGTACATTCCCCAACATAATGGTTTTTGTTCAAATAAATATTTTTCTTTACTTTGCTCAGCTGCACTTTTTTCATAATTATCATTATCAGAATTATCATTTTCAGAATCGGGTGAAGCCCTGGAAGACATCTCCGATGTCTCGTGATTTTGTGTCATATTAACATTATGTGCTTCAAAATCACAATAAATAGTAAAGGGTACTTTATTTTTAAAATACCATTTATTATATTCTAAATAATCATCTTTAGGAAATGTGTTTCTGACTGCTTCATTTTGTTGGCAATTCTCCAAATGTCTATTCATTTCTTCTTTAGTTCTAAAACTTGTCATACATTGGAGACAAGGAAAATTGGCATTATCTGAAGTTTTTGTAAATATAGAAACATCTTTACACAATATAAAATGACCCTGATAATATAATATATTCGGTTGTGCTGGTTGTTTTGTCTGTTCTAGTTTTTCAAATTTATCTTGATATATTTCATGTGTTTCATCAATTTCTTTTGTAAGATTAAATGTATTTCGATGAAAATTTTGATTTAATATTTGTAACTGATAACTATATTCTTTATCATATTGTTCTTTATATTGTTGTAGACATTTTTTTAAAGATTCATTTATTTTTTGATTGGTTTCATTTTCTTCATTATTTAATTCTTTATTGTCTTTATTGTCTTTATTTAATTTTTGAATCGTTTCTATCTTATTTTGATATTTATGGCCATATTCTTGTACTAATATTTTTGTTTGTTGTTGATAATCTGTTTTACATTTTTGTAAAATTTCATTTAAATTTTGTAATTTTTGTTGATATTCTAAAGATAAAGATAGATAATCGGAATCATAATCATAATTATAATTACGTCCTTTATAATTATTATGATTAATCATTATTGGTGATAATGTTTTAACAACTTGAAATTTTTCAGTACATGTTATATTTCCTTGGTAAAAAATATTATGATGCATGTAATTTCCTCTATCATTATATACTATTTCTGATTGACATAAATTTTTATTATTCAAATAAAATTTTTTTGAATCTGAGTAAAGTGGAGTAATTTTACCAATAGAAACATAATTCACATTTAATTCTAAAACATTTACTTCTATTAAATTTTTATTCTTTTTATGAAACTTTATTAACCTATTATAATCATACGGAAATTCATGTAAGCCATCAGAGAGATCAAATTCATTTATGTATTCTTCTTTATTATAATGACTTAGTCTCTCTTTGTGATATTCTGCAGGATGTAAATGTGCTATAATACTCCACAGAAAACAATAATCATCTTCATTTTTTATGTTGATTATTTGTGGTGAACTGAAAGGTAAAGGAACATAACTACCACCAGTATTATTTTTATATTTATCAATTACTATTTTCTTAGATAGTATTTTAACAAATCTCCAACCAGATTCACGTAACTGGGCTTCAATTATACAATTTTCTAATTTAAGTATCATTTGTTCAAATATGGGTTGTATATCATTTACATTATGAATTTCTTGTGAATTTGTAAAATGTCCTTGTATTATTTCTTCAGGAATTCCATCAGGTCCATTTTTTGTATAAAGTACTTCTACATTCATATAACATTTGAAAGATTTCTTAAATATATTATAAAAGTTTGTTAATACATTATAAAAAGTTTCATCGGTTTCATTATGTTCAACGGGCGAAGCCCTGGAACCTTCGGTTCGAACGGACTGATTAAATAAATATTTTATATCTGTTACGGCTTCATCAAATTCATCTATTTCGTTAAATTCATCAGTATCGCTAAATAATCTTCCATCTGGTACATGTTCATCTTCACTATTAAAAACTTTTTTATATTCCGAATGTGAATAATCATCAAACATTTTTTTAACTTTTATATCAGTAGGCAATGTTTCTAGATAGTTTTTATAACTATTTAATTTTAATATATTTCCTTCATCAACTCATTCTACATTTTGTAAATGCAATTTACTATTTAAATGAGATTGATAACTTCTTTTTGTTTGCAACTTTTTTTTACATAAGTTACAATAAAACTTGGTATTTTCCATTTTTTTATTTTTTAAAGAAAAAAATTGTGTTTTAATTTTAGATATAAACATTCTAATAACAAGGTCTTGAGAGTTATTATATATTATTATATATTTCACGTTCTTTAGTTATTTTTTTCTTTATCATATTAAGTTTAATCATATTAAGTTTTATCATATAACGTTTTATCAAAAGATAATTTAAATTTATTTTCACTAACTATTGATTCTTCATCATCATCATCATCAATTGATTCTTCATCATCATCATAAATTGTTTCTTCAACATCATAAATTACACTTTTTGGTATAGGATGCCCTTCCATGATAGGATACCATTCTCTTATTGGAATATCTAATTCTAAATTACATCTTTTATCTGATAATAATATAATAGAGAAAAATATTGGTCTTTGATCTCTTTTGGAAAATTTAATAACACCACCATAATCTGAATCACTTTTAGTTTTTATTAAAGATGATAAAATTTTAAATTGATTAGATGTAAATCCTAATTTAAATTTTGTAGACCCGACACATAGTTGTCTAACAGTATCTTCAACTATTCCATCATTATTATTTTCAATTGTAAGAAAATGAAATTTAGATAAATTTTTATAATTACTAATATTTTTATAATCTTTTTTACCATTTACACCATTTTCAGATGTTTCAGAATCATCATCTATATTATTATCATCATTATTATCATAAGATTCTTTAAGATCGGGCAAAGCCCTAGAACCTTCAGTTCGTTTATTATGATTATGATTATGGACATTGTTAATAGTATAAGGTGTTGTCCACATATAAATTTTTTCTTGTTGAGCTAAACCATTTATATAAGATTTTAACAAATTAATATTTAAGTTTGAATATAATCCTATATAAGTATCATCATCATATCTTTGCGGCATTTCTAATGTTTCTTGTTTATAAATTGTATCTCTATAATATACCTGACATAATAATTCTTCGTTATGCTTTTTACTCTCTATATGAATATTATATTGGTTTTGGTCATCAACAAATAATCTAATTTTTTCTTTGGAAAATGATTTTAATTTTTTAACTAATTCTTTAATATTGATATAATTAATAATTTTAGTTTCTATCCAATCAGTATTACTAATCGGCAAAACTGCTCTAATAAAACCATAAACATTATTATGACCTATTATAACCATATTTTCTTTATTCAATTCTACATAAGCCACATCATTATATTTACTTACTATATCCATAAATTTAATAAATGGGTCACCCGGAAATAAACAATAGTTAGTTTCTATAGAAGGTAAACCTTTTGTTTGTTCTCTAAATATTTCGGCTTGTAATTCAAACAAAAGATTTACATTTATACATGGATTATTATTATTATTATTATCAAAACATTTATTTTCAAATCCCGTTGATCTCGTCGAATAAGAAGAACAGGATGATGCGGACGAATATAATTTTTTTAAATTTGCTTTATCCATTTTTTTATTTTTATTAGAAAAAAAAATATTTTTTTATTGTTAAAAAATGATGTTACCAAATGTTGGTGGAGGTGCATATATCCCGAATAATCGTGAATTAGAAATAGTAATAGAAAATTATATTATGAAAACTGGAGACGTTTTATCTGGTCCATTGCATCTTTCTATTCTTCCGCAACAAAATACAGAGTTAACAAATAAACAATATGTTGATACACAAATCAATGACTTAAAAGAAAAATATGTTTTGGTTCCACTGATGAATGAATTAAAGTTGCTTAAACTTAATGACAAATCATTAAACGAAAAATTATTAAAACTTGATAAAAAGGATAGAGAGCTAGAAGCAGATATAGCAAAACTTTTTAAAAAGATTTCTGAACAATCAAAAATTTTAATATTACTTTCTATTAATTTAAAATCTGCAGTCATTAAAAATAAACATCAGATAAAAATGTTAAAAGAACAATTAGAAGATGAAATAGAAAAACTACCTGAAAGAATTAAAAAAAATTTAAAGCAGTTACAAACTACATTCCAAAAAAGTGTTGATGAATTAAGTTCTAAAATTACTCAACAAATGAAAAAGATGAATAGAATAATAAATGAAGTAAACTCGCTTAATCAAAGAGTTGATAAAATGAAAACTCTTAAAATCAATTTAGAAAATGAATTAAAGAAAAATTTACAAGAAAACTCTAAAGAAAATAAAGAACAGTTAGATGCTGTTAAAAGACAATTAGATGTTCTTAAAATTAAGTTAAATGCACTTAAAACGGCGTTGAAGATTAATCAGCAGAAAATGCAAGTTAATAGAAAAGAAATTAAAGTACATCACACGCTGCTTGACGCAATAGATAAAGTGCAACAGTCAATTAATAAAGTTATCTCGAAGTTGTTGTCCATTCACAAACGTAAATCTTAACACGTAGATATTTTTCCCAAAAGTCAAATTTAATCCTTAAAAATGCCTATAATTTATAAACACAATCTTAAACATTTTGCTTCAAATCAAAAAATTGCTCATGAACCATCTATGAAATCTGTTTACCATTATGACAGTGTAGAAACAATCGGAACACAAAAGTTCCTAGGCACCGCAGGTGCCGTTCAAAAAGAAGGGGCTGGTATATTTTCTGGTATTGGTAGTATCGTTAACTTAATTAAAAATAATAAAGATTTGATTTCATCTGCTGCAAAAGGAGCAGCTGCTATAGGTAGTACAGCTAGTGCAATATCAAATGCTGTTAAGTCTCAAAACGAATTAAAACAACTAGAAGCTATTCGTAAACTTAGGAATGATTCTGAAGAACTAAAAAATTTAAAAAAACTTTCAGAGGAAACAAAAAATAAAATTGCTAACATAGCTGTTGGGGGTGAAACCTTGAGGAGCGGAGCTCCGTCTGATAGTAAACATAAGAAGAAATCAGGCGTAGCCATAAAACGTTCAATTGAAGAAATAAGAGGTAATGGTATTAATAGCAACCTTCGGTCTAACCAGCAAAGCTGTAGCGGAGCTGGTCTAGCAAAATTCTAAGATTATGTTTTAGTAAAATTTTTTAGTAAAATTTTTTTGGTAAAATTCTAAAATTATATTTTAGTAAACATTTTTTCTGTCTGTGAGAAAAACAAAAAAGTCAAATTATTTTTTATAAAAATGTCTTCGCTTATCGAAAATAAATTTAGATTAGACGATCCTCCGTTCGTCAGTTATAATCAAAAAAAGAATGACTATATAAGAATTGCTATGAATCCCGGATCTTCCAGTAGAGTGAATACTGGAGGAGATTTAATCTTTGAAGTTGATAATCAGCAAAGTTATTTATATCTACCTGATTCATTTTTACACTGTGAATATTCTTTATATAGTGATGCCAATTTTACAACACCATTACCTGATACCGATAATATTGCACTAGAGAATAATTTCTTTCCAAAATTATTTACACAAATGCGTTTGGATGTTGCAACTCAAAATATAGAAACAATAAGTGATTCTCCAGGTGTAATTGATACAATGCTTAGATTTGTAACAATTGGTGAAAATAATAAAAAGTATGAAATCGAAGGTTGGTTTCCTGATACTAATGATGGTATAATTGTTGATGATTTAACTCACGCTGGAACAGATGCAGCAGGAATTGCGAAAGATGTAGAAAATATTGCAAAACATTTAAATAAAACAAATAATGATGCATATAAAGAAAGACGTGAATTTAACAAGAAAAGTAAACAGACAGTAAATTGGTCATTGTCTCCATTATTCGGATATTTGGATTATGATAAAATATCATATCAATTAAAATTTAAATTAATAATTCATCGTACAGCAAATAATGAATTAATCTTTTTTGGTAAGACTGAAAAAAAGCATATTTAAAAATTGATAGACTTGAATGGTGGATAAATCATATTACTCCTAGTTTAGAGGTTGAAAAAGCTATTACAAATAGATTAAACACAAACAAACCAATTCTAGTATGTTTTATGAAGCGTACTGCTAGTTCAGTAACTTTTTCCGAACAAAGATTTAACTGGCATTTTACTAGAACTGCGAATACACCAAGATATTTATTACTAACTTTTCAAAGAAATAATTCTCCAAGTTTTGATAAGAAAAATAATCTCTTCCATATTAATACAATTCGAAGTTTACAAGTTTCATTAAATCAAACCCGATATCCAATTGATCCATTAAGATTCGATGATACCAATAATCAATTTATGGAAAGATATGATTCTTATCGAAATCTTTGTATAGAATTTGGAGTTGAACCACAATTAACTCCTGGAGATTGGAGACATTTATATCCTGTTTTCTGTTTCGATTTAAGTGCACAATCTGAAGATATTATCAAGACTGGTTGTGATGTAACAATTAATATTGAAAAAAAAAGATTCCACAACTTCATTGATGGCTTATGGTTTATTGCTAGAAGATGTAAAATATTCTATTGAAATTCTTAATGGAAAGATTGCTAGGATCGGTTAAAGCCCAAGACTTCGTCGATTAATTAATTTTTTTCATAACTAGAATAGATTAAAATTTTTTGGTAACTTGAAATTTTTTCATAACTATAATAGATTAAAATTTTTCGTAACTTAAAATTTTTTTATTAAAAATGTCGCAAGCGAAAAGTAATAATAAAACTGTTGAATTAAAGTTACGTAATATTGTTGACAAAAATACCCCTAAAAGTATTACGATTAATAAAAAAAGTATTACATAAGTAAACCAATGATAGAGAATATTCAATTACAAGAAGAAAAGAATGGTGGAATTCTCCCATTAATTCCTCTAATAATAGGAGGCATAGCAGCTGCAGGAAGTGTTGCAGGTGGGACAGCTGGTATTGTCCAAGCAGTAAATAAAAATAAATCAGAGAAGGCAGCATTAGAAGAACAAAAACGTCATAATAGAGAGTTAGAGAAAGTTGCTAGGGGTGACGGAATAGTAGATAATTTTATTAGTAAATTAAAATTAGTTGATGAAGGAAAACGAGTTCTTAAAAATATTCTCCACAATGTTGATGATTTAATTGAAATTAAAGAAACTAAAGATGGTTCTGGAATATATCTAAGTCCTAGTATGATTCGGTAATAACCTCAGGACCTTTGGTCCAAAAGGTAAACATTTATTTTATCTTTTAAAATGAATTTTACAAATTCCGAAAATTTATTTAAATTAAAAATTTCTAATTTAGATTTATTGAATTATCTATTACACAATAATAAAAACTCAAATTGTCAGCATATTGGAGGTGACATACAAAAAACATTAGAAAACTTTCCTGGCTTTATTTGGAGTAAATATTCGAAAGAAAAACATCTTCCTGGTCATTCATATACCGGTCCAGGAACTCGATTAGATATAAGACTAGATGAGAATAATAATCCGAAACCAGGTGAAGAACCGATAAATAGAGTAGATGCCGCCGCTTATAGACATGATTTAGCTTATCGAAATCATGATCTAAGTTCTCGACATGCAGCTGATAAGAAGATGATTCAAGAATTAGATAATATTCAAAATCCTACATTTAGAGAAAAAATTGAAAGAATGTTTGTTAAGAAAGCTTTACAAGCTAAAATATTATTCGGCCAGGGTTTAAATGAAACGACAGCAAAGCTGTCTGAGAGCAACGCTCGAACCTACGCGTCTGAAATTCATAAAGAATATAGAAGGCCGAGATATCTATTGAAAGTAAAAGTATTTAATAAAGATGATATTTGGAGTGCTGATCTTATTCATATGTCGAATGAAAGGGACTACAAATACGCATTGACCGTTATAGATTTATATACACGATACGCTTGGGTAAAGCCTTTAAAAAATAAAAGTGGTCTTTCAGTTAAATATGCGTTTGAAGAAATCTTTAAAGAAAGTAAGAGAAAGCCAAAAAAAATTGTTTGTTGATAAAGGGTCGGAATTTTATAACCGAAACGTTCAGCCACTATTTGAAACAGACGAAAGTCATCGCCAAGGCTCAGTTTATTCAACTGAAAATGCAGGGAAGGCCGTAGTGATAGAAAGATTCAATCGGACGTTAAAAAATAAATTATTCAAGAAATTTACTGAGCAAAGAAATCAGAAATGGTTGAAGATATTACCAGGAATTGTAGAAGAGTACAATAATAAAGTTCATTCTGGTATTGAAGAAACTCCAAAGAATGCTTCTGTCGACCCTGATTTGATAAGAAAAAAAATATTCGAGAATAATAATTTGAATGAGAGTAATCCGAATTTGCAGAAACTTAAGCCGAAATTTAAAATTGGAGATAGAGTTAGAATATTTAAATATAAGAATAAATTTGAAAAAGTCTTTGTTGGCTATTGGACTAAAGAAATATTTGAAATTTGTAAAATAAAACAAACTTATTCGATTACTTATGAAATTAAAGATTTAGATAATGAGGATATCAGAGGCCGTTTTTATCAAAATGAATTACAACGAACTGATTTTTAATTATCATTATCATTATTATTCAATTCTAACATAATATCTAGAAATGGTACTCCTTCCTGTAATTTCAATAAAACATAAAGACACAATTGCCCACAGTAAGTAGTTCCTGGTTTTTGAATTTGAAATGCATTATAAATACCATTTCCAAGTATTTCTCTTACTTCATTCGTAGGTGGAAGTCCGTATGAGTCAAAATAATAATTAGAACAGTTTATATTTCTTTGTCCTGCTGACCAATGTACACCTTTTTCATCTGACGTATGAAGATTTGTTATGAAATTTACAGTTTGAACTTTGTTCCGGGAACTGAAGGTTCCTGTTGGCCTATTTTTTAGGAATTGTAATTCGTCTCTCATTAGAACATGAAAATTCTTTATTCCTAATTGATTTGCGATTTTCTTTAGGTCGAAATTTGTCGTGGTTTGCGTTCCATATAATTTAAAAAACTTATTTATGTTGCTCATTTTATAATTAAAAAATTTCTTAAGGGGCCCCTAGAAGACAGAAGGGAGGGGGTATTGATTTAAAACTATTCCATAATGATGTCTTTCCTTACTACTTATTCGATTTTGAAATGATTATATTATGATTATTCTAATCTATATTGTTTTATATATTTCCATTTTCTTCATGAACTTCATTTGTAAAATATGTTTCATCGTTAAAATGATTGTTTAAAATTGCCATAACAACTAACCCGCATATCGGCGTTTATGCGTTCTGAGTTCACAAGAAGAATTTTACTGTCATTTGCTTTTATTGTCAATGCACTCTTATGTGCTTAATCTATTCATGTCTTCACAATTGGAAGTACTTTACTACCCGTATGTGTTTGGCAAACGCTAAATGAATTTTGAAAATCGATTTCTAAAACTGAATTTGAAAACAGACTTTGAAAATAGATTTTGAAAACAGATTCTGAAAATAATTTACGTAGGGGTAAATTGAAATGTCAAAACTTTACGCACGCGTAAGTTGAAATGCCAAAAGTTTACCGATGAGTAAATTGAAATGACAAGAGATAGCACGATAATTTTAGGGGAAAGCTGCTAGATGTTTCTCTCTCTTCAATTATCAGCCAGTGTACGGGTTCATTGAATAATTTTGAGTTTATGAGTTACAATGATCTTCTAGTTCACACAATTAGTACTTTAAATAATGTTGAGCATACAATAACGAAGAATGACTAAGTAATAATTGCGTCTTCTTAATTTATCATAATGCTCTAATCTTAATAATAATTGAGAACCATTTCACCTGTTTTTAATTGAGATAACGAAGGATATATTCTTGCGGTTTCATCCACTTTTGTTTCTTCCATTTTTTAAAGAAATATTATTAGTCACATGTTATATTTTAAAAACCTGAAAGATGGATAAAATTCATGAATTTGAAATTCTTAACTTTTATGATTTTCGGTGTCCTGGAACGGTCATGATTTTCAAGGTAAAAATTGTAATTCTCAAATTTGAGATTCTTAACTTTTCTGATTTTTTCGGTGTCCTGGAACGGTCATGATTTAAGCGAGAAAATTGTAATTCTCAAATTTGAGATTTTGAAAAATTTGAAAATTGGGTATTTTTAAAAACGCCCAAATTTATGAATTTAGGTCTTCATAACCTGAAAAATGACCAAAATTCATGAATTTAGACCATTTAAAAAGTACCATTTTTTGAAAAATCGGTATCTTTAAAAACGACTAAATTCATGAATTTAGGTCTTAAAAACCTGAAAAAGGGTCTAAATTCATGAATTTATGTCGTTTTTAAAGATACTATTTTTTTGAATTTTATGGTGTCCTGGAACGGTCTTTTGCCCATTACTATTCTGAGGGCAAATAGTCTCTGATTGCATTTCCTCAAAACGGTGTTGAAATGAATATCCCACTCAACATTTTTTTGTTATCGTAATACCTAACAAACGTAGAGAATCAACACTTTCAACCCCAGGAATAGATACTTCAGGACACTCTTTAGACTTCGGACATAACAACAACTTAGACTTACTAACATTCAACATCAAATGAAGTTCACTGCACTGTTTTCTAACATGTTCAAATGTACAACAGATTATATTTTCAAAATATAATCTTCCTCACCATCCTTTATCTTAAACATCAGAGTTGTATCGTCTGCATAACTCATATGAAAACAGTTAAGATAATGAAACAAATGAGCAGTGTAGAAAATAAAAAGAAAGTGCCCGATGATTGATCCCTGAGGAACACCACTGTTAACACGTACCAAAGAGATGAAAACACTGTCCACTTTTGTCCTTTGAAATCTGTCACTCAGGTAAGAAGTCATCCAATTTATGAAATTTGGTGGAAATTCACAGGTGACCAGTTTTTCAATGAGGAAACGATGAGATAATGTATCAAACGCCTTCGTAAAATATAGAGACACCAGAACAGCTCCCAACGCATCATCATCGTCAAGTATGGAGGTTAAATGGTTAACAAGGTAAATCAAACCACAGACGGCTGAGGACTTTGGGATGTAAGCAAATTGTGATTTGCTAATATTCCGAAGGAATAGAGTTTTCACTTGCTCAAGGATAAACTGTTCCAATAGTTTCGATGACAAAGGGAGAAAAGATATCGGACGCAAAGCATCAATACGTGGAGGGTTCGATTTAGGAATAACACATACGTCTGCAATTTTCCAGAGTTTGGGCATACAGCCATCAATCATGCATGAGTTTAAAATGTTGCATAGCAGTTCAGCAAGATACAGAGTGCCCTCTTTGTATAGACGACTGGGAATACCGTCATTTGCAGATGCCTTCAGCTTCAATCGTGAGAGTTTGACGTGGACATCAAAAACATCGATGAGAGTTGTATATTGTAAAACATCGATAATATATTGTACATACGCATGCGTAGGCTATTTACAATTAGCCATCTGTATTTAATATTTTCTCATTGAAATTTAAGATAAGGTTTTATGTAGGCCTTCGCATAGTGATGAAAAGCATTTCAGAAATATCTTTCATTTTTTAGCAAAATGATCAGATTGTGTCCGTCAGTAGTGCATGCTTCCGTGTAGTGATAAATGAACTCTCAGATGTGTTTTTCAACTAGTTGAAATCCCCGTCTTTTTTGGCACATTTATATTTCTATTTCTCATTTGTTAAGTGCATGTGTAGCTTAATGCAAAGCAAAGGGCGAAATTTCGAACAATTTCATTGTTATCGCAAAGCCAAGCATCTGCGCCAGGGCTTTGCGAAAAATTAATCGTTGGACGATGGAGATTGAATTCCACATCCAATCCCCCCCCATGCACATTGATGTAACATTTTGTTCTGATTCAGTCACGATCTGTATTGTCAAAAAGATCATCACAGTTCCCGATAGCTCGAACTCTAGTGGACCAAATGGTATCTCGGTTTTGTCCACCACCATTCACCTGAATGCTTCCCAGTTTTAGCCAAGCTTCAGAAGATGTGTATCCTCCGGTGAGTTCCCCTCTTTTTGGAAAGAGCTTCCGTGGTTCCAGCTCCAAAGGAAGGTTCTGTTCTGACTCGTCTCTTCCATCTGGTTGCCGTCCTATCATCCTGCTTTCGATCACTGACATGATTTTTGAAGTCGATGATTAACCAACATGTTGTTGACTTCCTTGAAACTTCCTTGTCTGAAAATTCAAATATTTTCTGAATTTTCAAATATGAGATGAGATTAATTAAACCATATTTGTGGGTGAACTAGGGTTTTCAATGAGTCTGGAAATTATCCCCCGAAAATTCACGTGAAACAGGACAAGAGCTCAAAGGCGAAACTGGATGGAAACCACGCATAATTTCTATAATGTTTAGAATATGCGCAGAGAGGCCATGTTCAGCGTGCATCCAACGACAGCACCGTTTCTCCAACACCAGAGTGACACAAATCCAATTGATACCAAACAGTAGATTATGGAACTTGTAGATGATATGAACTTTCGGCATCATATTTCAGGACAACAGTTCTCGAATGCCTCTCAGAAATGTGCTCTAATCCTCAATTGAATTAAAATCAATTCAGTGTAAAAGTAGAATAATGCTGATATTATCGCGATAACTTTCAATTATCTGAATAGTCGATGACTTATTCGATCATACTTATCACTCAACATGCCTAATGATTCCAAACCTTTTCCACTGCATGACTCCTTTTATCTTGAAAAACAATGGCAACCCAGCAGGCTGTCCTATGTCGCGGTCACTTAGCTAAGAAAGCTGTTGGTAATTTCCGTAGCAAAGGAGATTGAGATACGAAAATCGTAAAATTCTGTCCGATGATGGGTATCTTAAACCATTTCCCCAAACTAAGAAAGGGAAAAAAATATCTAACAAACAGGGAAAATATCTACTGGTGTCTTAACTACGGTATTTCTTAAGTAAGTAATGTCAACATCGGACAGAATTTTCGTAAATAGCTGCCGCATCTTCATATTTACGTAAAAGACAGCGATTTCCGTACGTAAGAAGCGACATAGGACAGTCTGCGCATCCTCCAATTCCTAACAAAAGAATAACTACGTCTACAGAGTCACATGGATTATGATTGAATGCATCAACATCTCAATAAATGAACAATAATATTTATATGTGCATCCACAAATCATGCGAACCATGAATAAGCCAGCGAAATATGCTTTTATATGTACAATTGTTCATGCACATAATTATTCATATCAATTGCATGAAGTGAAGACCTATACTTTGTTTTACACTGTTGACTGATGGATACTTCTGACCTGAAATCCAATCTTCAGTTGATTGGAAATAGCAACATTACATGCTCCTTCCAGGGTGGCGGCCGAGCCCGGGAATCGCCCGGGAATTTTGTTGGGGCCCGGGAATAGCCCTTAAATTTTAGCGAAATGGCAAATTAACCCTTAAATAGCCCGGGAATGCCATTTTGATATTTTACCATTAAGTTAAATGAGCCCACCTTTTCTATCGAATTTCTGCGAATCTTCATTGAAATAACCAATATGTTAGCACATCTAAATGAAATATTCCTGAATTCGTTTTGTTTCCAAATGACTATGTCAATGATATTTGTGAGGAGATGGTTATGTCGTTGAAGCGTCGCTTATAGTGCAATCGCTAATGATGACGTTTTGCAAATAAGTAATGTTATATCTTGCAAAAAGAAGTGTGGCTATTCACATCGAAATCGATGGGTTGACTATAAATTTTATTCGCATATGCAAGCATAAACTCGCGATCAGTCGACAGCGATCGGCAAAAATCGTTTTTGCTTTTTGTGTTTCTGAACTGGCTTGCATGCAATTTCGTAACAGACTCGCAATATAGAAAATTAACACATTATGCAGCCTCTAATGATGTAATTAAAGTTGCGATTCTTACACACTTAAAAAATCATCTAAATGATCGTCTATCTTCACGTTATCAAATGGATAAGTTGCAAGATATTTTACAAGTGAACAACTTTTTGAGCAATAAAAAATTTGAGCAAGAATATCTTAATTTAACATTGCAGGATACGCACGGAATTGCTTATATGCTTTCACACATAACAAGTTGAGGAAAGACATCAATCCAAAATCTTCTCAACAATAATCTACTAGCTCTGCCTCTGACAAAAAAGTGCATCAGAGTTTTCTTCGGCATTTTGAATAAAAGTCTGACTAAGCTAAATGATGAGTTCGAAAACCTCACAGTAATTCGTGAGAAGAAGGCCACCCAAAGCAATTGGGCTAATGTATAGACCACCGCTTCCAAGTATCGGAGTCGCTGGTGTATGGAACCATCTGGAGCTTTTTCTGGCGGTAAAGATTTTGTTCTCTGCTCTGGTCACGACTATACCAGAAAAACCCGAGAAATAAATCAAAAAATTCCGTTATAAGCATCAGATCAAGCAACTCTTACTAGCTTATATCATGTGCCCATGAAATTAACCCTATCTATTTGAGGCCTTGATGCATGTGCTTGACCTGTTAACCGCGATAGACACGTATGCATTTCTTAACGCACACCGCATCACTAATCGACGCTCAAATAAATCATTTGGAGAGTGCCGCTGCGGAATTGGCTGATAGTCTGTTAAAAAGTTAATGACAATTGTACTTAATTAGGCCTACACATTTGATCACGCATTTAGCTGGTTTGCTATTTTTTGAAATAAGCACAGATGAATAAAGGCTTTTTTGTTGAATAAGCCTTTATTCAGTGGTTTGTAGCCTGTGAGCCATTCATGAGATCTGAATGATTTTACAACGATAGAAGGGTTATTATTCGTACTTTTGATGATCACAGTATATTTCATTTTCATCAACTGATTCATATAATTTTTGCTTTTAGTAGTTTTTTCAGACCTCAACTTTCAAACATGCAAGGCTGAAGTAGCAAAATTGTCATCTGATACGTGATTCGTTCGTTCGCCCCGGTTTTACGTCCTTGGTTCCACCAGTTTTGAGGGTTGGACGGTATTCCATGCCGATTCCAATGTTGAGGACGGATAGCGCTCCTCCATGCACCACGATCCTGTGCAGTTCGACGATCGAGCCACAGGTCGCGGAGGTCCTTGTCAAAATTGTGAATCCATCTTTTCCTCTGGCCTCCTCGGATGCTCGAACCAGGCACTTCAAAGGTCATAATTTTCTTTGGCCATAGCCAGTTAGGCATACGCTCCAAGTGCCCGAACCATCGAAGGCAACTTGACCTCAGAACATTTTTAAGGTTTGTGATGCCTAGGGCATGCCTTAGCTCAGCCATCGATTTCCGCTCACTTAACTTCGTGGAGCAGATCCATCGGATCATCGCATTTTCATTTCTTTCCAGTCGGCTCACATCATCAGTCTTTACAGCCCACGTTTCTGAGGCGTAAAGCAGCACACTTCGGACACAAGCTTGGTAAACATATCCTCTTCGCCGGAGGGAGATGCCACGATTGGTGAGCACTGGAAGCAACTCACGAAATGTTTTCCAAGCCGACTTGACTCTCGTGGTTGTCGCACCAAAACATCCTCCTGTTTGATCTATCATGTCGCCAAGATAGCAGAATGATGTCACAGCTTCCAATTCGTCTTCGCCAATGTTGATGGTAAATGGCAGGTCTGGTAATGGAGTCACATTACCATACTTGTGATGTCTTCAAAAGATATGTTTTCTCAATTCTTTGTATTAACAATTTAATTTTTTAGCATTCTATGAATTTTATTTCAATAAGCAAGAAGAAACAGACGGAATTAACTATGCAATGTAAAGAAGCAAGTTTAAGAATTTGGTTATGAAGAATGCGAAGTCATATTGAGTCAAATTAAATCAGGTAAAGAAACTTCTGACATGGTTTAATTCGACGGCTTTACTGAGATAGCATTGCTCGTTGCACCGCATTCGCTGAATCAGATCGAAAGTTTGATTCTCCAGCATTATACCTGACTTTGCTCAAAACATCAGACACAAATTTTGTGACTGACGGTCACCATGAGCCCATTGCTTCTACGCAAGCTGATCAAAAGAGGATGACAATTATGAATTCTTTTGGCGTTACGGTCTTCGTCCATTGTGGCAGTTTTCATGCTTGCTCTTCTCGATACTTCCTGATAAGTTGGTGTTATCGTGGCGTAACATGTGCATTTTGATATCATGGTTTTCTGTCATGGCATTAATGCGCTGCAGTTCAAAATGTCGGTTCCAAAATATGATCGCTTCAACTTGACATGTTTGAAAATTGAAGCCTGAATATGACTAAATAGAAATACGGCAAAATACAACTTAATAGAATTTTATGAATCAGATGATGAAAGAGGAGTGCTTTTTAATTGTTGGACAGTTCAGGAAGTGAGGTTTTCTATCCATATGAAATCATTTACATGTAGATCCCATAATTAGTTCACTGGCAGCAGGCCATTTAGGAAAAGTAGATGCTTACAATCTTAAGAGCCACCGCTCACAGAATTCAAAAAATTTCAAAGCTGTGTGCGGTAGAGTCATATCGTTCATGTCAAAATTCAAACAGGAAATTTTATGATGAAAAAAGCTTGAAGAAGTGTCCTGATAATTTTTGAGCGGTGTAATTAGAATAACATATCTGGTCAATATTTAAAAATAGCAGGGAAATTAGATGAAATAGCCCGGGAATTTGAAGCTTGAAATCTGGCCGCCACCCTGTCCTTCATTTATGCACTCGTTTTTAAGGCAATAATAACAAAACATGAGCACTTGCTTCGCCGTTGGGTAGAAGACATTTACTTCTGATGTGTTTCCTAGAGATGCATTTACTTCGATTTATTGTGATACACTTCTTCCATCTCGTTGCGACCCCCTTGTTGAGAATCACTGCATTAGAAAGCCATCAATGTCATGGACTTCATTTGCAACAAAAATTGTGTGATCCTGTTTTCAGAAAGTTCTCAAAGAACCACTATCAGTTGCTTATTCAATTTTTTGTTGTTTGATAAAGCTTCACAGACAACTGACGGCATCTTGTCAGTTTGCTGCCATAATCTTTCATTTATATGTGTGTAAGGATTTTTTGCGAGATCGTTCTGTCTGCCCGCTATCCTCCTAAGTCACTCAAATCAGAGGCATAGTTCAGACAAAAGTATAAAAACGTGCAGATGCGTGCAGATGTCTCACTCGGCAGAAATCGAGGATATGCAAAGGATTTGAGATAGTGGCAGAAAATGGCAAAATTTCGGGATTTCGATTAGCAGGCCTATTAGTAGTCAGATGGACATTTTGCTGATGGTTCAATAGAATGGGGCATAATTGTAAAATCAAAAATTGCGGATTATTCAAACACAGACGTTCATTTCAGCCATTAGCAAAATTGTTTCGGAGACTGTTATGTTTTGCATCAAAAGCAAGACGTGCGTGCTGCTCGCAGTGTAGCAAAATGCATTCTGCCAGTCTGTCTCAGGCAGAGAGCGTAAATAACGAGAGGCGACACTCAGATAATTCCGCACCGCAGGCGGGCTCCTTCACTGACTACTGTTTGTTTACACTTCCTACCTCGATTTGTCAGCGATCAGAGATAATACGTGTATCTGGTCAGCGACCAACTTTGCAATACATGTTGGAATGTTAGATAATCAATCAAATGAGAGTTGAGAACATATGGTTGAGAATAACTTTGCCTACGTTATTCGCGCATCTCATTCACAGTTTACACTTTCTTCCTCAATTCGTTAGCGACTAAATATTAACATCACATGTTGGTATGTTAATAATCTAAATTAGAACTATGAATCACTTTCTACACGTTATTCGTCATGCCTGGTCGTGGAATACTGTGTCAGGCTTTTGGCTGCAATAATAGAAGTATTTCTGAGACTACATCAGAGGGTCATCGCATCAGGTTTCATTTATTCCAAAAAAAACAATGAACTCTGCAAAAAGTGGGTGATAAATTTGAGAAACTCTACATTAGATTCGTTACCTTTAAAGGAACTATTAAAACCTCACCGCCGAGTCTGCTCTTCTCATTTTGAGGATTCCCAGTACATGTGCCCTAAGGATCGTCATACCTCCTCAAGAGTGCTACCAACTGCTGTTCCCACGATCGTCAACGCTCCTCATCCACCAACGAAACCCACTCCTCGATCACGTCCTGACATTGACAGCGGTCCTCCGAAAACTCCACGTGTAACTACAGGTCCTCCATCTATTTCTAGTGCTCCTACATGCACTGTATCTAGCCCTCGTCACGTCCGAAAATTTCGAAATCTTCAAAGTGCGTTGTCAAAGTCCAGAAGAACAGTAAAGAGACGAAGATTTGCGAAATCGATCCGTCAAGCAGGAACTTCTAACTTCGACGTTGCAAAACTGCCAGAAAAAGTTCGATGTTTTTTCGCGGCACAACTGAAAGCGGTGGAAGTAAATCGAAGTGGAATGCGTTGCAGTCCGCAAATCATCGAGATGGCACTGGGAATAAAGTTCCGGTCTACAGCGGCCTACAAATTCCTACTAAGTCAAGGTTTCGCTTTACCCAGTGTGCGAACTCTGCAGCGATCGATAGAAGACGTCTGTGTGTATTCTGGACCCTGCCTTACAATAGTGGATCTAATGGCTAGGAAGTTGAATGCAATGAAGCCAGACGATCGCATAGCTACTCTTTCATTAGATGCGATGAAAATTTCACCGGTCATGCGGTACGATGAAAGTAAAGATTTCATCAAAGGCTATGAAGAAGCTGTGTCTTTCGGTCGTTCTCCAAAAGTTGCTGATGAAGGGATGGCCGTAATGGTGAGAGGAGTTCGATCACACTGGAAGCAATTAATCGGATATTATTTGATACGCCACTCAGTGAAACAGGAACGTTTTCTTCAAATAATTTTTGACTGTCTTCGCAAGTGTTGTAAAGTTGGTTTGAAAATCATTTGCATCGTTTGCGATCAAGAAACTACACAATTTGTAAGTATACGTAATCAAGGAGTGACACGAGACTATCCCTACCTAATAAATCCCTGTGATGGAGAACCTCTCTACGTTGTGATCGACGTACCTCATTGTTTGAAGAACACTCGCAATGTATTATTTCGGCACTACACAATCCTCTATGAGAATAGAATGGTGGAGTGGGGTCATATCTTGAAACTACATGACCTTGAGAGATCTAGTGACGCCAAAGCCCAACTACGTCTTGCTCCCAGACTGAAATCTGTCCACGTCAATTTACCTATGGGTAAAAATATGCGTGTTGACATCGCAGCTGAGACTTTGAGTCGAACGACGGGGAAGGCAATCAGAACTTACGTACATTTTGAAAGGATGTCATCAGCAGCGCTTCATACGGCCGAGTTCTGCGAGAAGATAAATGAACTGTTTGACATCTTGAACTCTTCAGCGTTTGAAAGAGGATCAATGTCACCTATCACCAGGACTGATTGGCCCTCGAAGAAGCGGTTTCTGAAAGAAGCTATGGAGTGGATATCAAGCTGGAATTTCTCGAGAAAGGGCATCGTCAAAACTTCAATGCCATTTGTTACTGCATGGCTGATCTCGAAGATACATTCAAGATCATGTCGAGAACCTATTCGCTGTCATTCGCAGTCATAATGGCCCAAATGAGACTCCAGAGTGCACTCAATTCGTGTCTGCTGCTGTGAAAGCGTGTGCGATTTCTCAGCTCCTGAGGCCGTTAAGTTCAAACTCTAATTGTAGTGAGGACGACGACACTCTTCTCCTGGATCTGGCAACTCAGAGGCAATCGCTACTACATGCCATGACGCCAGATCGGAATCAGCTTCCGAATCAGCCTCCTGAAAACTACGCCATCGAGGAAGATACAATCGATGCCGTGATCAACTCTGTACTTCAGGACACAACCACGACTTTGGATACCATTCAGACGGAAGTTTTATACTACATCGATGGATATTTACTTCATAAAGTTGATTTGTGTCAGACTTGTAAAGATGTACTAACTGATACAAGTAATTGTGAATCCGTATATGTGAAGCACAAACAGTACAAGAACGCAAACCGAGGACTTCTATGTCCTAGCGAAAGCTTCTTATGTATATTGAAAGAATGGGAAATTGTTTTTCGTAATAATGTACCGAATGTTTGTCTAGGACTAAATGTGATGAAAAATTTGAAGTTGAAGATTGCCGATAAGATCACTGGTTTGCTTCCAGAAGATCATAAACATCATGATGCATTCCATAAAGTTTCAACTGTTTTTTTAGGTCTCAGATTGCACCATCATTGTAAACTAACAAATGAGAAAAACATCTGTTCAGGAGATGCTGAGGAAGAAGAGAAAATTGAAAAAAATCATGTCATGATAACTATGATATTGTTTTTTATCTCAAATAAAGAGGGGTAATTTTTTGGGCCATTAGAAAATTCAACTCTAATTTCACATATTCATGTCTTGTTTTTAGGTGTTTTAAAATATTATGATGAATGACAGTAGTGGATTCATTTATTGATGCAGTATACATATTTTAACGCACAATATTCAACAAATAATTTCTAATTGATACATTATCTTGTTACATATCATTCACATCATGTAATATTCCATGATTTGATCAGTTAAGCAAGGGATGAGATCAATTTTTAAAAGAAATAGCATCAACTGTATTTCATCGAACTGATAATGTAGTGCAGTGTTCGTACTGGGGCGCGAATTCGCGCCCGGGCGCGAATGCGCGAAAAATGAAGGCGGGCGCGAAAATTCCGAAAATATTTTCGCGCCCCAATATTGTCCCATATATTTTCGCTCCCCAAAAAATATTTGACTATAATATATCACTGGGAACTGTTAGATGTGTCTACGACTATGTATCGGATTGATGACAGTAATAGAATTGAATATTTTCCTTCTTATTCCAGAAAATGCCTTCCTGACATAACACTAACAAATAGGAATAGTGTGTAAACCTACTACGACATACCGTAATCATCACTGCGTATTCTACATTTTATTAAGGGACTATTTATCATCACTGCGTATTACATTTTTGAAAGGGTGAAGCGATTCTTCAGGAGGGGAACTGAAAAGCTCCTCAAGTACTTACCGTTTGAAAATGGTGTGCTTCAATCGTGCCAATTTCTTTCCCCACATCATTCGAACGATGCTGATCTGGAGAACTGGGCGAAGACTCTTGCGAAGTGCTTTCCCCAAATTGTTCCTCAAAACGAGATTTCTACTCTTGAAGTTGAAGCTCGACTCCTCCAAGGTACAACAGAGAAGCCAATGGACATTGGAGAATACTGGCAGAAAATGTCCTCAAAGATGCCAACTCTGAGTCGTCTGGCTCGAGTCACGATGACATTACCCCTCCGAAACGCAGAAGTGGAGAGGGTGTTCAGTTTGCTGCCTGATCTAGTGACAAAGAAACGGAGTAACCTGTCCGCGACTACAGTAAATGCGATCGTCGTTATTAAGAGCGCCATGGCATCGAATAATATCTCATCGCGAAACTTCGAAGTGACACAGGCACTTTTGGAGAAAGTTGCCAAAGCCAAACAAGCATATGAGCTGCGTTTGAAGAGCGAGATGGAGGAAGAGGCAGCAAGGAAGAAGAAGGCAGCAGAGAAAGATATATTAAAAATTTCGAAAATCAGAAGAAAAATGATTCAAAGCTGAATGAGTTAGAGTCCGGTCTCAAAAACAACGAAAAGCGAATCAGCGATATCATGAAGCGGAAAGAAAGCCTCGTGAAAATGCAGGAGGAGGCATTACGGTCATTAAAGGAAGAGGAGGACCACCTTAAAGCTCTGCTTGATGAGAAGGAGAAGATGGAAGAAAAGAAACGAGCAGTAGCTGAGAAGCTCATGACTAGTACTTTGAAGCGAAAAGCACATGAAGAACTGAAAGTTATTTCTCCCAAGAAATTGAAGTGATATTTTCTTTATCAGTGCATTTTAGACAGCATTTTGATTCAACACAGCTCGATCATCATGTACCTGATTGAATGAAACTACTTACATGTGTACTTTCATTTCTGATCTTTTCTTCATTTAAATCACAAGGAAAATAGGACATAAACTCTTACGGTGTATTAATGAAGCTTATTATGTTACATTTCAGTACCAGATGGAAAGTGTAGCGACGTTATTTTAACGAAGACGTTTACTACACCGAGAAAATGTCAGGTATGACAGGCCCTAACACCCCGATTTTAGTCTTTGGTTCGGTTCCATTTGGCCCAGATTTGGTTGTAGTGATTTCGGGCATTTTTCTAAGGCCCCACAACCAAATCCTAGCCAATTGGAACTGGAAAAGGCATTTTCGGGGTTCCTTAGGCTCATTTGATTCAACGTTGCGGAAATATTATAGTACCGAATTAGAATGAATACATTATAACGTACTTATATGTTCGTATATGATCTCATTAATATCATATGGTTGTCTGCTCCATGCAGGGCCATGCATTAATCAATTATGTTTTCATCTACTCCATCAAAGGTATCTAATAAATGCTGTAAATCGTCTTAGACCTATGAAATTGGACCGTAAATATGCCTATATGAATTCCATATATGTTTGAAAAATGTATGTATTGGCCTTACGCTCGTGCATACATGTATCTTAGACCAATTATTTGGGGGCGCGAATCGCAGGGCGGGGCGCGAAAAATGCGAAATCGGCCAGTACGAACACTGGTAGTGTTGCTTCTAAAACAAAAGTTTATATTTCATTTAAAAAGCTATATTAACTAAACTTGATATGCTTATCGAAGAACTTCAATGAAAAGTAGACGTGATTATGATGCAGCCACTATGACTTCCGTCAGTCTGTGAAAAGCTCTCTGGTGAAAAGTGGCCTCCCACTGATAGATCGCACCTGTTTCAGAGTAACAGAAGATTTTAAGAATTCGGTCAGCTTTCTGATGTCAGGTGTAATCATTAGGGAAGAACGGGAGACCAGCGCATGTTGCCCGTTTTTAACATGCGCTGAATGGGAAGTGTCGCCTCTCGTAATTAACGATCTCTGGTCTCAGTTAAAACGTTATACGCTAACCAATAGGTCAAATACATAGGGTTAATTAGTTTAAACTCTAAACTATAATCAAGATTGGAACTTAAATATTAACCTTGAACTCCTGAGGTCATCAGCAGAGACTAGGGTAGGGCGATCGTGTTTCGGTCCCTCACCTCTGAACACTCAAACCCACCCTAGCGGGACCCTGCACAAAGGCAGCCTCAATCCACAGTTAATAATTTATAAAATGAAAGCTGCGACAATAAATATATATTAAAAAAATGCCATCAAATTAATCGTTATTAATCAGTTATTCAAATCAGAATAAACATTAAAATAAACGCCATTAGTTCACGCATAAGGACTCTTAATCCTGCTAGCAGAGGTACTCCTAGGAAGAGACTCCAAGGATCCTGGGAAGTTGGCGTGCGCGCCAACTCACGGACCAATGCGGTTACAGTGAGGCTGTACGCTGCACTCACTGGCCATAAGTGCAGTAGCTTCATGTCATGACATCTCCCTTCTTAAAAAGCATTCAAACACATCAAACAGAAGGGATAGAATCGTAAAGTTAACATATGAGGTCTCCGATACTGTAGTCTGTCTGGAGGAAACCGGACACGTGCTGACCGACGAACACTAGGGTCATCGAGAAAAGGAGAATCATCACTGCAGTTCGTCGAGGGATCACTTTCACTGGATAGCTGCGGGGCAGATCTGTCAGATTTCACTGACGGGCGTAAGTGGCAGCGGTTCCTTCTGATAATGCCATTATCAGTATTGACGATGTATAAGCGAGGCTGCGAAGCGGTGTTGAGAACTGTGCCGGGCTTCCACGTATTGGAGCTGTTATCATGAACATTGACAGGTTGATCGTTTGTTAACGGCGGCAATTCCCTTGAGTGTCTGTCATGTACAAGGCTGTTCCTTTCCTTGATTCCAATTAGGGCGTCGCGAACTTGCGAATCTCCAGGTGCGGGGCGGGAAGGCAATGTAGTGCGATATCGGCGTCCATTGAGAAGCTCAGCAGGTGATGCGAGATTGTTCGCGAGAGGGGTGGCGCGATAAAGCAGCATGGCCAGATGAGGATCGTTACCTGTTTCGCGGCATTTTGTGAAGATTTGCTTAACTGTGCACACAAGGCGCTCAATGAAGCCGTTTGACCTTGGGTAATGTGGAGATGATGTCACGTGTTGAAAACTGTAGGAATGAGAAAATGTCTGAAATTCTGCTGAGGCAAACTGTGGGCCGTTGTCCGTTATGAGTTTCGAAGGCAAGCCATGCTCGTCGAATATGGCTTTGAGTAAGGTAATGACGACCCCTGAGGACAGTGCAAGAAGCTTCCGAATGATGGGAAAGCGAGAATACGTATCACCGATTAGTAAAAATATTTTGTTTTCCCAATGAAATAAGTCCGCAGCGATAGTGTGCCACGCACAGGGGGCAACGTCATGAGGCATAAGAGGCTCGCGTTGTTGTACTGGCTGGTGTCTCTGGCAGCTTTCACAGCCTGCAGCCATTGTTTCAATGTCATTGCTTATTCCAACCCAGAATACGGATGAGCGGGCGAGAAGTTTCATCTTTTCTATTCCTTGATGAGCTGCGTGCAGTTGTGTGAGAATGCGACGTCTTACGGCCTTCGGAATCACGATGCGATGACCTTTCACGATTAGGCCGTCTTGCAGACCCAGTTCATCTCGGTAATTCCAGTAAGTGGCTAATGTGGAGGGGCAGTCAGAGCGTTGAGCTGGCCATCCGGTGCTCACGGCATCAGCAACGGCGTTAAGTTCTGCATCTCGAGCTGTTTCGCGTCGAATGTCTGTCGACGCATGCAGGTGGCAGTCAAGGTGGTGTACGGCAATGTCGATCTCGGAGACGTTATTACTGTTGCTGGTGGACATTCTTGAGAGTGCGTCAGCAAAGGGCACGTCCATTCCGCGACGGTAGGTCACTTGAAAATTGTACTGCTGAGCACGCAACAGCATTCGTGTCAACCTGGGCGGTGCGTCAGCTAGATTCTTCTTAGTAATCGCTTCCAGCGGTTTATGATCACTGTGCACAATTACATGGCGTCCGTACACATAATGGTGAAACCGTTCGAGTCCGAATACGATTCCCAGCATTTCTCTTTCGATATTGGAGTATCGCATTTCAGTCTGTGTCAATGCCTTACTCGCGTAGGCAATAGGGCCATTGTCCTGGAGAAGAGCAGCACCAAGGCCAACTCCCGATGCGTCGACTTGAAGTATCAGCTGCTTTTGAGGGTCATAGTATCGTAGTGTTGTGGTCTTGGATATATCTTCTTTCGTACTTTCAAACGCCTGTTGAAACTCGGGACCCCAGGCAAATTCGTTGTCGCGTTTTAACATCTCACGCAGTGGTGCTGTCAGTGTTGCGAGACCAGGGGAGAAGCGGTTCAGGTAGTTGACCATGCCGAGGAAGGATTGTAGCTCTTTCAAGTCATTTGGCGGGTCCATGCTCCTAATGGCGTTGACCTTGCCGGGGTCAGGACGAATACCGTTGGCACCAATCAAGTGACCGAAGAAAGGAATTTCCCTGGCGCGGACGATCAGCTTCTCTTCATTGAATCGTGGGCCTTTGTTGTGGGCTCGGTTGAGGACGGATCGGAGGGCAGCATCATGGTCCCGGCCATCGTCCTCGAATCCGACGATGACGAGGTCATCAGCGATTCCAAACACGTTCGGGATGTCGCCGAAAGTCTGGTCGATCGCACGCTGGAACTCATCTTGAGCACACGAAATTCCCATAGGAAGGCGGTTGAAACGGTAGCGGCCGAATGAAGTATTGAAGGTCGTCAGATCGGCACTAGCCTCGTCCAGCTTCAGATTCCAGTATCCAGATCGTGCATCCAGAATACTGAACCACTTAGCACCATGTAGTCGATCGAGGACGTCTTCGAGTTTTGGAGTGACGTAGTAGGGTCGTTTGATTGCGCGGTTGAGGTCTCGTGGATCAAGACAAAGGCGTAGAGTACCGTTCCGTTTGGAGACACAGACACATGAGTTGACCCAGTCGGTTGGATGAGTCAGTGGGGACAAGATACCTTATTCGGTCAAGGAGTCTAGTTCGCGCTTGAACTCTTCCTTTAGTGATATCGGTATCCGACGCGGAGGATGAATCACAGGAGGAATTGAGGGGTCCACCACAATTCTTACTGTCTCTTTGAAGCACCCTATTCCTTTGAAGACATCGTTGTACTCGGCAAGAATCTGGCGGCGAGCTTATGCATCTCCAGGGCCTGGAGAATCGTCCAATGCGATGCGCGAAATCTGTGACGGTCTCAGTTCGACATCGAGGTGGAAAGAGATAAGTCCAAGTTTGCGACAGGTGGGTAAACCAAGTAGTATCTCACCAGCTGTGTCAGCCACGAAGAAAGATGCAATGGAATGCTTGTCGGCGTGACGGAGGTTGAATGAACATACCCCAAGATGGCGGACAGGCGTACCTCCGTATGCGACTATGCGAGTCTGAGAAGGCATTAACTCAGCAGATGAGTTGAATGGTTCGAAGAATCGCTTCGGAATGACATTGCCTTTTGCTCCGGTGTCGAGCTTGCAAGCTAGAGTCATTGTCACATTTCCAGACTGAAATTCGAGGTCGACAAACGCTTGCCGTACGTCATTTAATGAGGTGCTGTGTATATGAAGCGTGTCAAAGTAGATTTTTCACTGCTATTCTCCTGAACTTCGCTTATTGTAGACGTAGTCGGAGTCTTCTGACGTCGCGATGAGCGGCAGCATCGTTGCCAATGTCCCAGCCTACCACAGCCAGTACAGGTTTGGCCGAAGGCAGGACAATTTCCACGCTCATGTTGTCGACCACAGTTGCCACATTTCTGAACTGTATTGGTAACTGTAGGTTTCACAAAGTTGTTGTGAGGCTTACTAACAGTCTTGACGCGATCGACGCGCTCTTCATACTGATCTCGAGGATCGGCACCACGAATAATCTCTACCTGCTGTCGTGTAGCTTCTTCTGTTCGCGCGACATGTAGAGCATCTTCGATGGTGAGCTTTCTCCTTTCCTTGAGAAGTGTGGACTGCACAGATTTAAGGTGTAGTCCGAAAATAAAAATGTCGTAGGAGTCAACAGATTCGCCAGACTGCTGTCGAGACCCGAGTAGTCGAAATCTTGACACACGGAAGTTGCTTCGTGGCTTGGCATAGGATGAGAAGCGAGTTATGTAAGGTTCGAGTTTGACCTTATCGCCTGCAGGAATATCGAAAGTATCGGCGATGTCTTGTCCTGTCGATCCAGACCAGAGGAGGAGGTAATTGACTTTGACGGCTTCTGGCACTTTAAGCAGAGGACCGCTGAAGTGCAGATTACAGGCGCGGAGGAACTTTCGCATATCAGTGTCAAGGTCGGATGATGACCAGTCAATGGTTGGCGGAGGGAGCGACGACGATGAGGCCATGACGAACGTGGAGAGAATGAGGCGCTGAGGTTACGAAAACTCTGACACCATGTTATGTTTTGCATCAAAAACAAGACGTGCGTGCTGCTCGCAGTGTAGCAAAATGTATTCTGCCAGTCTGTCTCAAGAGAGACTCCTAGGATCCTGGGAAGTTGGCGTGCGCGCCAACTCACGGACCAATGCGGTTACAGTGAGGCTGTACGCTGCACTCACTGGCCATAAGTGCAGTAGCTTCATGTCATGACAGAGACTGGAGTCGTCAAATAGCTTTGTTGTTGGTGCTGGTTCCGGGGTGCAGAACAGTAGCATGGAAGTCAGACCTCTTGAAGCAGTTTATATAGGAAGAGTCCAACGGTCTGAATTAATCATGTTTAAGTCGATCATCGAAGGAGAATGCTACAAGGAGTTGATGGTTCTCTACACAGACCACCCAGACATTCGCTTTTTCGAAAATATGCCTGAATTTTCGCTTTTATCGAGTGACATTCGTTTAATTTTCATTTTATTGGGTAGAGCAAGAAAAAACTGTTTCGTAGTACAGGCCTTTTTGCATGTTGACAACGTGACTTTGTCATGTTGGCCTTTACTTCAGTCATGATATCATCCATGTGTTGACAATCGCTTGTGTAACAACTTATATTATATAGGAATTGAAAGATGCACCCTTATTAGCAAGAAAGTGATGTTGTAGCAATTCCTGAAGTCAAAGCCTTGTCGTAGTGCGTTCCGGTACATGCACAATTTTTTCCAGTAACTTTGAGGCCCTGGTGCTATAGCTTTTACGCGAGTTTGAATTTATGCATGTTGAAAGTACAAGCGGCTTACATGCTCGGATTACAAGCGAATGTCATCGTATTTATCAGTCAAGGATTTGGAGACATCAATCCATGGTGGCTTGCCTGAGACTCACGGGATTTCTACTACCGAGTTGTCTTCTGTGTGCTGAGCTATGTGATATCGACTTATCTCGTGACTTCTTGCAAGTGCGTCAGTAGGAATGCCCACATAGAATTCAACGAGAGAAAGTGTTGCATCGTAAATCTTGGACTATTTTTTAGATAAATTGTCATGTTTTGAATCGAATTGAAAAGAGCCAGTGTTAAAAGATATTGATTTTATTTTCGTTTTCGTTATGTATTACAAAATAACGGAGACGAAAATGAAATCCATATCCTTCAACATTGACTATTTCCAATTCAATTCAAAACTTGGACTTAGTTTGCATATTTTAGTAGACGTGCATGGAGCATGATCTCGACAATTGGCCTTTGAAGTAGGCTGTATATAGTGATAGTTTTTATGGAATATTTTTATAGATTTATCCAATATTGTCATTTATCGTCGCTTTTCATCAATTTAGATTTAGAATATTGATGTGATGATTAAATATTATTGATTTAGATATTTACACTGTAAAGTTTTGATTGAAAAAGTACATTATATGTCTCATAAGAGGCAGTTTTGGGTCTCTGGAATAGGCCCATTTTTAGTTAAAAGCTTGACGGAAAGGGTCTGTAAATAACCCACTCGAATGTTAAAATATTTGGCTAATTAAAAAACTAATCAAGGATTCTACATTCGTGATATGATCCACTTCGCATGACTTTAGCTGACAGACTCCTATCTAGCAAATACGTAAAAATATCAATATGCTTTGGAATATTCAGGTAAAGGAGGTAAAAGCTTTTGGCTAATTTATTAGTTGGAAGCATGGCAGTTAGAGAAATTTCCTCAGCCAAATTAGAAATTATAAAATCATCTTCATTTTGCTGAAATTTCCAACAGTATTTTTGTTGATTTTTTCAGCACTATTTTTCAACTATCCTATGAAACAATCTTGGAATCTACATTGTTTGTCAAAAAATGAAGCAATATAAATCGATTACTGCTTATATGTCTGATCATTAATAGAATGCAAAAGCCATTTTATCTATAAACATGGACTGGTGCACTTGCGAATCGCTCAACAAGACGCAAGAAAAATATCTCCTACGAGGTACTCTGTCAAGTTATCATTTTTGTACCAACAAGTAATATTCGCAATCTACACAGGTTCGTAGTATTTGTGGTAGTGTATGGTTTGATGGTCATTATGCTCGTAATATGTATGTCGTTATAGCGCTTTATCATATTATGTCGTTACAACGTTATTCTAAAGTGCTTGATGTAAAAATTATGGGTTAGCTTTTTTAAATTCGAATCGGCTGGGTAGTCTGTCAGCCATTCCATGAGTCACAAGTATGAACCCCACATCACACACACAGCCATCGCGGAAGGGGGTGAGATGAATAACAAGATTGGAATCACGTCTCAACGATGTCTCTACTAAAAATGAGCTTTGTGTAAAAGTGTGCAGCCTGCAGAGCAGTACATACAATCGTATACCGTGAAATAGCTCTGATGGAACATGACTTGCGTAGATTTGAGTGAATTTCAGTAATGGTAGGATAGTTTCAATATTTGTCTTACAGATCATATCAGACAAAAAGAATATCAGCCTCGGCTGCCATTCGAAGAAGTGCGAAAAAACCAAGTGCTTGAAAGTTCACATCAGGACTATGTTGAAACTGTGTTGACATATAGCAGCAAGCACTATTTAAACAGTTTTATTTATTCATGCTTAACATACATGTTCCATTGTCACCAATTTTTAGGAGAACAAGTGGCAAAAAATCCTTAATTTTGGAGTGAGACCACTGTGGATAGCGATCAGTGGAATATTCTCACATCTTTGCATTTTCGTGACGAATACTCTTTATGTGCATGATGAAATCCGCTGGTAGAAAAAAACTAATTTGATTCTTTATTTACAAACTTCATGCATCTGTGATGTATCTCTGAATCATCAACACCAGGGATTGATTATATAAATGCATGTATTTAAGGATGATAACTGATTATTTCATGCCTTCTCAAATGATGCTTAAATTGTCCTCATGTCTTTCGAGACAGCAGAAGAACCCTTGGTTGTAATTGGAAACTAATTTTGATGATGCGTTTTTACTTGTAGGAGGACTTGCAGAAGAAGTAGACGAAAAAATGGTGCAGGCCGCATTCATTCCATTTGGTGACATCGTAAATATAAGCATGCCTCTGGATTATTCTACGGGTAGGTACATTCTCAATACTCAATCATTCAAGCTGCCGGTAGTTCAGCATCATAAATGCGATCACAGGGATAATCAAGTAAAAAAATTGTGCGTTTTGACATTTCATTTAACATTTACCACAGTTTGAAAAAAGTGATGTTATTCTATACATATCTCATCTTTCATACCATACTTTGACTCTTAGAGTTAATGATTCGCTGGACTCTCAATTCATTGATAAATTCAGTTTTCAATTTGATGAGCATTAGACTTTAAATTTCCATTCAATTTGATATTCAATAGAATCCTCTTATCAACAGTCGTTCGGTGCTTACCTTGGCATCCAGACAAATATACATGTATATGGACCATCCTTCATAAATGCATTAAAGACTGTCTTTCTTAGTTTGAACTTCTGTAAGGTAATGCATGACACCAAAATGTACATTTTTATAACTATCATCATTTTAAGATAAAAGATAAGTTACTTAGTAAAATGTAAATCGAATAAAGAAATTAACAAAAACACGAAGAAAGTGAAATTTTCCCAAGTTTCTTGAATGGTATTTGGATTTTGATTCAGAAGGATTTTCAAATCTAAAAGGCTATGAAAATGAATCAGTTGGAGGACTCGTTAATCACATATTCCAATCAAGGATAGGAATCTGCGATTAGTGAAAGTATCGAGCACGATTGAACCGAAATGTACTTAAGCATGTCTGGACACTTAGGTAGGTAAGGAAAACAGATGGCCTGTGGTTGTGCCGTTACATTGGTCTGCATAAATGGCCTCAGAAATTTTATCCCTGGCCAAATCTGCGCGACCGTCTGCGTAAATTGTTGACACAGTGAAACTCGATTTGTTCGAGTAACAAGCTATGTTTTTACTATGACTTTTGTCTTTGTTGTATATCAAGTGAAATGTACACCTAATCCTAGTAAGAGGAATTTAGAATCAAATTGCTTGGCGTCAATCATTTGTCCGATACATGGATCTAGTAGAATAAGAATAAGAATGCTTTATATACATAGACATGATAAATCACACGTAAACCGATCGGCGACAATCGACAAGCCTCAGAGCTGATGTAATTTATCAAGCAAAAACATTATGATCATTTCCCTAATTTTTGCCCGGCCTCGAGCCCGGGCTTTACTCTCGATTCTCGGGCTTAGCCTGGTCTGTAAGAAATAGCCCGGATTTCCAAAACTGACAGCTTTATCTGAACTGTGCAATGGATGGAATTCTAATGTAAAATCGTTGAAAGAACAATTTTTCATTCGCCCACAAGTACGGAAAATTCATAAAATATGCTGACGTGCATTTGATGTGCTGTCAGTCTCATTGCACTGATGACATCATATTTAGAAAATTCTTTTCCCGGTTGGATTTAAGGGCATTGGTTGGCAGGGGAAGACACATGCTTCACTGCTTGCTCAATGAGTACACATAAAAATGATGTAACCTAAAGCTGTACTCGATGTTAAGCAACTGGTCAAGCTTTCTGAAAGCATTCTACATACATGTCTGAAGTCAGGGGCGTCCCCCGAGCGCCGAGGCCGCGTCGAAAAAATGAAAGTCCTGATTTCTAATGACCGGCGGTTCCATCATTTTCTCTGTCGGGCGGGGCTAAAAAATCTACTAGCTAAATTAGTATTTGACGCGGAATTTAATCTACAAAAGCTAATTTATGAGCGGATTATATATAATCTCAGTCTGGTTTTGTTTACACGAGAGCATGAATGATGAATGAGCTTCAAACTTGTAATGCAGTTGCTATATGGTAAACACATGAGAATTCTTGCGATCACAAAACAATATTGACAGTTGAAGTAATCACTTACAGGTAGAACCAAGGAACAACACGTCAATTTGGAATCTCCTATCTGGCAATCAATAATACTGCCTACAGTTATGCCTTCAACAAGATTTTAGCAGTAAGCGTAGGCTCCACCTAGAGACTGCACAATCACCTGAAAACACATAACTCACAAATATCAACAGCTAGCGTAGCATAAAAACATCGAATGTTAGTAGAATTTTTAGTGAAGGGAAATTCTAGACTATTTGCTTGCGCGTCTTGCTGCAACTGGCAATTATATCCAAAAGTAGAGACTTTCACCAAGAGACAGCCAGATCTTCTGAAATCGGATATTTCTATCAGAGAAATCATCATGAAGATAAAGGGTGTGGAGGAAGATAGGATATAGAAAGAAATGATATCAAGGAGCGAGAAATGTAAGGTGACAGCAGTACTTTATAGAACTTTAAAGCAAGCTGTGAAAAATCGGCTGCCCGGGCTAAAAAAATGGACCCCGGTCTCCAAATTGTTTGAAACGGGCTAATGCGGGCTTGATTTTCATCCAGGCTGCGAACCCTAAGGGCTATTGATTCCTCAATGGAATGTCTCAGCAGACCAGCCGAATGTATTTCCAATGTCAATTTATCATCACATGATGCATATCATATCATGTGATAGGAAAAATATGAATAATAATCATAAAAGGGTCTGTAGAGACTTTGTCATCACCTCTTAGAACCGCACAGAAGACAAATAATATGGAACTCCCGCACGTTTTCAAATTTCTATAGAATCTCTAGGAATTAACTAAACAACTCAAAAAGTTAGGTAAACGTAGCGACGAAATTTTCTACAACTTAAGTAGATGCATTTTGAATTGCAGGCGTTAGTGTGAAGCAGGAACGATGTGCTGGATAGGCCATAAATCTTCTGCACTTTTTTAAACTGTAAAATACTGACTCCTAAAGCGTCAACGAAATACAGACTCATTAATAGTGTTACCAAATGAATCAATTATATTCGGTTATACAGTCTAACTGATCAACCTGATAACAGACCGCCCATGTTTCCTATCATTCCTATTTTCAGACTTTCTCCTTTTTTTCGGGATTTGCCGTACTTCAGTGAGAGATCAATGCGTGTATTGGGACATATACCACTGACGAAGCCATTATAAAGTAGGCGAATATATTGGTGCCTACAAATATGAACACATTTTTGATCATGCAGTCTCTACTTCACTTCACTTCTCGTTTTGCGCTCATTTTGTCCCATCGCTTGAGGCTGGACGGAGTTTGGTGGCTCGCTTGCACTGGTCCCGATCTTGGGCAAGATGTTCGCTGATGTTGAGGGCATTCAGATCTTGTTGAACGCAGCTACACCATGTCTTCTTTGGTCTTCCAATTGGACTCTTTCCCTCCACCTTCATGGATTCCTTTCTCCCTATGACCTCTTCCGCTCTCCTGACACGACCAAACCATCGAAGCTTTCTCTGTCGAATTCGGCTCTTCAGGTGTGTCAGTCCGCACAGTCTCACTACCTCTTCATTGGTAGCCCAGTCTCGCCATTATGTCCTCATCATGTAGTTCTTCTGATCACACACTCGGCTTCCTTGTTGCTGAGTCAAAGGCCATGTTTTCGCTTCGTATAGCAGTTCTGATAGCACACACGTTTCGTGCACATGAACTCTGCATTTCATTGGAATATCTTGATTGCAAAAACAAGCCCTAAACCAGCACGAGAAGAGAATCATACGAATGGCAAGCAACAAGCAATACCCAAGTTTCCGGAAATTGTCGAAGGAGCTGATAAGTAGAAGAGGAGATGAATAGCAAACTCCTTCCCGCATGACATTCCATCGATACAGAAGAAGCTCTTTAGATATGAAACTGTTTCACACTCTCAAAAAACCATACACAACATTAGAACAACGAGAAAATTTGCTATGGTCTTGCGAATACCTTAAAGATTGGAATGAAAATGATTACCGTCATGATGTTTGCTCTGACGAGTTCTTTGTTTGTGCATGTCGAAAACCGAACAGTCAAAACGACAGAATTTGGGCAACATTCATCCAAGAAATCGAGGACGTTGAACATTATCGAGAAATGGTGGTTCGCCCTTCCTGCATTGGAGTCTTCATTTGCTTTAGCATCAAGAAAATGATGTGGGTGATCATAGAAGACGGTGAAACATGGAATGGAGAATATTTTCGTGAATTTTTACTTAAGCAAAACGTATTTCTATTTCTGAGAAACGAGGAAAACACAGAAGACGTTGATCAAGCTGTCTTGCAGCATGACAAAGCTCCGTGCTTTAAGGCAATGCGAACACACGAGATGTTGAGGAATTGTGGATTTGACTTCTTCGATAGTACCGTTTGGCCAGAGAATGGGATGATTTTCGACCGCTGTCAGCGGCCATCATCTGGCAATTTAAATTAACACGCTTGTTCACCATAGTTTGTTGATGGCATCTGACGAGAGATTTATTTGTCATTTCTCATGTGATATGCCGGTGTCTTTTTCAGAAATAATTTCTCGAGCATATCTTGTACAGTCATGCATTTATTATGAAGAGTGGTGATTGATAGCACACTGGATAGCACCAGAAATGAGATGTAAATATATGTACATGTATATTGAGTTACCAAAGGACATAAAGAAATAGGGACGTAGTACTGATGAAAATGTAATTAGTAAATTCGTCATGACAACATTTTTGTGGCAAGATAAAGGAAAGCGTAGTCAAATGAGAAGGGAGTTCACTGATCAGTGAGCGCTTGGGTCAAGTTTCTCTGACCAAACTGCTTCCTTGATCTTTGCATGATTCATATTGCGAAAATCAACTCGATTTTGTGAACATGACGGACCACCTAAGCAATATACAGGGTGAGTAAAAAGTAACGCCCGATTTCAGCTACCTGATTTAATATGCAAATACTGATGTCTCTCTTATCTTTTATCGCATATCCCCGGTGAAATCATGAAATTTTTGAGTGCAAAGTAAGAAGGTCTACTTTAATAAAATTTATTTTCAGAAAGATGAAAAGATTGTCTACTAAAAGTGTCCAAACTGTTCGCCGTTGTGCTCGATACACAGTTCCAGTCGAGTAACAACACTTCGGCACACTTTCTCGCACATTTCAATACTAATTGTTCTCATCTGGTTGGTAATGACATCTCGAAGTTCAGGTAGTGTACGAGGCCTCCTTGAATAAACGAGATCTTTTAAAACTCCCCACATGAAAAAATCCATGGGAGTTAAATCAGGTGATCTGGCTGGGAATTCAATAGGGCCTCGTCGTCCTATCCATTTTCCTGTGAAGTTGTTGTCTAACCATTCACGAACACGTGTAACATAGTGCGCTGGGGCGCCATCCTGTTGGAAGTAAAATTGTTGATCTTGCACTAAAGGATGGAATTGTTCTTTTAACATGTCCAGGTAGTTACTTCCATTCACAGCATGCTCAAAGAAGAATGGTCCGATAATTCCTCGGGAAGATATGGCTGCCCAAACAGTTACTCCTGGCAGATTTACCTCCTGCTCAATCGTCATATAAGGATTGTCTGTCGCCCAATACACACAATTGTGCTTGTTGATATGGCCATTTAGTTTAAAAGTGGCCTCATCGGACCACCATATCCGGTCGAGAAGAGATTCGTCCTGTCGTAAAAGGGTGAGGAAACCTTCAGCATACTGAAGGCGTCTGTCTGCATCTCAGTCGTAGAGGGCGTGAACCAATCGGGGCTTGTATGGTCGGAATTCGTTCTTTCTTAGTAAGTTCACGACACCTTTTGACATATTCCTAACTCTAAAGATAATCTCCTAGTGGACTTCTGAGGGCTGCGTTGAAGACTTGCAAGCAGTTGATCGTGTTTTTCGTCTGAGGTGGCAGAGATGGGCCTTCCTGAACGATGCGCGTCTGCCACAGAACCAGTAAGTTCAAATTTATTGACGATGGATCTGAGGTTGCGACCTTGCACAGGAGGAATGTTAAATTCTTGACTGAGTCGTCTGCTTGCTTCGGCAGCATTTTCATTAGACAAGTAGAAAAATTTCACAGCAGCTACTCGTTGCTCTGTAGTAAGTCGCACAGCCATTATAGCAAGGCAAGGAAAAGCGACAATAAAATTTCGTTCTTAACCATATCAATTTTATAGCTGAAGAGAAAGTCTGACCGAACGCTGTTCACATTGAAGAAACGATTGGAAGACACACACGCGTGCTTGCACCTAGAGAGCCTAAAACTTGCACGCGCAGGGTCGATTTCCAATTCAACATTGTCACTGACTCTCAAGTCAGATTACTGTGCAAAGATCGGGCATTACTTTTTACATTTACCTGATTTAACTCCCATGGATTTTTTCATGTGGGGAGTTTTAAAAGATCTCGTTTATTCAAGGAGGCCTCGTACACTACCTGAACTTCGAGATGTCATTACCAACCAGATGAGAACAATTAGTATTGAAATGTGCGAGAAAGTGTGCCGAAGTGTTGTTACTCGACTGGAACTGTGTATCGAGCACAACGGCGAACAGTTTGAACACTTTTAGTAGACAATCTTTTCATCTTTCTGAAAATAAATTTTATTAAAGTAGACCTTCTTACTTTGCACTCAAAAATTTCATGATTTCACCGGGGATATGCGATAAAAGATAAGAGAGACATCAGTATTTGCATATTAAATCAGGTAGCTGAAATCGGGCGTTACTTTTTACTCACCCTGTATGTCAATGTTCTGGACCCTCTTATGATGTTCTCGCTTCCTCATGAAGGGTCCAACTCTATTCAGTCATGTAACTCCATATCTAATCTTCCTTGGCACAGGGGGGATGATATATGATACTCAGCTACATAGAGGGCGAAGGACGCCTGCAGTCCATATAAGCTCTCAATAACGAGGCAAATTTCATCTCCGCATTGATTCCAACCAGTCGAAGAAAAAATCCTCTCTGAGATTCCTTGAACGTATGCCACTGAACCACTAAATGCTCCACATCATGAGAATCCGCATCAGGCTGTAGACGTCATGATTTCCACCATCTTCTGCACTCCTCCTCACCACAACCGAAGATGTCAAACCATAGGGCTGATGACCTGTGACTAGGGCTGTCGGCGGTTAACCGGTTGATGACTACATTAACTGATATATCAGTAAAACCGATGACTCTCGTAACGAATCGTTGTCTCAGATTAAATTCTGATTCAACGCTGGCGCGGCAAACCAAAGAAAATTCAAGCGATAATTCTCTATCGCCTCTGAGGCAAACAGGGTTGGTGTTATTAAAGACGCACCACCATCATATGACTCCTGTATCGCGTGTGAGATCTGAGTGGCTTTGTGTTACACTTGGGGGGGGGGAACCTTCATCGATCGTTGAAGCAATGCTCTCCTGTTCATTTGCGCTTCCATCATAGTTTAACCAAAATTCTTGAATGGTCAAGGATATATCATTGCAACGAGAGTGTGCAACGAAAGAGTCTTCTCTAAATATGGGTTGATAGTTGATATTCCGGGAGAACGGATGTCTCTCCTTCCAGAAAACGCAAATACTACTCTTTTTGCCATCTAAATAATTCATGTTCCTGTACATGTATGCAAATTGATTATGTGAGTGACTATACAGTATGTACGTTTGTGGTTGTGGTAATTGCCTACACATTGAAAAGATGAAATAGTATAATTAATAGTTTATCTTCAAATTCCATATCAGTATTACTTGTTTTACATCCAATTCTTAACATGCAAACATATCTAAATGTATGTCAATGAAAGATTGAACAGAACTGAAAACGAAAAACCGGATGTCTACTTGGTTTATGCTTTGGAAATCTTTTTGCAACTTATGTTTACAACAGTGATGCGGAGTCGGGGTCCCATCAAATGATAGGACTCCGGACTTCGGCCTATAACTAGACCAGAAATATAATGTAAACAAATTATTTATCCTCGTGTATAGTTTAGATGTCAACTTTCTCCGTCAAACATAAGTACAGAGACAGCAGTGCATGCAAAGCTTGAAATAGTTGAGGGAATGAACCGTGATAATGAAAAAAGGATTGTCTTTTCACTCGGTGATTTATTAGAGAAGACAAGCTTTCCTAGCCTCCATCACACCTACGCACCAAAGGTCACATCAGAGACAAAAATGAAATGCTAGTTTGTTTGAGAACATTACTTTTCACCCTCACGTTAATCGTGTGTGGTGTCTCATCCAAAGCGCATACTAAATTCGAAAGTGTACTCATATTTTTTTGGAGAAGGATGGGGATTTTCCTGCCTGGTAGAGACTGGAGAAAAACCGTGTGAAGCACACATTAAGAAGATGGGAGGAGCCGAGTCGCATGCATCCAACTTAAAGCGACATTTGATAAACTTTCATCGAAAATGATTGATAATTGATGCAGCAATGATTAGTTTCAGGTAAGCCTATAATTATCTGTGATGTAGGTTACCAGTTTTTTTAAAAAAAAACTAGGCTATACATGCATATACGCGCCCTCCGGAGTCGGAATCCTATCAAAATGATAAGACTCTGCATCCCTGGTTTACAAGCATGTTACATGTACGAATATCTGCCAAAAATTCAAAGTTCGCCTTAGGCCAATGAAGCTATGTTATTTATTGGGGTAGGTATTTATTGAATTACCGTTTTTCGTATATTTAATTATACATGTACGAGTACATTTAATGCATTAATACGAATACATAAATAACAATATACTAACATAACACATAACTAAGTCACAATCGGATTATCTTTTGACGGTATATATCACTAGGTCTTCACATATAGGGTGAGCACATGCATTTGCATGAAGGTCGGTTAACCAATTAATTCAAGGGCGGTTGACTGGTTAAGAAAATTTTAACTGCCAACAGCCCTACCTATGACTTTTCTTCCAGACAATTATTTGAGCAGACAGTCGAGACTCTGAGAGGAATTCCGGAGAAATGATTGTCAAGGATAGAACCTGCTCGGGTTGCAATCCGCCTTCCCTCTGGGGAGCAAAGTCCATTCTTATCACCTGCCTCGTAAGAGGACAGTGGAGCCGCCGGGTTTTTAGTGGACTTCCTGTTCCCGCGTGATGGCTGACGCTCCTCATCCTCCTGGCGGGAGACATTGAACGCAACCCCGGTCCCACCCTCACTTGCACCTGCGACACCTGCAACAGACTTACAGGAAAACAACATCATGTGGTGCATTTTCCCAAACAATCACTGGCTTCACCTCAAATCACAAACGTCACACTCACCCAATACACTACAAACTGTACTTGTGCCAAACACATACTCTCTTCATTCGACTACATCAAAGGCAGGCCTGCACCACAGACAACCAAACACGCTCAACCAACCAAACCATCAAAACAGGCGTCCCACATGGAGGAGTTCTCTCCCCCTTCCTCTTCAGCCTTCGCATGCACGACACTCCTCTTCTAACAGACACTACAGTACACTCAAAACAATGTCTGCGCTGACGATATCACCGTCACAACCACTCACTCAAACATCAAGAGAGCCGAAGACAAACTCCAACCTTGCCTGAACACTGCTGTCATGGACTCAACAAAACAACCTCCACATCAACCCCAACAAAACTCAAATCACTCTCCATATCGGATCCCCATGAACACAGCCTCTCACTGACTATTGACAACACTCCACTTACAACTCTCGCCTAGAACCGAATCCTGGCCGTTAACCTAGACACTCAACATACATACACAACACGTCAGCAACATTTGCGACAAAGCAAGACACACTAAACATTTTCTCATGCCACCCTTCCACCAATTTGGGACAATAGCAAGAGACCATCGTGGCTACCTAAGGCCATCACACGTGCCCTCTTGGAATATATACATCCACAGTCTGGTCACTCATCATCTCACAAACAAGCATCGACAAACTACAAGCAATCCATAACAAAGCGCTCAGCATCACCACAGGATGCACACGCGACACAAATTCACAAAGCCTATACCACGAAACACGTTCTCTCCATTGCTGAGAACCTTAAAATACATGTAAAACAGCTTTTAAACAAAGCAAAATTCCAACATCACCGAATGACAGATTCATTCGTCAAAAATGTACTTAGTAATTATAAAATTAAGAAAAATCTAATTCATAAGCCTAGCTTCAATCACAACTCTCCATACTCTTTGCTGTGCTGGGGCTGAAAGTTGACTAAAAAAAAGAAACTGTAGTCTATGAAAGATACCTAACCTACACATTTGATTCCTTGATCAAGAAATCGAACCGAACTTCGCTGTCACGTTCCTCACTAGGCCTGATCGACGTTACAAAGGAAGGTAAGTGAAGTCAGAAAAAGTCAGATTGTGAACATCAGCCTATAGCATCATACTTTCTTAATTACTGCATCTGACGATCATAGTAGAAATAGTAGCATTCAAATGTGGGAATCTCCACTATGAAGTTATGAAGTCGAATCTGGTCTCTCACACTTTTTCCTGATCCATATCTAAATAGCTGCGAGAGTTCTGTGACAAATAACGATTTTTCTGAATTTCCTGAATGACGATGCGGGCTGATAAATTGATAATCACAAATGACAACGTGATGATTTCAGTAAATCACAGAGAAAGATGTCTAATCAATAAAGCACTCATCGACGACAAGTTAAGAGCTAAATCATCGGATTGAATTCTATCATTATAGGTATGTAATACAGTGCATGAAAGGGTTCAATCTTCTTTGCATGAGATAAAAGGATTCTGAAACACTTTGTAAATTTATGCAGAAACCTTGCCACGCAAAAGTCATGACTAGTGGAATCATCTTATTTTCACATCACTTTCCAGAAAAGCATAGAGGCTTCGGTTTCATCGAATATGAAAATGCTGAGGTAAGTCATTGAGCATGGAACTTAATATAGATGAAGAGCTGATAGTGATTCGTTTTAAGAACCACGTGGCGTATCATTGACAAAAACCTGACCATAGAAAGAGATAATTCATATTTTTCAAAGTTGAATCAGGCAGGTAATAAAGACTAGAACTGAACTATTTTGAAATAGTTTGTGCGGAATGTGTTCAAATGAGCATTTTTACATGTGCATTTACTTTAACATAAACTGCTTTGCTGGTTTGAGGATCGCTAGCTGCTGCAGCCATGATAGCCCGATCCCAAAATTCCACAAAAATAATGAGTGACACATTGCCGGTTCCTTGTAGATAGCTTTCAATTTCAAGTTGATGAAATGATATTTTCAGATAATTAACTGATCTCATTGCACTGTAAAATAGATTGAGGCATGATATTAGCAATGGTACCTGAGCATAAAATAATCTATTTCACGAGTCATTAATGTAGTGTGATCTTATTATGAATGCCATTAAAGATAGCTTACTTATGTACATGGACCTGTTTAATGAAGACCAATTTTTGAGTGTTCAGTTAGTTTGACACGCACAAAATCTTCCCGCAGTCTACTTTCGATGATTGTCAAATTCAGCAGTGCAGTTATATGTGAACAAAATGTTTCTGCCAAATGGTGGAAAATGTTCAAAAAAAATTCCGCCCGATACGGAGGGATTGGTGGAAAAAGAAAATCATGCTCATGATCCGTACATAATGAATAAGTTATGTAGTAGATTCTCTTATATGCTTTTTCCACCTTCTTTACCTCATCTATTGCTATTTCTGCTTTGACAAAGATTGGTATTAGTAATTTCAAAATTATAGGCACAACTAACTCCCTTATTCCCCTGAGGCGGTCTTCTGAGTACAGACGATAATTTGGGAATGCAATTTTAAGATTAACAGCATAGACTATTTTTTTAAAGTATGTTGCCCTGACAACAATCGATATCACAATCGTTTTCTTTCGAGACCTATATAATATATAGATCTAGTTTACCGTCTTGTGCAAAATGTTTGGTCTTGTGACGCTTGGTGATTCGATTAATACATGTAGTTGTCGGGTAAAGATAATTTATGAATATTAATTGGAAACGTTGAATCATATAGTTATTAAATGTCGATATTATTAAAATAGTCCACTAATATAATATCGACGTTTATATATCGACGTCGAATATAATATCGTAATTTATACTTACTTACCATTATTTTAAGGTTACATGCAGACATACCATAATGCATGATTGATGTAAAGAAAAATGTTATAACACAGTCCTACCGGTATTTAGTATGGCATCTTACGAATTAATAGTTGAAAAAGCCCAACAGAAGCGAATATTGATGCAATTTTAACTTAAAGTTAATTTTTAGACGAATAGATATTTCAAAAAAGACAGCCACCCTGTAGTAGAACGCAACTTCAAAAGAGGGGTTTAAAAATAGATCGCCGTGGTGGTTTATTGGATGCTTTACAGCATGTGTGATTTCGGTGATGAATCAACCTAAATGCATTGATAGTTATATTACTTAATTATCTGTAAAATTCAGTATTTTTAGGTCACTCGTGCTTTGTTTGAACAATCATTGTTCGAAATGTTAGACTTTTTTTAATTTTTTCTGCCTGGTTTTTTCTCGATGGATTATTAATTTGTTAGATTGTTGCAAGAGCCCAAGAACGAGTAATGCATATCAGAATTTATGCTTTTAGAATCTCTTTTTTGTAGTTTCCACAGTCATGTATCTCTTCTTAATATCCTATTTAAACTGACCATCCGTTGCATCCGTCAACTTCCACTTTTTCTTTTACCGGGTACCTCACTCTTCAAAACTTCTTTTCCACTTTATTTACTATTATCCTTGATAAAAAGACTGACCATCTCAGACATAATTCTCTTAACTTTTCTGACTACACGAATTGATCAATGTCCAGATAATGTACAACTTTGTAACTCCATAGACAATGCTATTTATGTTTCGTCAGAATTCTTATTTCTTGTTGGTTTTAGGGCTTGCCGATAATCCTTTTGGTTCGAATAAGCAGCACCTTTTACAACGGTCACCTCCGTATATTTGACCCTAAATCTCCTATCTCTGTGACCATTTTGGCTGCTAATTGACATAAAGAATCTATGCATTATTCTATCCCTTCTGTCTTTATTATCCTACTCATGTAATCCTGCATTTTACATAGTTTTTTAATGTATGTGCCATTTGAATTTCATATATTTCTGCATGTCTGTCTATTCCTGATGAAGGATAAGAGCGGCTGTTCCACTCCTATCCGAAAACGGTAGAAGAAACATTTTTTAGCATCATCATTTAGATTTAATTACGACGTTCGCGAAGACTACTCATTGGCATCGTAAATCGATGCGTCGTTAGTTTTGAAAAAAAACTACATGAAACTAATGATTTTCCACAATGTAATATTACTGTCGTCGTTAAGCCTTAACCGATAGGCGTGCTGTTATGTTGCGGATAATTCTTGCATCTTTCTTGTCGCATTGTCCATCAAACTGCTATCAGTCCCAGGTAGTCCACTAAAACATAGGCATTGCATGTACGGAGTTCCAACAGTTTAAGCTGATTTACTGTCATCAAGATTCAGTGGCATAAACAGTGAAGTGAAGTGAACAGCACATGAAATGGAAGGCGAGTGATTGTCTCCTTGTGTCTGCATGGTAGTTGTCCGTCGACAGAGTAATTATCCATGCTTTAACAGTTATCTGTATCTTGTCACTATATGTCATTATTCATCACTACAGTGTTCGATATTGTGATTAGGCAAATATTTCTCGCTTCAAATACTACAGTGGTGACCTGGCTACCTTGTATGGACTATGGATAGTATTCCACTCATCTCAAGTACAGACAGTTAAATGATCAAACCGTGGAAATGTGTTACTTTGGCGCCATCGTGAGCGCTTAATCATCAATAGTCAATTAGAGTACACGTATTATGACAGGAAGCGAATTTGCTTGCTTGTTACTGTCACTGGTTATTCAATCATCGTTGAACACTTGTAAGTCTGACAGTCAGCTTTAAGACTTATTGAACTAAAATTCTTTCGGGAAGGAGTAACCTACGGCACGAATCAGGGAATTTGATTCTCTTCTAGTTATCTTTCTTAACAAGCGTTTTGTAGAATGCTGCTTTTATTGCTGTTCAACTGTTTTAGACACAATAATAATAACAATAGCTCTTTATTTGCCTCACATTTTTAAAATCGATGAGCACAGCAGCTCACAAATGTAAAAAGAAGATATACATTAAAAAGTCAGGCGGCTACATTAGCGTTGCTTTACAAAAGATTGCCGATGATAAATCCAAGCGTGTAATGCATGTGGGTAGGGTTGTGACTTCGGGGACCGGTGTCAATAGTACACTGCAGCTGGGTGATCGCTCATACGGAAGTTGAACACGGACGTTGACTGAAAGAGTGGTTGAATCGATGACTAATGGATAGGATGACGTATTTGATGTTTGTGCGTCGGTGTTGTGGGTACACAGTTTGCCTTGCTGCAAGTAGCGAAATTGTTGTTGATCAAAAAACGCCGTGTTGGGTTTCAAAATGAGACAGGAAACTGTTGTGCCGTGCGTGTTATCAGCGTGCACGAGGAAACCAGGTCATATGATTATTGTCAGCCAATAGAAGGTGGATAATACACACGCATTTGTAGGCCCTCGGTAGAGCAGACCAGGGCGAGTTCAGGGTTCGTAGCAGCACAAACAGATAAGTAGCAGGAGCTGATGGATAAGATCCGCTAGCGCGAAAGAGGGGGAAGAAGTTGTTACAACGCCGCAAGGTGCCAGCCTGCTGGCAGATACGACCAACTGCTGATAGCAGTTCGATGCTATCTGATGCTGCTGATCGAATGTAGCGAATCAAGAAATAAAAGACTTCCTGATCTGCTGATTTTGAATGATCGAAATCTTTTTTCATCTTTTACGAAAAATGAATCTTATAATCGAAATCTTTTACTTAGTTCATTTTATTTTCTTTGCAGGACGCAGCGGCCGCAATCGATAATATGGTGAGGTGGTTGAAGAGCACGAAATCGTGGTAGCATTTATAAATGGATCCAGTAGGGGAACCATACAAGATTTCTTATTTCTCGTGGTCTAATTTTTTTGGTTGCACTATTAAAGCTACATGGTTGCTCGAGTTTATATTATATTAGCCCTTCTTCGTTTATAGTTGTGCTTTATTGATTAATTGGTCTACATTGGCATTATTTAATCGAAGGAAATATGTTATTTTACATTTTTTTGTTATCTATGCCTCAAAATATAAGAAGCATTTTCGAACTCTGTGTTTTTCCCCAAAACTAATCATAGTTTCTGTAATGACATCTAACATTATTACTAATAATTTAGTAATATTGAATATACTTTAAATTTAGATCATTACCTATAATTGATATGTTTGCAATAATATGATAAGCAACTTGCATCTCATATACAAAGAGTGAGCAACATCCATTTTTGAGAAGCAGCAAGCATTAGAGAGCCATATTACGAAATGCATCTCTGGTGTGTGTTATTTACTACTGCAGGTATACACTTTTATTGAAGCTGGTACCCTTGCACCCATGTCGTGCCGCATATAATTCATACCAATATAGACATTAGTCTAAATTCTCCTGATGCCATTTGCACATGTATTATATGCTCATTTTTCAGAGTGACTATTGCTTATTGTCGATGGTTTTTTTATTACAGATTATGCCAGTTAGCATTACGGAATTCCGTGGTTAGCATTTAAGTGTTGATAAATTGGTAAATCTCAACAAAGTGGCAGATCTGTATTTTGAGGCATGGTTCGCTACTTCCTTTCATTATTGACTTCATGAATTATTGTAGCATTTGCTGATAAATTGCTGACTGAAATGTTAACAGCAAAATTATCAAGGGCTATGCTTTATTCAAAAGATTTATTTTATGCTTTTTTAGGATTTCATTTATGATTTTTTGCATTAGTGGACAGGCGGGTGCTGTGATTGCAACACAATTGAATTAAAGTTGAACTATTCAACTACTAATTTATTTAGCTAGGAATTACATGGATGGAGAATCTCTGATCTAGATCAATTACGTGTACTAATTAATCATGTCAACGTAAGTGCGCAATTTAGCGAATGCGCTCTATATAGAAAATCTAGCAAGATGATATTAAACCACGTGAGTTCTGGCTTTGAAGTTTTAATCAATGACAAATCATGATAAAGTGTGAACCAAAGAAATATCTTGAAACTTACTAAAGAAATTTGGAACACTGAGCTTTTCCAGGACGTACTTATATTTCTTGTATTTTAGATGTCCAACTAGTTGAATTGAATGTATTGAGATTTTAATGTCACCACTTCGACGTTTTGGGACGTTGTCATACTTTTACCACGGATGCCTTCCTATCGACTTCCAATACCACTTTCGGGGCTCAGGCTGTAGATTTAACCACTCTGTCACAGAGACCACCACAAGTTCCATGATAAAAAATGATTTAGCATTTGATTTCTACTATACTACCAAGGATTTGTTTCAAATCTTACTGGTTGATCAGACCAAACTGACGAAATCGACATATTTTGATTTTGTGTGAAATATTTGTACATATTTGTCATCATTATTCATGAAACTGAATTCATTCAGATCGAATGGATTGCTTGACTATACTGTATATGTATTTGTTTTTGTAAATTGCAGACAAGACAGGCTGAGCATGCTTTTCTAACGGATATTTTTCTGTCGGTTTCAGAACGACAGTGAACTTTATGGACGTGTTCTACGCGTGAATGTTGCCAGACCGATTCGAATCCGTGAAGGTTGGGGACGGCCAGGTGCGTTTCCGGGAGATTTCCAACAGATTTATAACCAAAATGTTCAAAAACGTCCAAAATGTTCTTCAAATTTCTCTAATACTTCGATGAAATCTACTCAATTGACCTCTTGATTAGTAGAAGTGGTAACAGTGACAAATGCGTGAATCATTTGGATGTTAAAATCAAACTAAGGGTAATGGTCTTCACACGACGGAGGTCTACCATAAAGTTGACGAGTTCAATTTTCCAGTGGTTCTACATGTTTTCCGGAAAGTATACTGATAAGCCAATTAATACTGGCTTGAACATCTTCACTGCCCAACTTATCAAGTTTGCTAGAATTTCCTTAAATTCTTCCGCCTTCATATCTAGGGCTAGCGGAATTTTCAATGTTTTCATGATGACTTCGTGAATAGGGATAGTATTTCACGTTTCTTCAGTTTCATAGTCACCCTCATTTTCAATTTTACATGGCTTCTCGTCATGCTTCATGCCGAGCTCTCATCTTCAGTTTATACAAATAAAAATTGATTATTGGTTTTGATCTATTCCTCTCTCCTCAAAAGAAAAAGAGAGATTTGAGATCTCCTTTCTCAAAAGTTGGATCGACTGATCCTCTATAAGTATTGTGCATCCTACTTTGCACTAGGACATGGATATCTATGTTTTAGGCATTAATCTTCATTCACACTCATCTCACTTCAAAATAATCTAATTCGCCACACGACTTTCCACTCGGGTATTTGTTTAACTTTGCATTCTTCCGCATCCTGAATGATTTTTTAATCGTGTCGTGATTTGATTTAATTTACTCCATTTATTAATTCTTGGTGTTGACAGTTTTTCTTGTTTGAATTCAATGTCAAAAGGGGATAATGACACGGAAAATGATGACGTTTTAATTAACCGAAGATAAATCTTGATTTTTCAATTTCAGTTTGGAGTGATGACAATTGGTTGAAGAAATATGGTGGTACTGGAGATGCCAACCAACCAGAGACGAATGACAAAGTCGAAAACGGTGTCAGGATGGGAGAAGAGTGCGTGAAAGAGAAAATGTGTGTCTTCCTAGAAATAAAAATCGGCAATAAAAATGTTGGAAAAATCGTTATAGAACTTCGAGCAGATATTGTCCCCAGAACAGCTGAGAATTTCCGTGCTCTTTGTTGCCATGAGAAAGGATATGGATTCAAAGGAAGCAAATTTCATCGAATTATTCCCGAATTCGTATCCTTTTAATGTACATTAATGTTTCACGTGAATTAGTCGCAGGTTAATATTTCAACAGATTTATTCGATATGGGACGAGTTTTTACGACGAAAGTAGCGACACTTCCTGTCTAGCTGCAACGAGCCTAGTTATCAACCTGCAAAGGCCCAGCAGTTTCTATCCCTTTTCTATCAACCGTTTTCTGTCATTCATTCACAAACAATTATTAAAAATATCTGAACTTTGAATGCAAAATTTGACGTGTGAATTGCATTGGTTAATACTATTGGTTATATATGTAGCTTGATTCTAAATCAAACAAACTAACAAACGAATTCTTGGCCTATTAAATTAGATGAAGTACACTTCATGATGTTGAACACGCCAAACATTGACAGGAAGCATGCACTGATCTAAGAATTACTCTTCATTACCGTACGATTCTATACTAAATCCTAGCTGCTTGTACATATTCCATGAGACTCCACTGTGGCGAAGCTCATTAGGATATTTTTCTTACTGTTTGTTGATACAAATGTGTCAATAGCGAAGGGAGAGAAATTTCTGATTTCTGTATAATAAATCATTTATATTTTTATTCAATTCCGGCCACTTGAACATCTTATCATTCCATTTTGCTTCTGAAGCAACTGCGCAGTGTGAGTCAACCTTCAATTATCAGAATAAGTGTATTGCTTAAAGTCATTCATGAATAATCATGTATGAATATCATAGAAATAAACTTCAACATGAATTAGTGAACAAGCTGTTGTACATAAATGTGTTTAAAAATTTGCTGGTGCCAGTCAGTGGCGGGCGCAATTCGATTTTCGCACGATACCGAATCTTGTGACTCAACGCAAGACTAATCGAAAATCGTGCGATTCTGAATGTTTTGAGATTCAGTGACTAGAACTTGACAGTTAATCTATTATTTCTCATTTCTAGGCCATTTTTCATTAAAAGTTGGATTATTTCCATTAAATTTGAGATCACAGTCTATTTAGACTGAAATTATAACTACCCTACTGATCAATGCGATATTATTATTTGAAGATGCTTGTGACAACAGCATTATAAATCAGAACACATAAGATTCTACTGCAAATCTGCCATCATAGAAGTACTTCTAATGCATCATGTACACTACATGTACTGTGAAGTATATCATTGACATTTTTGTTTCCCAGTTTTGGTTCTTTTGGTCTTTGTCAATCATATTTTATCGAACTTGTAAGAGTCAGGGATTAATACTCATTGTTATCAATGTCTATACGATCTAATTATGATATATGATATCATAGGGAACTACTATGGTTGACTGTGCCCTGACAACATGTATAATTCTCATTAATAGTGTCTGGCTTATGCGAACGTGTTTAATGCAATGTGGGGAGCTCTCAGAGATTCCACACATCTACTCTGTCTAGTTTTACATGATCTCAGGGACCAGCACCCGCGAATTGCAATTGAATCTCAAATGATGAAGAAGTGAATTGAAACATTGTTTTTACCTCATCAAGAAAATTTCACTGAGCAGTCCTGGTCATTCAAGAATCGCGCGATTGATTCCGCTGCACGATTGATCGATTTTGAAACTCATCATCTAGTTTGTTTAGTCATTGACTTTGACTCTAGGTACCAAGGTAAGCAGCTCCTTTGTGACTTAGAACACCCGCCTTCGTCGGTCAGTGCATTTCGTAATTCCAAAAGATGCATTCAGTTAATTAGATTTAGTGTCGGATAGCTGCTTGATTGAAGACAATCACGTGATGTTCTCCAAATTATGAATGAACCAAATATGCAACATGAGGAATAGCATTATCATGTTAATCTGGTCATCGTCTACCTTGAAAGTGAACAACCATAATCAGCTGAGAGCTCAGATTACTATCTGCATTTGCGTAATATTGACAATATTTTGGATAAGCAGTAGACTTTAAATAATCACTTGCTATCATTGGGAAGCAGTGGAGCACCTTACGCCCAAGTAGGCTATTGTCATGTGGCTCGAACATCCTGTGCAGCCGACATAGGCCTCCATCTTCTAGAGCAGTGATTCTCAAACTTTCGATGTCTCACTACCACTTGAGATCTTAAACGTTCGTCGCGCACCACTTAGTCTCAAAGAAATTCCCTTGATGTTAGGAAAGACATAGAACTAATTCTTTTTTATTTCAAGGAAATTTATTTTTGCGAACAAAGCAAGCATAAAACAAAGAGCAGTCATTCCATAAGTCGAGGATGCTTCTTCCGAACAAATGAAAATAATTTGTTACACCACTGCCCTAAACGGGTCGGTGCAGATGATACAATGATGGGATGCGTGTGCACTTTCAACCGATGCAGTGGAAGATTTGATTTTTCAAGCTCTCGTAATTTGAAAATCCTTGTTTCGAGAAATCGATCTCTGAAGATTGCACAGATATCTACATGAATGCTGTTTCAAGATACTGTGTCAAATACCTACGAATAAATGCAGGTTGTGTATCATTTTCTGAGAAACGTAGCCTATGTTATTTGTGAATACTTTCGGCTTTCCCAAAGTTGAATGTAAATTTCCATTCCATAAGCATTTTCAAAATGGCTTGCCGAGCTTCAAGAAAAATCTAAAATGCATGGTTTTGTTCTATCGATTTCGACCTGTCTCGATTCCGGCCATCGCCTGTCTCATAGATAACCAAACAACCTAATACAATGTTTGATGTGATAAAATAAAATCTATGGACAAGTCAAATCTTAGTCTTTCGAGACTAATGAAAGTGACAAAATGCATCGAACTTTGTCGTCGATCCTATTTTCTCAAGCTGAAAAACACTTTTCCTGATAGATGTGGTCTGTGACATGAATAGATTAAATAATCATCATGATACATATAGCCTACATCGGACAGTTACTCGCGTGCCATCTGATGAGCCCTCGCGTACCACAGGTTGGGAACCTCTCTTCTAGACCAACGAAGGGTGCGGAAGAGGACTAGACCTCTTTTGACAGAAAAGAACAGAGTTTTCGTTCGTATCTCGAATCAAACATCAAAGTCAATGACTAAGCTTAGCGATGAGTTTGAGAATCTCACTATTCATGTCAAGATGTTGTCCATTCAAACCAATGGGGCTTATGTACAGACGTTTCGTTTTCCTCATGTTGGTGTGGATGTAGCCGTAGGTACGAGTATAAGCTACAGTGCTGTATTGTAGGAATTTTCCCATGTTTCGAAGAAGTGCTATTTTCCGAAGTCGCTAACGAAGTTGCAACTAAAGAAATTTATCATATGAAGATAAACCATCATTTAGATAAGATATTTCTGTATTTATGACTCACAACTTTAATCACATGCTTAGTCATACTGCGAATCATTACGTAATTGCATGCAAGCATGGTAGGAAACAGAAAACGGAAAACTAGAAATGTTTGTCGGTCCCTATTACCCCACTTTCTCTATTGAGACATTTCTCTCTATTAAAACATAAACGAACGATATCTACATCTATTAAGAAATGTTAAGATAATTAAGTGATATCAAATGAACATCCAAATTACCCTTAATAAATGTTACTCAGTGTTGCTTACTTCACAGACTTTAAGAGAAGCAACTCAGATACCATACAGAAGACAGTGCTCGATAAACATGCTGTTATAGCAATGGAAAATAATATAATACGTATTTCACTCGATTTTGGATAGTCGAAATCTACCCGAAAATTCCTATGAGCCACATTATATTCATTTCGGTAATATAAAGTCGTAACCGAACATCGAGTTTCCCGACGAAATTTGTTGGTTACCTAATAATGCAGATATCAAGCGATGCTGCAATCCATAGAGATATTATTGTAATGCAGGGATAACATAGCATACTGGTTTATAATAACAGGGTGGGCGCGCTCCTGAAAACTCCTCAAATATTTTTTCATACTTGATATAAACTCGAGCTTTCTAATTTGAAGTATTTGATTAAAACTTTTTATTTTACATTTCAACACTCTTAACATTTTTTGATGGACCTCCTCTTATTTCTCCGTATTTCAAGGTAAATTGTAGAACTTCATGCGCTTTCAGCAAAAGATAATTGTTGATTATAGTGTAGTGAAATTGTTTGGCATGGTCAAAAAAAGATTCAACAAAGTGTGCTCACTGACGGCCAAATAGAGGATAGAACTAGAGGATTTTATCATTATTGCAACATCTGTTTTTAAGATGTTCATATGATCACTTTACAGTGACAGAGTGAATTTGCAGGGGTATCAATCAAAAAAAGTAAAGTAAGGGCAAAAAATTCGGGATTTCGACTAGTATTTATAGTCAAGTGGATGTTTTGTTGATGGTGTAGCAGAATTGGAAATAATTACATGTAAAATCAAGAATTGCGGATAATTCACACACATGCTTTCATCTCGGCCATCATCTGCGTAGTTTCGGAAACTGTCGTCACATTTTCTGTTTTCGAAGCCATCTCCTCATGCTTGAAAACATGTGTATGCATGTATATCAGAGCATCGCAAATCCTTGGACGTCAGATGCCTTGGTGGACATCGATCCCCGCTGTTGGTCTCGGAAATAATTACATGTAAAATCAAGAATTGCGGATAATTCACACACATGCTTTCATCTCGGCCATCATCTGCGTAGTTTCGGAAACTGTCGTCACATTTTCTGTTTTCGAAGCCATCTCCTCATGCTTGAAAACATGTGTATGCATGTATATCAGAGCATCGCAAATCCTTGGACGTCAGATGCCTTGGTGGACATCGATCCCCGCTGTTGGTCTTGACATTGACAGTCACAATTGTGACGAAATATTTATTCACTGATTGTAATTGCAATGATAGCTTACGTGTGATGATGAGGGCTTCATCCTGTTAATTGACATCCGTCGTATATAAGCGATCGTGGCTCGGTTGGTAGGGTGAGTCTAGTGGTTGGTAGCCCTAGCATCAACACAGTTTTTGCATGACATTTTGATATATTGCTTGTCTCACTAATTGCTAATTTGCAATAACCCGGGAAATTTGCTTGACTTTCAACAGCAAGTAATACATGTATTTTAAGTTCCACGCCTAACTTCTAGTCAGAAGAAAGTATCAAATATTAAGTTGTAGCGTCACTGCTCCCCCCCACTGGGAATTGACAGGTGGCTGACACCTGGAGCGCGTTGTGGCAGTTTCATTCTGTTTTTTCATCCTGCCGACTTCCAATTGCACTTTCGGCCTCAACCTCTTGACCAAAACAACGCCTGGACAGTCACTTACCTACTATGCCACGATGACTAATAAAATACTTTTAAAGTGACTGATGAAGCATACATGTTATACCCATTTATTTCGGAACTTTTCTACATTATGTTGTCAACGACATGAATTATTTCGTCAGCGCAGTATTTATTGTGATTTTCAGAATATGAAAGGAAACGGAAATAAGTTTCACAATTGATAATGGCTCTTTTTATCAAAAATATCGACTGTATAATATAATGGTCTATGTTTTCGATCATCTCCTTTTTGCAATCGTTTCTGCCAATGCAGAGCAGTTTCAGGAAATAAAAGTTAGTCGATCTAAGACCCCTAATTTCCGCAGCAATAATTCTGTATCTACTTTCTCTCAATTTCAACCTGTGATCTCAATGGTATCATAGAAGTTTTAAATAATAATACAAGTATGCTGATTAACATGAAAGTTGCTAATTTAACCATGGCGAATTTGTTGTATATTTAATTGAATTATTTAAGGATTTTGTAGCAAGGCCTTAGGCAACATGCATTTTCTCCACACGTTTGAGGAAAATAGACCTATATCTACTGGCCTCCATCTCAAATGTTAGTCAGAATAATAGCAAATCAGGTAGTAGTCTCTCGCGTCATGTTGGGTCCGGGGGTACAGAGCAGAAGCATGGAGGTACGACTTCTTGAAGCAGTTAATAGGAGAAATCTAGTACTTTAAATCAATCATGTCTGTGTCGTTCATCCAATGAGACTGATTTACTAGGAGTCGACTGATTTGATATAACTCCTACATATCACATTCCATGAGTTACAAGTATGAACGAGTAACATCACAAACAGAGCAATCGAGAGAGAGTGTATGAGATGATTCATAGCTACATCGGAATCACGTCTCATCGATGGTTTCTATGAAAAAAGAGTTTTGTGTAAAAATGTGCAGCTTGCAAGGCACATACAATTGGATTCCGTGAGAGCTCTGATGGAAGATGAATTGCGTTTATTTGGGTGAATTTTCCGAAACTGGCAGAACTGTTTTGAATACTTGTCTCACAGATCATGTCAGTCAAAAGGCATCGAGAGTCGAGACTTTTAGCCGAGCCGCTAGGCGTGAGGCATTCAACGATAAGAAAATGTGAAATTAAAAATTACAGACCGTTTCACAAATCGTTGCACAGCACAAAAAATTCTTATATCCTTTGTATATTCTCGTCAAATTTAATCGCACGCTGATAATCGATCAATAAACTTATTTACATGGTAAGCTGAGACACTTGGTTCAGGAAATATAGTGGTGTGGTTTGCCTAATTAAATGAAGTAATTAGTGCTTGTCTGCTTTGTTACTTTCACGATGCTATTTGAGATATCAGTATCATGTTGGCCCATGTGTCACTCATTCTCAGGGTTGCCATACGTCCGGATTTTGTCCTGATTTTTTGACAAAATCTGCTGATGTCCGGATTTTTTGTCAAAACCATCAAATTTCCGGATTTTTATCGAATCCATACTAATGTTAGTCAGTTATTTCTTTACCCGTTTAAAATCATTCAACTACTTGCTTTGGACTAAAGCTGATTCATCCGTATCATTTTTGCAAACTGCTTTTTTCACAGACTACTAGGGTCCAATTTGGGTAATTCTATACATGCACTATGCTGTTGTCATAACAGTTTACTTCTTGGATTTTCACAAATATATTTTGACTTGTCAATGTGTTTGCAAATTGTATTGTATAGAAGAATTCATTCTACCGTAACTGTTCTTCAGAGGCAGCGCGGCGAGAACAATGAAGCTCGGATTTGCATGTTTGTTCACACTTTGCCTAGATGAGACGAACAATTCATCTGGGTACAAGCAGCTCGATTTGACTGCTATTTTCTGGTGCTCCAATCACCAAAGAATCCGTGTAGAATTCCTGACCTCGATTTACATGAAAATAGACCGGAAAGATGTGATTGAGGCTCTTGCAGGAAACCGAGCGCCACCCAAACTTTGTAGTGCTGAGATAAGTCATGCTGAAGTAATGAATATTCTGAAAAGCGTGAACATCCCAGCCAAAAACGTACTTGCCATCAACCGCGACGGGCCGCATGTTATGACAGCCTTCATAAAACTGTTCACATCTTCTAATCCGGATGTTATAGACTTTGGTTCTTGCAAGCTACATACATTGCACAACTGCTTGGAAAAAGCTGTGGGCAAACTGAAATTCAATGTGCTTCAATTTGCACTCGACATGAAGTATTTCTTCAAAGGGCAAGCTCTCAGATCTGAAGAATTCGCTGCTCTGCGAGACGAGCTGGATTTACCGAACTTGAAACTAATTGATCATAGTGGGACGAGGTTTTTGACCTTAGTTCATTTTGAATCGAGTTCTCACGCTCCTTGATGCGCTTCGAACCTATTTCGTCCACTATTTGCCCAAAAAAGGATTGGCAGATTTGGCAAAGAATGATCGGTATGAGCGACTTCGCAGCGCATTTGCATCAAAGAAGACAGACATCTACCTCCTTTTTCTATCGGAAGCACTTCCCCTATTTCAAGAAATGCAATTATTTTTACAGAGAGACGATCCTATTGGGCCGGAGTATGTGTATAGAATTTGTGGTATGATGGCTTCTCTAGGCGGACGATTTTTGCTGCCTTCTGTCTGTGAAGACATCGTCGTGTCGAAGATTTCAACATCAAGCACGGCCCCTGAAAATCACTCATCAGACGTTGACATTGGCCACCGAACCGAACGTTTATGTTTGAAAAATTTGCAGTCTGCCGAAATGACGCATTTCAAACTCGAAGCGAAGGCTTTTTTTGGAGGCTTTCCACGCAACCATGAGCAATCTCAAACTTGATAAAAAAGAACACATGCGTTTGTGGCGAAAGTTGACATTGCTGCGTCCACAAAACCCCACGTTTCAGTCGGATAAGGACAAGACAACAAAATTGAAAAACTTGACGTTTCTTGCAGGTCTCATTCCCACAATAAAAGTTGATGACATGCAGCCATTAATCGAGGAATGGAAACAGCTGGCAATCAACAATGATATTCAGCCACTCAAAGAAGAACGGCTAGATGCTTATTGGAGCAAGATATTCGAAAAGCACAAATACATATCCGCTGATCAAAGTTCTTGTGCAGGCATTGCTTTGTATTCAGCCACACAATGCTGCTGAGGAAAGAGGATTTAGTGTAAATGCAGCTGTAGTCACAAAGGAGAGAAATCGTCTCCAACCCGAAACTCTGAACGGTATCCGGCAAGTGCGATTTCACTCGAAAAATATCGATGGATTACAACATTTTTCAGTAATTCAGTCCCTCATCGACTCAGCTCGAAGCTCATCCCGGCGATACTTCCAATCATATGAGCACGATAGTGCTAGTGATGATGAAGAATCATGAACGTAGATTTTTAGACTATTTAAAGAATTGTTTTTGCCAAAGAAGAATTTTTTATCGGATTGTTTTTATGGACAGATTTCAGTGAGCTAGATTGTTTATACTTGACGTGTTTTTATTGATAGTGATCATTTGTCTATCAGTGATGTATTATTATATAGACTTGTTTTCTGGTAACGCAATCACAGATGCAACGTTGTATTCTTTATAGATTTGTTGATTCATAACCCAACCATAGGCGCACTGTTGTATTATTTATATAGCTTTGTTTTTCTGGTAACGCAATCATAGGCGCACTGATGTATTTGTACATAGATTTGTTTTTCTGGTAACGCAATCATAGGCGCACTGATGTATTTGTATATAGATTTGTTTTTCTGGTAACACAACCATAGGCGCACTGATGTACTTTTATAAAGATTTGTTTTTCTGGTAGCGCAATCATAGGCGCACTAATGTATATTTTTATAGATTTGTTGATTCAATCATTTAACGAAATCATAGACGCGCTGATCAATTTTTATGTAGCTTTGTACTGCCTATATTTGTTAAAAGGATTTGTGAAATATTCTCAAGGCTTCTGAGATTTATTGATGTATTTGTTAATTAATATACTGCGGGTTCATAAAAGCTGCGATTTTTCATTCGAAATCACCTGTCATTTATGAATGACGAGGAAAAGAGATACGATACGCATGATATTGATGACAATCTTACGCATAATGATTATTTTCCATTCACAGTTAAGTATGGAAGGCAATTAATGTTTATATTTACTCTGATGATATAACATTAGAACGTCCGGATTTTTTCTGGACGAGTTTGGCAACCCTGCATTCTCCTTTTCATCATTGATGAGCTGCTCCATTAATCGGACAACGAAGTTTTAGCATTCCTACGGCGTGAAGGAAATGCTATTGTTTGCTGTGAACAGGTGCACAGACGAGACAAGCCCTTGTCTGATCCGAGATTCGAATTTCTTCTGACCTCAAGTGAGGGAAGTGATGACTTACGCAATGGCTGACTATGGGAATAATACAAATTTGAAGTTTGTCAGTGAACGGATGGGCCGATTTTGATAAAACTTACATACATATTCTTGGAGCTGATAACACCAGTATTATTTTAAGCTCAAACTCGAAAGCACCAGCGTTAATACAACAGAAGTTGTTAAGTTGTGTGCAGTTGACCGTTGTTGAACATTGTTAACGCAGGGTGTCCGCGCCCCTGGAAAACTTGGAAAAAACCTGGAATGTGATTGATCCTGGAAAAAACCTGGAAATTAAAGGAACCTGGAAAAACCTGGAAATTGATTGATCCTGGATAACGTGAAGTTAAGTTACCTAGTGAAATTCCACTGGCTGCTAATGCACTCAACATTTTAATGATGTGAGTTTATATGAGTGATTTTATCTTCATAAATTTTATAGAGTGAAATCTTTTTAATACTTTGTTATATCCTGACGTATCTTCAATAAAGCATTCAATTATCACAATTTGTTTTTATTTGATAACAATGTACTGAAAGAGTGGGTCTTCATGCCACATTATCTTTAATTAAATTGTATGTTTGCATGTGTTTATTATATTAAATATCAGTGTTTACTCCATATCTGTGATTATGTACACTAGCTAAATCCCTTCTGCATGCATAAATCTATTATAATTCAGTTATGAATATGATCACAGACAAAAAACACTATCCTGTATTTTTAACAATTGAATTGTTTGAATTACGTTCAGAGCATAATTGTTTGCATTAAGTATTCTAGCTAGACCATCGTTTGACTTGTATTTGCCAATGTGATTATTTTCTTGTTGACAAAATTTCAGGGTGATGCGCCATTATTGCCTTGTTTGGCAAACGATTTCTCCGAAATGCTTGTCTCGGTCATGGGCAGATACTTGAAGCTTTCTTTCATTGAATCTGTTGATTTGAAAGATAGTTGCAAAACTGAGAAAATTTCAAAAATTTCTCATTTCTAAAGGCACTGGTAGAGATAGAAATAAATGTTAAAGTTGCTCACAAAAACTGCTTGTTATGAGAACAGATACGTTCTATCAAATAAATAGCCTTAAACAGCCTCACTACTATTCAATCAGGCAAAATTTGGCATGGTATTGTATAAGCAACCGCAACAGAAATATTGATTTATTAATGCTGCAGCCGTACAACTAAATGTTCTACTTACAAAAACTGAGCGCAAAGCTCGTAAACGCTCTGAATAGTGTGACAACGCGTGGAATTGCCCTAGTTTGAGAGGACTCATTCTCTATGATAGTCTAAATATATAATTGCATAACATTTGATTATCTATAAATGTCTCATCAAATTCATCTATTTTCCCCCCATCTAGCCCCATTGACCCTAAGTTCCCATTGACTATAGTAGGAAAACATGTCTCATAGTTTTTTATCTTCAGAGCTTGAAGGACTTGCAAACTGCCGAGTAAACATACTTGACCTCTTCTTATAGCCTACATTCATATCATCAACTTAAAATCAATTTCCAGGTACATGATGCAGTAGTTACAGCTGGTGGTGAGACTGAAGTTTCTATCTCGAAGGAAATGCTCGCCAAGTTTCGGCACTCGAGAGGAGTTTATCGTCTTCACTTAGAAGAAAAGAAAAGGGATATCAAGCAAAACGAAAAGGAAAATGTATTGAAAAGAAAAAAAGTAAGCACATCTACGTACCCTTGTATGTATTTCACAGATATAGATAGATTATAGGATGATAGGATATAGTGTACTATGATTTCTCATCTCACGTTCACTAAAAGCACAAGATGACCGTGAGTGCTATAACCATGAGTAGATTAATTTATTTTCTTGATAATTTGAATTTCAAAAAATTCAAGAAGCTAAAGAAACCTTTGTATAAAATTGATTTCAAGTACACTTACGAGTATATGTTTTGCAATCGAATTTATTTCTAACGAAAGATCTTTTAATTTCAGGCAGAAAAAGATGAACTTTTCAAAAAGAAAATACGATTGGAGAATGAGGCAACGATGCTGGAGAAAGAAGCCAATGATCTGGCCCTTGAGGCTGAGACAAAGCGTGAATTCCTCTTCCTCGCAAAATCGAATGCAATCAGAGAAGCGGCATGCGGGAAGAGAAAAGAAGTACAGGACAACATCATATCAGTCAATGATGAGATCAAGAATTTACAGTAATATAAACACCTCATCATTTTCCTCCTGTCAACATTTCCTCCTTTTAGTGTTGACTTCATTGGCAAATTGACCACTGCCGTGCAGTTTTTGTTTTTTTACTATCTTCGAATGACATATGACACAATCCGCTAGTCAGAAACATTTTCCATGTCCTTTTGCTATTCGCATTTCTATTTTTCTTTTTTACATTCTTATCAAAGTTGTTATTGATATATTATGAGGTTGTTATATTATAGAAATAGTTTGTTATATTTTAAGAAATGATATTATAAGAACAATCGTTTTGTGTTGTTTATTGGAATATATAGGACTTCCCATGTATATTCCTGTTGTCGTCTATGCGTATTTCGAAAATCAAACTAATCTGTCTCATTTGATAGATCCTAGAAAACCTGGAAAAACACTTCATGAAAGCCGCGGACACCCTGTTAACGCGAAAGTGGCATAAAATTAGGTAGAAGTGTAAATTGAATGAAATTGCACAAATTGATGTCCGAATTCAAAAAACAATATATCATCTGAAAGCTTAACACGAGCCTGATTCAATGGTGATAATCTCAATTTTCTGTATTGCATAGTTTCGTCTGTAGGTATCGGTGAACGAATTGACCAAACATTCATACTTTTAAGTCTGCTGACCACAGCTGACCAGACATAAGCTAAACGCGTTGCCAAATTTAAGTGCTTGACATAATCTTTCACATGGTACAAAGGTTATTGAAATTGAACATCTTCATCAATGAGAAAATCTGGAGAGATTTTTTTAGCAACATTTTTTTGGTAAAACTTATTAGCAATCTTTTTGTACATACAGCCAATCCTAAAAACCGTGTATCATGATGAAGCTGACTGATAGTTCATGCTGTCTGCCAACTTTCATAAAAAAATTCTGTCGTCTTCATGTTGAAACTCTGCATCAAAGAAAACGGTCAATTTTTTTTCATAAGGCCTACTGACCACAGTTGACCACATATGAAAACGAAATATATGTCAGAACAATCTATGGAACATAAGGTTTCATATGGTATATCGTTTATCAAAATTGATCCGGGACTTCAACACGAAAATTTCATTTGAAAATGGCCAACTTTTTTGTGCAATTACTTTTGAAACGGTCTGTACATTGACCAGATATAGACATCAATCAATATACATATTCTTGTATTCTGTTGGTTTTTTCTCATGCCATCTTTCAAAAACACGGTCGATTATTAAATCAGTGGATTTTCTGTCGCCTGAATTTCAGTTAATTGACAAAAAATGAGATTGAAAAATTAAAGATCAGTTGAATAGTAAATTTCAACATCGATAAAGACCACATTCACATTAATGCCAAATATTCAGCAAACTTTCTATCATTCGGATAGCCCTAGTTTATGGTAGCCTCGACTTCTCTTCGAAAATTGCAGAACTTGAAAACTACATGTCGGTGCTTGAGCTCACAATTGAATAATGCAAAAAAACTTTAATTGAATAGAAATTATACAACATATAGCGGCAGACACTGCTTGTTGCATATATTCATTCTGCTATCCCAGTATCATCATTTTATGGGTAGAACAAGTGGCAAAACATTTTCTGTCGCGCTAGCAAAAAAGTGGCAAAAAATCATAATTTTGGAATGAGACCCCTGAATTTGTTTTGCAATATTTTCCAACAACTTTGTTTATTTCCAACTGCAGATATTGAATTCCTCCGGTTCCTTTTACTCACGATATCGCCATGTATCCATATATTTCCGTTAAACCCGTTCCTCCATTATTCCATAATAATAATGGTTATTATTTTCATTAAGTTCTTTACTCACATAACGTGATCCACATAAACAACTAACATAACATTATCTGAAAAGATTTTGGCTACATTGCAGTTATGTATTCTTTAGTTAAAATGATGTGCATCCATGGAATTGTATTGCTTTAGCTTTCTAGAGCCTCCTCAAAACTCAAAATCTCCTCAAATTTCACTCTCTAAAAGGCGCGGCCACCCTGAATTAGGAAAAGGTTAGTGTCAAAATAATAATGAGTTTAGAAAAGTGTCCGTTATTGAGATGTTATAGGATTTTGACATAGTATAGTATTTTATTGGCTAGCTCATTGAACATACTTACATGGATGTAAACCTCGCCTTCTAATCGGTCGAACTGATGTACCTTAAAATAGCTGACTGCAAATTTGACAGTTGGAATATTGTTCGTTCAAACTTGTCTAATTTTGAATGTGTCTGCGAGTACGTTACATTTCTTAACCACCAGTAGATGTGTCAAGGTGGAGATATCACGTGTGGGGACGGCACTGGAGGGAAATCTATCTACGGCCGATCATTCGATGACGAAAACTTCATATTGAAGCACACAGGCTCAGGTGAGTATCAAATGTTTGGTTATGACAACATAAATCTTCTTTTTACATGAATCAACGTTTAATTTGATTGCCAATCAAAATATGAGCATCTAGCGGGATTCTAACAACATCCACCAACTATCGATGAGCTGAGACACAGACAGTCGTTTGAAGTTTGACATTGTCGATTGTGAGTAAGCAGGTTTTACTGCAACATCCCTTGCACGGCTAACACCAAGCGTACATTTCTTCATCTCCACGTCATTGTTGCTGAAAGTGTCTGAATAAGCCCTGTGTCATGAGTATGGTCCAAGCATTGGAGCCAGGGTAAACCAGATGTTCGGCTATGAAAACATTTCTTCACTGCAAAGAACTATGCACTTCGCATACCACCGGTCAGCATGGATGCGTCTGGTTCCCCAATGTTGATGAAAGCTACGAATTCTGTGTTAGGCAATCAACGCAAAAATAAATCATAAAATGTAATAGAATGCATTGCATATATGGAAGTATGGAGCCAGCACTGTGGTCTCTAGCGCTGGCGACCAGAGGTTCATGGCTGTCCATGGCTATCTTCCCATTCATGACTTTGGCCTTCTCTATCATTGCCAGGATGGAACATCACAAGGCGGTGATGCCGATTGATGGTAGAAAGGACAGCTCAGACGGGAACCGGTTCGGCTGCTCTCAACACGAGTAGTTAGAATTGCGGACGCACTGATAGTGGATACGAACATGGATAGGAACATGTGTTCCGAATTGCCAATGCGAACATGTTCCGAATTGCGAATGCGAACATGGATATGAACATGTTCCGAATTGCGAATGGATGCGAACATGGATAGGAACATGTAAATAGGAACCGCGTTCCGATTGATAGGCGAATTGAGATCATACTCAATGATTCGGAACGCCTTGTTCCGAAATTGAATTAGAGTATGTGAATTAGAATAGGGATGCGAACATCTATTTCGGTACTTAAACAGGTGTTTGTTTTGAGACTGCTTGCTCAAATGCGACAATTGTGGCCATTGTGACTATGATGACAATTTTATTTATTTTCATAATGCGTTTACAGATCAGAAATTATGTTATGAATGTTCTATTATTTACTAATCAGAATCCCATTTACAGAATTTGCGAAATGAAAACAAGAGGTTTACAATGTAAGTGTAATTAACCATAAAAAATGAAGGAAGGTAAGTCACGTCCCTCGGGGGACTCCGTTAACTTCAAGAAGTCCTCAGCCCATTCGAGGAATGTTGCATTGTTTGTGAAGTCGTGATCACACTCGTGTATAGGGCACTTCGCCGACAGTCCTTTTCTCCTTTGGAGTGCTGTCACTGTTAAAGTCTTCCAGAGTTCCACTTTGCATCTGCAACACAAATTAACCTTCGCATCCAACGATCCACCCATAATTACTTGGCTTTCATTTTGGTAACAGAACAGTTGTTTCTGGGTACTCATCATGAAATAGATTCGTAATAGATTCTTAATGTCTACTCAAGTCACGAGGATTAGAACTTGCTTAATTGGAACAATTACATCCTTATATATCCCTTTAGGGAAAATCGGAACCTCTCTGATTGGCTGTTGGGAATTCCTTTGTTTGAAAAGTATATAAGTCCTAGTTGTGTACCAATTCTTATCAAAGGTTCTAATCCTCAAGTACCATAGCTATTTTATCTATATTATTCTAATCACATTAAAAATGGAACGTACCACAACACCTCCCGCTTCTCCTGTCGAAGAGATGGAATCGCCATGCGAACCCATAGTGTTGGGAACAGGACCCGTGATTACAGAATCATCAGATGATGAAAGCGTGGTTCTAAGGAGCTTCATCGAAACACCGCTGGAAGCTCTTATAACAATAAAGACACGTGGTGGAAGTCACGTTCGTAACGCTCCACGAAAAACAAGGACGAAAAAGATATGTGTGCGTTTGGAACCTGAAGAAAGGGATTTGACCACTGCGCTGGAGTTCAGCATAATAGATCCAGCCACGCCCCGCCGCTGCCCTGGTGCCCCCAAAAAGACAAGAGTATGTGTTCGAGTTGACCTGGAGAGAGTGATTCCTTTCCCCAATATTGACAATATGTAATTTTTATCTTTAATAACACTTACATAAATGAACAATCTTGTTTTTATAATTTCACAAATCGAATTTCTGATAGGATTTGAATGGCAACTGGGGATAGATATATTCATCTCTGAAATAGCTACCTATAAGTATTTCTAGGTTTAATATTTGGAAGATATATATTTCAAATCACTTGTTTGAGACTTTGAAACAGCACCGAACGTACTAGAACAAGTTTGAAATGAATATTAATGTGTAATTCAAATGATAGTCAAATTGGATGAAAGTTTGAATAGATTTACAGTGTTTTTTGAATGCTTTTTTCACCTTAGGATGATATCATACATATTGCATACAATACATCATCAGCTAGAGAATGAAAAGACCTTTCTAATGATATAAGGTATGTACCCATTCGATGAAGAAATCCCTGTTGTATGCAAGTGTATGCAGGAAGAAAAATTTATGATTTCAATTTCTAAGTTTCTCAACTAAATTCTATCTATCTTTCAAAGGGCTATAGCTGCTTCGGATGGTGTCATACATGTGTCATACAATACACCATTAGAATCAGCATGAAAAGAGCATTCGAATGATATAAGGTATGTACCCATTCGATGAAGAAATCCCTGTTGTATGCAAGTGTATGCAACTGGAAAAATTCTAAGTTTTTCTCAAAAATAACTAAGTTTTCAAGTTTTTGAAAATTTTCAAAGTTAAAGTTTGATCACTCGAAATGACTATAATGCATAAACTTCCACATGAACTTGAATTTGACCTTGACCTTTGACCTTCATACACTTCATACACGGCGGGGGGGGCCTCAAAATTTCTCGGGCGCTTCGCGCCCTCGAAATTTTTCGGATTATAGGGTAAATAAATTTTCGAGTGCGCTTCGCGCACTCGAAAATTTATTTACCCATGGGTTCCGGGTGCCATAGATACTCTTCTTGCTTCCCTAACCCTAAACCTAACCCTAACCCTAGATGCCATTAAATTTAAATTTGGCGCAAAATTTGATTTTCAAAATTTGGCGCGAAATTTGATTTTACGAAATTTGGCGCGAAATTCAAATTTCGATTTTTGCGCGTTTTATGATGCAGTCTGGATTTAACTTCTTAAAACTTAATGACTTTTTCTTTATTATTTGAATTTAGATGAAATCCTTAACTTAAGTAGAATTTTAAATGTTTAGAACTGCAGGGAATCCATCTTCATCACATGTTAATTGGCTTAACTTCGCGGTTACATGTACCACTCTAGCATCAAAGACTTTGATGGCACTTTTCTATTTCATCATTAAAATATATCAGCTGTTTAGTTTTGTTTGAATATAACAGTTTGTTTTTCTATACCAATGTGATGTTATGATGACATCCGGTCTTTGTTCATTGTTCCTTTGTTAGAATCATATAAAGAAGTTGTAGAGCTCCGTTCTTCACTCATTTTTGAATTATTCTGTGTGCATAGCAGACCTCGTTCTCCGTCTCTCCGTTTTGTCTATTTATAACTGCAATTCTGAAGTGAGTTCTACATTCTTCTATTCACTACTTTCTATAGTTTGGGAGTAGGAACATTACTAAGTTCTTATAACCAGATAGTTTAAAACATGTGGCTGGATCTTAAGTTAGGAACACTATATGTTATATTATTAAACAGAATTATTAATTTTCATCATTAATTATAACATTTTCAAAACCTATAAAGCACACAAGCTTATATGATGAAATGTTTAAATAAAGATAAACATTTCCAAAGTGTGCTTCAAATTTGTAAATAATTCAAATGCTAATTTTGTTTTCAAAGTGATAGTCTGTGGACCATTTACAAATTAAAAGTTGTTTAACCAAAGTCAGAAATGTTTATCTTTTTCAAAACAACAGTTTCGTTTCTATGATTTCATTTCGAAATAAAATAAAATAATAATACATCAGCTGATTTCAATTTCATGTTAATATGTAAACAACCCTTTTCAAGATAAATTCAACATTTCGACTTTCGGTTTCTATCTCGAAAAATATATATCTGTCAGAAAATTAATGACTGTAGAATTACTTTCCAATATTTATACAATAGTTACTTAAATGAGTTCATATTTGCTAACAGACAATGTAATGACAAACGTTTTCCATGACTTACAGAAATGGTTCGTCAAGCAAGCATTGCACGTCAAAGATTAATTTTCCACTACTGTGAAACTTGTAAACAACCGGTGCGTCATGCCAACAAGAGTGGGCATAAAGATTGTAATTTCAAGGAGGGCTGCACTTATGTCTACTGCCTCACCTGCAGAGCCTACGTGCGAAGCACAAAAATGGCCAACGACGAAAAGTCCAAAGCCTTCATCATCCGGCATGCTACCTGTGCGCAGGAGAATGGCAGGGGTGGAGTTAACCTGACCTCGAAAGCCGAAAGAAATAAATTGGCTAGACTGTTCGCGAAGGAGGATAGGGCTGCAGAAGGAGTTCTAAGTCAATGCGCAGAACCCTCAAAACCCCCAACAAAACCCCCCACAAAAAGAAAATTCAAGTCAAGAGAATTCCTGGACAGTGACTCGTCATCCAGTGATTTAGAGGTGAGTACTGATAACTGCACATGCTAAATTTAAAATGAAAAAATGAATAATGTTAAGAACATTTGTTTCGCTATGTATGAAGTAAATTCAATTTTTAAAACATTTCAGTGTCCGAGGTCTCAAGCGAAGAAAAAGACAAAGATTGTCAAAAAGTTACCTCAAGTGAGAAATGTAAGTCATGTTGATAAAAATTAATCACCTTTGATGTAAAATAATATGTTATTTCTCTTTACAGCTGTTTAAAATTCTGCCACCGGTACCGAAGATGCGTGTGGTAGAAGAAACAAGTAGCCCACGTCCCGTAAGTACAGCTGTTATAGTCGTTATTATAAGTTCCTCTCACCACTTAATGTATCATACATAATGCATTTACTCAATTATTCTTCTATGTTTTTCTACCGTTTCAGGTAATGAGATCCTTATCCCTGAAAAAGACCAGGGTTAATAGCGTCGCCTCAACACCTGCGACTACAACTTCCGTTGAGGATAATGAGGAGCGTCCCTATACAATACGGGAGTCCTCATCCGATGAGAGGGAGGATTCAGACGAGAGTAGCGAATCTTCAACATCGACCACCTCGTCCTCTTCAACATCAACCACCTCGTCGCCCACATCTTCTGATGAGGATGAAGCAAGGCATTCCCTTGTAAGTACCGAATTTAATAATTAATAACTAAATCTCATGATTTCTCTTGATAAATGCTGTTCTAAAATTATAACAGTGATATCTATTTTCAAAATAATTCGATTCAGGACAATTTTTCACCGTTGACTCCTGAGGTACGATTTTCACAATTTTGTTAGAACTGTAGTGCTCTATCCTCATTATAAGGACATATAGACAGTAAACAATTATTTCTTCTCATTTCAGGATATGTGTGATTTCACATCACAAGAGATATCATTCTCCCGAATCCGTGCGTCGCCAACTTGCAGCGTTCAGCTGCCCCCTACACCGATCTTTCAATACTGAACTCCTGCTCCTACTCCGGTCCCCTTTCCTGATCCTGCTCCTGCTCCAATCCCTGTTCCTGCTCCTACTCCGATCCCTGATCCTGCTCCTACTCCGATCCCTGTTCCTACTCCTACTCCGATCCCTGTTCCTGCTCCTTTACTACAACAATACAATGTCGACCTGGACGATACATCCGAGAATGATGAGCGGCTAGAAGAGAGGTTAAAACTGTACCAGCAACGCCTGAAGATGGCTGAGGAGAGAGAAACTAAGCTCAGGGAGGAGAATAGGGGTTTGATTGTGTCCGTTAGAAATTTAACACAGTCAAACCTACTATTGTCCTCCTCTGTAGCCAGAGGTGGTCGACAGTTTGAGCGTGAGACGCTGATGCACTTAGTGTTTCGCGATGGGGAATTCACAAGAGTGAGGCTGTCTCACATGGAGGACACGACCGACTGCTGTGAGCAGTGCCACCATATTAAACTGTCGCACAGCGACCGGGTCAAGTGTGAAAAAATGTAAACTTTTTACTTTTACTTTTTGTTTTGACTTTAAATGGAAAAAGAAATTGTTACAAGTCCTGTCTTCTTATTTCATCGTAGATTGGAACAAATGTCATTGGCTAGTAATCGTTGTGACGTCATAGGATGATAAAAATATGTATAGTCTGCAAAATTATAATCCTCACCAGTTTAATAAACATGGTTGTCTGTTCTAAATGTGGAAAAACGTTTACTCTTAATGGTAATTTGCAACGCCATGAAAAGTTTTGTAAGTTAGGAAAAACTTATCAGTGTAGGAAGTGTCCATATGAAACGAAACGACAGGATAATCTAAAGCGACACAATCTAGTCTGTGATAAGCAACCAAGTAATTGTAATTTAAATTCAAATCCTCGAAGTATCTCAGCTAATGATAGTGAAATACCCGAATCTAGTACTGCTGAATCAACGTCTAGACATGTACCAATCAGCGCTTCAAATAATAGTTTGATCTTTATGCAATGCTGCTCCCGCTGTGGTAAAACGTATAATTCTATAAGCAAATTCCGTCAGCATATGAATATGCATAATACAAATAGTGAGATGAATATTCAAAATAATCATGGAACTGTAAGTCTCAGCGAAAGCGCGCTCAACGGTCATGCTCGTGTATACGACATCACACCATCAGCACACACAGTAGATATAACCTCCATTTTATTAAGTATGCGATCTATATTAGAGAACTTAGTGACAAACCTTCTAGAAAATTTTCAACTACGTGGTCGTCTGGTAGCACAAATTCGTTATGTGCGATCAAATCCTCAGGAAGATGAAACGTTTCTCGCACACTTTACTTCATCATCCACAAACTATATTTATGACTATGATACATGGTTCCAAGATAACTTAAATAGTCTCTCAAGTCATATTGAAGCTTTTGCAAATAAGGGTAGCAATTTGGTTATAGATGAAATACTAAATATAGAATTCAATGTTATTACTAGTCCATTACTTTCTGGTGGAGAAGTATTTAATCTACCAAAGAGTCTGAAAGATTCGAAGGCTGTAATTAATGTACATTCAAATGCAAATGACTGTTTCTTGTATTCAGTTCTATCAATGCTACATTACAATGATGTATCATATTCTAGGAATGAGATAAAATCATATAGTAAATGGACATTCTGAACTAAATATGAATGACATCTCTACACCCGTATCAATTAAAGATATTCCTAAGTTTGAGAAAAATAATGACATTAAAATCAACATCCACCTTTACGAAAAAGGACTAAAAGGTGTTCGATATAGCAGCAACTTTATTGGTAAACGAACTGTGAATATACTACTAATTATAAACAATGAACGTGCACACTATTGTGGAATCAGAAAACTATCAAGATTATATAGAAAAATAAATAGAAGATATAAACATTTCTGCGATCGATGTACCCAATCGTTTACATATAAGACAACTTTGGAGCGACATTATCAATTTTGTGTTCGTGGAAAGGCACAAATAGAAAGAATGCCTAAACAACTAGAGGTAAGCACAAGTAGCATGGAATATCAATTAAGTCCTCCTTTAGTTGTTTATGCAGATATAGAGTGCTACACCGGCAGCAGTTGGTGTTTATCATGTTTGGCATAAAGCTCTCCAGTCCAGATTTGAAAACAAATATTATGTCTTCAAAGGAGAGAATTGTATTATGGACTTCTTGGATCACCTAGAAAATATAGCTCAAAACTTATATGATAATCAGCGTGCAATAAGCCGGCAACCAATGTCTCTTTCTTCTGATGAAGAAGAAAAACATAAAAATGTAAAAAATTGTAATAAATGTAAAGCTGTATTTAGTGATGATTGCATAAAAGTAAGAGATCACGACCATTTAACAGGAAGATATAGGCAAACAATATGCAGCAAATGCAATCTTCGATTAAAACTAAATAGGCGGGAACTACCCATCTTCTTCCATAATTTTAAGAATTATGATAGTCATATCGTTTGCTATAAAGCAATTGGAAAGAAGAAGTCATGGAAATTGGAAGTAGTAGCAGCAACAGCTGAAAAGTATATAACTCTATCCGCCAGCGTCCCTGTGAACGAATACAAAGGAAAAACAATCTACTTCAAGTTAAAATTCTTAGATTCCTATCAATTTTTAAGTGCATCATTGAGTGAGTTAGCAAGAGGATTGCAAGTTTATGAACATGTAGAAAAACTAAGAAATGAATTTCCCCTGTTAACAGATGATATTCTTTATCAAAAGGGTGTGTTTCCCTACTGTTATTTCAAAAGTCTAAATACATTGTCAGAAAAATGTCTGCCACCACAATGTGAATTTTATAATGATCTCACTCTCTGAACATTGTTCAGATGAAGAATATAAGCACGCTAGTAATGCGTGGTTTGCTTTCAATTGTAACAATTTTGGTGATTACATGCTTGCATATTTGAAACTGGATGTATTATTACTGACAGATATTTTTGAAGTTTTTAGGTCACTAAGTCAAAGTGAAGATGAAGTAGATCCTGTCCATTTCGTTAGCCTTCCACATCTTAGCTTTACTTCAGCTTTAAATTTGACATCTAATGATCCTCCACACTACATAGAAGACGAAAGTATGTATAATCTCTTCGAAAGGGGAATAAGGGGTGGAATGACTTTTACGAACATTCACAGAGCACGTGCACGCATTTCGGAATTACAAAATAATACAAATGAAAGTCGTCACTTATCTTACATTGATGTCAATAACCTTTACGGTTCTTCGCTCAGTAAGAGTCTACCACATTCAAATTTTAAATGGTTGAGTGATAGTGAAGTAAGCTATTTTCTAAACGAAGAAAATATACAAGCTATCGATGATGATGGTGAAATTGGCTATATTTTTGATTTGAACTTGGAATATCCTGCAAACATACATGATGACACTGCCGATTTCCCATTAGCGCCAGAGATGCAGACCGTAGAGCAAAATATGTTCTCAACTTATATGAAGGATTTACATAGGAAAATAAGACCAGACTCTAAATTCAGTTCAACTAAAAAACTCTTGCTTCATCAATTCAATAGGGAAAATTATGTTGTACACTATTCAATATTAAAATTTTATTTATCCATGGGTATGAAAATCACAGAAATTCACAACGGTATAAAGTTCACACAAAAGCCATGGTTGAGAACGTACATTGATATGAATTCACAAAAGAGAGCTCAATCAAGTACCAACTTTGAAAAGTCATTTTATAAGTTGAAAAATAATTCTTTATATGGTAAAACAATGGAAAATGTAAGACGAAGGAGAAAATTCAAATTAGTAAACAGCGTGGAACAATGTCGAAAATTATCAAATCATCCTCTCTATGTACAGCATAAGATATTTGATGAAGATCTAGTTGGTATGGAAATGTATAAACCTTCAATAATGTTGAATAAATTGATTTATGTTGGTCAGGCGGTACTTGACTATAGCAAATTGGAAATGTACCAGTTATACTACAATGATTTGAAAAGATGTCCACTGATAAATAGAACGCGGCTTTGTGGAGGTGATACCGATAGTTTTTTCCTATGTTTGTACACCTCACCATCTGTCAGCTTGGAGGATGTACTGCTATATTTTGGTGAAAAATTTGACTCTTCAAACTATGACAGTCATCACCGACTATACTCAGTAACAAACAGAGCCAGATTAGGTTGTTTTAAGGATGAGTGTGCGGGAAAGTTGCTTGAGGAAATGATCTTGCTAAAACCAAAAATGTATTCAATGAAATATCTAGATTCAACTTGTGATAGCATCAAGCGGGCAAAAGGAGTGCAGAGAGCTGCAGTTAAAAAATTACAACATAATGATTATAGGACTGTGTACTACAGTGAGAAAGATACAAATGAGGAAATGACAATTATAAATTCAACAAATCATGTAGTCACTACAAAATCATTTAGAAAGCGAGGACTTTCACTTTGGGAGGATAAGCGCTGTTGGTTAAATAAAAATCTATCTCTACCATATGGACACTATAGTTTAGGTCTTCCCCCACCTTCAAAGAGAAGGAGATGCCTTCCTGCTACAGGTGACGTAGAAGTTTAAGAAATTTATCTAAGTAAACTAACCAATCACTACATTTCTGCGTAGACATGCTTAATAATATATAGGTAGATTAAATATAAAATGAAATTTCTACATCTTTCCGATGTGTAGAAATAATTACTAAAACATAGGTAGTCCTACTATGAATTGAAGACGTAGCACTCAACATCATTCCGATATGTTGAGATGTAAAATAGCAAGCTTTATGCAAACAAATAAATTTAGGTTTATACTTGAAAACATGCTTCATTATATTAGACCATGGAAATTAAATGACTCACAAAGCATTCACATAACAAATTCTAAGAAAGTAGTCTTTCGTCACTTAATAACAAATAGTGGTGGAAAGCATCGTGGCGTTTGCATTAGCCTTGACGCATTATCTTCACTGAAAGACTTCGCTGATCTGATTGACAACCATAAGACACGGATGAAGATTCCCCTCGATCAAAAGGTATGGATAAAGTGTGACTCTACCGTCAAGCTATACGTCTGTTCACCAAAGAGAGAAGATATTGACTATCGATTTTTCCGTTTCAGTGACGTCACATGGAGAAACTTTACAAAAGAGATACTACCACATATGATTTCATTCATTAAGGATGGAGGACATCAAGCGGATGGAAGTCGTGAATCGCATGTTAACTACAAAAGTAAACTCAAAACTCAATCTTCAAGAAATCGAGCGGAACATTCCCAATCGAAAGCAATGGTTATTAATAAAGCACAAGATGAAGCCGACAACGAATCTACATCTGGGAAGACCCTCAATGTTAACATGGAGGATACAGAGGAAGGATAAATATGTGACTATCCTATTCTTTCCAAATGGAACAATCCAGTGTGTTGGTGGCTTCACTGATGGTGATCTACCATATCTACATTCTACGTTGGAAAATTTACTTAGTGACTCATTATCTGAATGGGAAGTGAAGACAATGACTGTGTTATGTGAATTGAACTATCATTATGACTTTCGTAAAGTCACATCATCAAATAATCTCACTTATGAAGTGGAACTATTTCCAGCAGCACAGATGACTAACTGGCACCCATATCATGTTCATGTATTCCATAATGGAAAGATTGTGATAACCGGCATTAAAGACATAAATGATGTTCCTCCCATCCTATGTGATTTGAGAAAAATATTTGTGAAATCTACATTGTAGCTATGTAAATATTTAGAAAAGAACTGTACATTTGTAAATACATATTGAAATGTAAACATGTTTTGCTTTCCCTTTAAACCTAACGATTTGAAACATAAAACAAGGATATTTACATATAAAATAAAACTTTATTACAAAACAGTTTCAATATACTTTGTAAGAATTACATCATTTTTATGGCAGTCTTTCGAAAAAAGTTGTAAAACACTTTTGCAGTTATTTTTCAATGGTCTCTCGTTGACGAAATATAGCACATAACCGCCGCACATGAGAGATACATTGCTTTGAAGTGGAAACGATGTAACTTTCTTAATCGTCCAGGAGAACCTATTCATCCATAGTGCAATGTCATGTAAGCGAGGTAGATTAAGAGAGTCAAAATATTCAACCACTTTATAGCGATTGATGTACACTGCAACCCAATGTTTACCAGGAAGATTGTTGCTGTCCGTATTGATGATAAGCGAACAAGGATAGAAAGGAATTGAATTAGGTAAATTATCTCTAGAAAAGACATCAAGAAATATTGACTTGGAGTAGGGATGAGCATTTCCCATTTTCCTCAAGATTTGTATGTTGCTTAAGTTACTCATCTCTGATAGCTGACAGTTACGTCTCGCATTCTCGTTATTTCAACTTTGCTATCATAGATAGCATAAATGAGGCAAGTAATTGTTTTCTTCAAAGGTGACTCAAATGACACCTCTAGTCGTAGATTACCAGGCTTTGTAACTCCTACGCTTTCACCGCCTAGATCTGCATCTGCTGTGAGATTGTATATAATGAAGAAGTAACCATTTTTATACATATCCATTGTAATTCCATTTGAATCATCTGTGTTAAACATGCTCAGTGCAGTGAAAGTAGAACCATATTCACGTGCAAATTTATCCTCTTTAAAATTAGGCTCATAAGCTTTGCAAGCAACAAATTTTCCATCCTGATAGAGTGCTAGTTTACTAACGTTAAAGTGTTGGAAATTAAATGGATTCTTTTCAAAAGCACCAATAAATGACTCATTTTCCACAAATGTGATATACACCGCCTTCGGCATCGCAGTGGGAAAAAGATTTGGGTAGGCATGAGAGGATGATCCCGCACCAATTGTGAAGTTTGTTAACACACTGATTAACTGGATATATTGCATTGCTTTTCCTCAATCCTGTCGCATGCTCGTTGATGACTGACGGGTTCATTGTTACTCTCCTTACATTGAGCACGGCACTACTTATGTTGATTTGATAGTTTGTAGCTCCAAAAGCCATTAACGCGAACTCAGGATTTGCACGAATAAATTTTATTTGCATTTTAACCTGTGATAGTAGATATCTAGATTGACGAAGGAAATCAAGATAGACAGGTCCTTTCAAGTATAATTCCTTTGAATCTGCTGTCAATTCCATTCGTTTTTTTAAACCTCCATTTGAAACCTCATCAAATTTCCCTTGCTGATCATCATACCAGCCGGCAACTTGCAAGTGTGACTGTTTAGCTTGCTTCTGAAATTGCGTCATTGTATTTATGTATGCTCCATAGGGATATGCTCGATCCCCTCCTTCAATCTGTTTGTCATTCAATATTAAATACACATCTGAGAATAGACTGGCAATAGGAAGATTTGTCAATCCCACTTTATCCTTAGTTGAATCAATATTGGTACCATCAGTCTTCTTAATTTGTATACACAATTCTAAATCAATGGATTGACAGTCAATATAATCTTGAGGATTAGCAGGTATATCAAACTGAATAGGCTGTTGGTTACCATCGATATTTGTTGTGGGAACTATATCAACAATAGTTGAGGATATAATGTCAGTTTGATGAGGCGGTGAATCGAAGAAACACAAAGCCGAATTGATACTCTGCATCGTATTAGCTTTACAAATATGTTGTCTTCCTTCGTTTTGACTTGTTTTCAGTCGCTGTGGAATTTCGTTTGCGCTTTCTTGCTTTCACACGACGTCTTGATTTAGAACGTGCTGCTCTGGTGGGCTTTTTACTTCTCCTACGCCTTTGCTTAGTAACTCGACCTGATCCAACTTGTCTTGACTTCCTACGTTTCTTCCGAACTGTACGCCTCGTCTTTGTTAAATCATCTAATGCGTCTATGGCAGATTGCTGTGCACGCAATTTCATGGATTCACCGATATTCTCCCCTTGAAGTGCATCAGCTGCAACATTTGCACCAAAGTCTAAAGCTCTGTTTCCAACCCGCTTCATGAATGGTACGCCATACTTTTTGAGTGTTGGGAGAACCATACGTCTTAGTGCACCGAATATGCCTCCTCCAACTTGTCGTCTACCTCCAGCAAACACGGGATAGCCGCTCTGATAGGATGGACCACTGTAAATGCCTGACATTATGTCCCGTAGATAATTATAGATCCCACAATAGCGTAAAGCCTTATTCTCGTGTCCTGATGTGTAGTGTTAAAACAGTAACACCACCACAGAATGGTACTACTTCACCTGTATCATCATGAATTGATATGTCAATTCTATTGATGACATTTCTGCTCATTGGTACATACATCGTGTTAATAAATTCTCGATTGATTAGTTGCTTCCTTACGGATGAGAGAGGAAATGTGCGCAGAAGTGGGGCCTCAATGTCGCCAACCCTTGTATATTCAATAATGTTACAATAGACGTATAAGTTACTTATATCACGCTCTAGTGATGGGGCTGTATCGCCTATTGATGTGCCTTCATAAATAGTTGATTTTGAGAATCCCAATGTGGACGTTAACACGCTATCCAGCTTGATAAGAGAGTTCTTTCCTAACTTTAGAATCATGCGTTTCTTATGTGGATCATAAGAAAAGTGATATTCATCTGCATCAAGGTAATCTACACCAAACTCATTTAACTTTGTACACAATTCAGATGGCGTTTTCAAGCTTTCAATGTTCAAATTAACTCTTTTTACAAGTTCACTGGAAGTAGACAATTCATCACCCAATATGTCTTCGCTGTATACGTGGATATCCCATGAAGCATTTGTTGATGCTTTGAGTTTAGAAGAGGACAATTGAACCTTGAATGTATCATTTAACTCTGTCAACCAAGGTGCGCTTTCAAGGCCCTTAAACATCCCAATCATTTCAGATCCGAATTCAATAACAGCGGACTCAGACTTTTCCAATGGTGTCTTTTTAGTAAAAACAATAAATTCTGCCTCCGTTTCAACAGTAAATAAAGTTACTTTCTCTTTCTTATATTCACAAGTCATTAACGTTTCTGGCACTCATCCTTGAAACTTTCTTGCAAAGTCTTCAACACTTCTAATGACCTCAAATTTATTTTTTACTCGGATGCTCCTTTTTTGTAATGCATACAATGGCACAATTCTACATTGAAAATCAGTGACTTTCCTCTCCGAATTCCACCCACGTCCATTGTACCAATACCTTGATGAGAAAGTTGTTCTGGAATACCCAAAAGTATGAGTCAAATCCTTACCTAATACAAGAAGAACATGCTTCCCTTCCTTCATCAATTTTGTTGACCCCTTTATGACTGGTTTGTAGAATTTATTCAAAGTCAGCTTGAAGAGATCATTTATTCGTTCAAACATTCTACCGATTTCCTTTTCTGTATCTTGCAAGCTCATTGTGGGAACCTTAGAATCAAAAGTTGACGTTGCAAATGCCTTTTGAATTTTAATCATGTTTTGGACAGATGGTAAAGATGTTGAAAACGGATGTAAAGTTAGATGATGAAAAGCCCATGTACCATGTAGACTATTTTGAAATATGCGAAAGCAATCATCCTTCTCTCGTACTTCTTTATGTAATTCAAAATAGTTGTTCTTTAGCAAACTGATATCGTTGTAATAAGTAATTTCAGTTAGAGCAACTTCATGGGGTCCATGCAGAGTAATTGGATTAGCGAATTCAACAGAGTAGAGAGATGGTTTGTTACTTGGGAATATCTTGGGGTTGCTATTGCTTGGAAGAATGATATTGAAGTTAGTAGACATGTTGACCTCATATATGTAAGAAGTCACATGCTATATTAGCTTAAAAGTTACGAGTGTCTCCCACCTCCACATTTTGTAGATCCTGGTGCGTTATCCAGCTATTGAAAGAATCAGGATATCCCTTCCATTTAACTAGATATTTCCTTTGATTGCCATGACCTTTCTTCCTAATTATTTTGTCAATCATATACACCTCTTCACTTCTATCTACTACTTGCAATTCATAAAAGTAAAATTTTCCTTCAATTGGATTGCCATGGTAATCTATTAATTTATACATGGTGGGTCTAAATTTTGTATTTACTTCATCTACAAAAAACTCTTCTTCAGTCCAATTAGGTAGATACCCCTTCTCAAATGTAGACTTAACCTTTGAAATCCGAACTCTATCACCAACATTTATTTTCTTTTCATTGGAAATGTTTTTCGCTTTCTTATCATACAATCGAAGCCATACATCCATCGCATTATCTGGGGTAACATCGACAGGTTTCATCTTAATGATTCGATGGTAGTTTTCATTGTAATTCTTAACAAATTTCTGCAGCTCACCTATCCAAACATGTGTATTTTTTGCAGTGAAATAGCGCCATATTTTTGTCTTCAGTGTGCGATTGAACCTCTCAACCATGGCAGCTTTATAAGCACTTTTGACACTAAACAATTCCACATTATGACTTTTAAGGAGACTTCGAACATGAGAGTTTTCGAATTCCTTCCCTTGATCGGTCTGTATTCTTTGCGGAACACGCCCCTCATCGAAAATGCTCTGAAAAGCCGCTTCAACGTCTGGTCCTCGTTTAGATTTCAGCGCACGTGCCCAAGCATAGCGAGATAAAATATCTATTACGGTTAAGATGTATTTATAGCCATCATTGTACTGTGATATCTGTTGCATGTCAGCCAAGTCCGCTTGCCATTGACTATCTATATTATTAACAACATATTTTCTCGTTGGAAACCGCTTTCTCGCATTTTTGTGAAGAGTGTAAGTCGGGTGACTCCTTAACCACTTCTTGACTTTCTCTATCCCCACACCTGCTGCACGAGCTAGAACCTCCGGACGACTGAAACTTGCGGGGTGATTTAAGTCGTAATAAATCTTTCTGAGTTTCACTGCTGTACTCATCGTCTTTGTTCTGATTTGCACGCGTATTACTCCCACAGCAACTGCTAACACAATTGATATGAACCTCTATTCCCTCTTCTCCTTTACCTTCGAGCGCAGATTTCAAACAGCAGCAAAACTTATGTAGCGACATGATATGAGAGAAGCAAAGCTTAATTTATATTTGCTTAATATTTACTATAATCCTTTCCAACACGCATTGAGCGCCTAGTAGCTCTTTTTGGTTGAAGATCATCGGGATCATGAAGCTCTCGCTTGACCGCCATCGTGGGTGTTTTACTTTTTGTTTCATCTTGTAAGTGACCCTTGTCCAACTCATTCACAGTCGATCCTCCAATAATATTGTGTGGTACATTTTGATCAGATAAAATTTTCTGAAAATATGACCACCCTTGTGGTGCACCTAGTTTTCGCCTTACATCTCTAACAGCATATTGCAGAAGGTCATCTATGTGACTATTTCTAATAACATCACCAGTTGTTTCATCTATTATCTCCCCTCTCTCATTGAACTTCACATGTGGATCAATGAAGTCAAATAATCGCTCAGCGCGCACACGATATGGTCGAGGTGTTGACAAGGTTATAAATCGTCGCAACTTATCACGAATCTGTCGCCTCTCATCAATGTTTTCAGCTGCTAACTGCATTCGTCGATAGGGATCCTTAATCTTCTGAATTTCCATATCCTTTTGTGTTAGTTCCTTAAGTTGATTCGTAATAGGTTGATCTATATTTTTGACTTCCTGTGCACTTTGTAATGTAGTCAATTGTACATACTCCTCTTGAGGAATGACTACCATCTTTGAATACGACATGTTTGAAAATAATAAGGCAACAAAGTACATTGCTTAAAACTAACTGTGAACCGAGATAACTGTCATTGGTTCAGCGGAATTAGGTATGATATTTGTTCGAAATCGAAGTCGTTCCGGACATTCCTGGGTTAGATCAATAAATAGATAGCCATGTGGTTTCTTAGTTACATCTTCATATATTTTTGAAAGAACTTTAGGTTGTTGAGGTAATATCTGTCTACTGAGATGATGTATCTGACTGCTATCTCTTGGATTTTTAAATATTGCCAAATAAAGTGTATTCAAACTCCTAGTTCTTTGCTCTTTCCCTCCATCAAAAATGTTTTGGGTGATATAGATAATAAAAGCTTCCCTATGATGTGCAGTTTGAATGAACATTTCAGTTACATCCTTTGAAGATTTGCTTTCACGTAATAGATCATCTAATACTAGTAAGTCACCTGCTTTGATGTCTTCAGTTGTCGGTAACCCTTGCTTCACATCATAACCTTTCTGGCGAAGTGCAGAATGTAGTTGTGGTTGAAATATGCCATAACACCATTTAACTCTTTTAATTTCTTTATTAAACATCTCATTTCTAAATTGTAGTAATTGAGTTACAAAAGTAGTTTTACCGGACTGACTTGGTCCGGCCACACACATTGTGCGATCAGTGAATAGGCGAAAATCTGTCATCCTGAAATTTCAAAAGCTTTAAAGACCAACACCCACCAGTTTGCTTAGAATAAAACAAGTCATGTTCCATAACAACTTTATTTACATTTAGAAACTTTCATTTCACATTCACAGCATTTGTGTTTCCTCATCAATGTCAGCATTAAAATAACTTCTCGCGTCAATTTGAGCATCTTGGCGTTTCAATTTCAACTTAACACTCCCTTCCTTGGATTTCCGTCCCCGCTTTTTGCTTTCTTCAACATCCTTCCCATCTTTTGAAGTAGATTTATCGATGGTGATTAGACACTTATCAATCGGCATTGGCTCATAAACCAACTGTAGAACTTTCATTTGTAACGATGCCACTTTTCCGGTTGAGCCGTGAGCACCAATGTATAGACCGTTGACGTGTATTAAACCCATGTATCGTCCGCGCTTCAGATCATCACACTCCATTGTATTTCCAAGTAGATCGAATGCTTGAAAGTGATCGGACAATTTCAAGAATAGCGTATCGAACTTGGGTAAATCCTTATAGCCACTTCCTTCCTCTAACGCCTTCCTCCAATGTGTAGGAGCACTTTCGGGCAACACAACGCATTCCTTCGCCAAAGAGTCGATGGTTTTGAGTATCATCTGCTGCCATTTCGGAAAGGTTACTCGCATTTGTCTCATGTTGCTATAACCAGATGAAGACATACCATTACTGTGGAAAAATGGAACTTGAAGGTAGAAACCATCGTCACCATAGCTCAACGTTTGGAAGTAAAAGGTATTTCCAATCCCTTGAACCTTCCTTGTCGGTCGGAATTTAAAGAGATCACGTTCAAATGAGTCGCTCTCCTCTCTAACTATAAACATTTTTTGAGACATAATTCAATGTTGTACTTATTCGGAGCTTTTCAACCGTCAGCGATGAATGATAGCTTGAAAGTGATTAAAGAGTACAAGCGCGTCTCTCTTATATACATATTCACATGAGTCATCAATCAATGATGACGTGTCAATCCATGATTCGTCGTCTACAGCAACACTGCGGCACCTACCACAACTTTCCCTAGTGGACTGTTGAGTACATTGTAAATGCTGTTTCCAATATCATTCAACATATTCAAAAACCCACCACCTCCACGCTGAACTAAGTTCCGCCTTTTCATATCACTGCTTCTTGGATTTGAAAATTTTCTAATGCTGTTTAGAAAATCAGTACTCAATAAAGGCTTGTATATTGGGAGGCATTTGTGTATTGCAAAAGCCAAATCACGAATGAAATCATCACTGGAGTTTTGAATTAATTTGCACTTAACTTTATTGTTTCGCATGCTGTTTAACTTTCGCAACGCCTTCTTAAACTGACTTGAAGGTCTAAAAGAACCCTTCTTCCGAGAAAAAGATGCCTTTCGTTTCGCAGTCATTTTTATTGTGTTAAAAGCAAAGCATTTATAAAAATATACATTTTTGCTTAGTTCCATGCAACAAAGTCAAACGGTAACAGATGGTAGGTCGTAGTCATCAACATCACTCAAGGTCTGTGTCGTTGCAGTTATAAGCTGTTCTATATTACACATTAAATCCTTTGATAGAGGACAGCATGAACAGCATGGTTTCGAAGCGAAGACTTTTGAAAGATTAGCATAGTATGCTCTAAACTTGATTATGTCCCGGTCATCTTGCACTGCCACATTGACGCTCATCGACGGGGGTCCGGTAAACATGTCCACCTTGAATTTACCACCATTTTCCTCATAGTGGCTAAATACGATTATATCATGCAAACAAGTCTTCAATTTCCGTGTTCTCATTTCACAATAGCAACGAGAACTCTGTGGAATAGCTTCCGTCAAACTCAGAGGCTTGAACACTTCATCGAGCCAAAATCGAAGTACTCGCGTAAGGGCATTGGTCAATGTCCTCATTAAGAGTTTCTGAAGTTCAATATCATCTTCACAATGATAGAATGTGACAATATCCTCCTTCAGATCTATGAGATCAGCTTTGTAACCAATAACATCATTTGCAGAGTAGAAAATCTTGCTAGTAAACAGATTGTCTTTGTGAATAATTGAAACAGGAATGATCGTGGTAAATGGCATGTTTATTAATGTCTACAATCCTCAACAAGTATGGTTGTAATAGAAGTGTAATAACCTTATATACAAAAGCTGCACAATAGCAACCAATCACAGACACGCATGATGACTCATCATGAACGATATACAGTGACTGTTGAAATTATTTCTTCATCACAAAGGGGACAAAATGTATTTTCCAAGGGTATATAGCATGTAGAACACATGACAAAATGAGAACATGGTAACAAGAGAAGGGATTTTTCCCGTTCAAAACACCTAATGCAGTTCCGTTCACATAATAGTTTAAACGTCTCTGTTTCTAATTTCTTTCTGAAGTCACTTTCATTGTTAGAACATTTTGATAAATCAATTGAAGGTTTCACTTTTTTTATCTCCGTTTCAGAAAGTTCCAATTTCATCCTCCTAATTTCACTGTCTTTATAATGTAGCATTGAGAAATCTTCTATCCAACTACGATCCAATTTAGCATTCATGGTATGCTCATCCAGATCCATTAGTCGTTCAACTAAATCACCAGCTTTGATATTTTCATTTAGATTTGTAACAGTTTCTATAGCCTGTAGCGAATAACCAAGGTCTCTTGCAACAATCCATGAAATTGGGTAACTAACCATCAAGCAACTTCCACGTATTTATAACTTAACCTAGTTATGAAAATAAATAAAATTGTCATCATAGTCACAATGGCCACAATTGTCGCATTTGAGCAAGCAGTCTCAAAACAAACACCTGTTTAAGTACCGAAATAGATGTTCGCATCCCTATTCTAATTCACATACTCTAATTCAATTTCGGAACAAGGCGTTCCGAATCATTGAGTATGATCTCAATTCGCCTATCAATCGGAACGCGGTTCCTATTTACATGTTCCTATCCATGTTCGCATCCATTCGCAATTCGGAACATGTTCATATCCATGTTCGCATTCGCAATTCGGAACATGTTCGCATTGGCAATTCGGAACACATGTTCCTATCCATGTTCGTATCCACTATCAGTGCGTCCGCAATTCTAACTACTAACACGTCAAATGCTATTAGATTGCCATCTTGGACCAAGTTAGAAGTTGAAGATGATGTAGCCTCGAATCGCTAGCATGTTAACCAAATAAGACATGAAGTTTTGGAAACGCATCACTCCAAGACCACTGTTCACCCTGACGGCATCCCCATCATGGATGCACACCCAAACATCAAGAAATCAGAAGACAGACTCCAACCTTACCACAACACATTCCATGAACCCAGCAAAACAGCAAAACAACACTACATTAACTCCACCTAAAACACAGTAATTGTCGCTCTCTACGCCGGATCCTGATGAACACATTGTATAACGCTCACTTACTATTAAATTAACAACACTCCCAACAACGCTCAACAGCAACTGAATCTTGGTCGTCAGCGTAGACACACTTAGTAAAATCTACGAGAGACGCACGCTTAACATTAACTCAACGCCCACTTCCTTCCATCAAATGTGGTAATCAACGAGAAGACATCGCAGCCACATATAAGGTCATCGTTTCGTCTTGGAATACACACCCAAAATCTGGTCACCAACCATCTCACAAACGAACGTCGACAAACTCAAAGCAATACAGAACATAATCGTCACAGGATACACATACGCGATACATTCACAACAGCAACACCACGGCAAAAAATTTGTCCTACCCATTGTTCAAGACCTCACACCAATTTCATGCAAAACAGTTTCTCAATGGCGACGGGCACGCTGTGTTAGGTTTGTAGCAAATTTAGTCAGGGTGGGCGACGGGAATGCAATGCTACTTCCAGCCCCTCGTCGCCACTGCCTCAACCTGAATCAGGTCAACTCGAGGGTCGCCTCGCTGGAACAAGCTGGGGTGCTCGGTTATCAACGCTCCGCATCTCTGCGCTTGCCTTGGCGCAGTCTGTCTCGGAGTACTGCGTCCTTGTATGGTGCCGCAGTTCCCACGCGACCCAGGTCGACGTTCCACTCAACGACACCATGCGACTCATCTCCGGTTGCCTGCGGAGCACACCCCTGGACGTCAGGCATTCAGGCTCCCCGAGCCCGCTGTGACGAGGCTTGCCTGTGTCTGTGGCTGTACAGAGAGGCAACTTCCGTCAGCCATCCGCTGCACCAAGTCCTGCGCTACGATCGAGACAACTGCTCAGACCGTACGCCGAGGGTCTCGTGCCACGCCATAAGCTCCCGCGCCGCTTGTGGCTTCAGCTCAACCGGCTGCGATCCGTACTTGGTCGGTTTGCTGCCGTCATGAACGCCTGGGGCTTGGCGGCATCCGACCTATGTTCCTGCGGTCGCCCTCAAGCTGCTCAACACGTGTTGAACTGTGAGGTTGTGGGCCTCGTTGCCCCATGACTGATCCTGACGATCTTCAGCTTCTCCCGTACTTGCTGAACGCCAAGTTTTAACTTATTGTCACGCATGTCATACGATATAATAAAAGCTTCTCAATAAGAAAAATCACAAGGCCAACTTCATCCAAGCACTCCACACACTGACTAGGATGATAGATAGACTGCTCGTTTATCGCCAGATGAAGTCAGGGAAATCCACGACAGCCATATTGCAACCACCTCGCAGAAAACATATTCATCATCATCATCAAGGATAATTAGGCCGTGCACCTATGCAAAACTCTAAATGCACTTAAATCAGAACCTGCTACTGCGATAAACACACTCATCTTGTCACCCTATCATCAGCGCATTATTACCCCCCCCCTCCAGTTCACAAATCAGAGCAATCAATCGACAAGCGCACAGGCAGAGCGCTCTCGCAACAGCTGAGATCTTGCACCTCAACAACAAATCGCCTCTCTGAAAAACTTTACACATAAGAAGTTCTTATTCCTCTTTTTGAATAGTAAATCACAACTAAACAACGTGAATTACCTCTCTTGCACCTACATGCACAATCCTCACACCATGGTACCTTTGGGTTGCCTCATCTATGTGCGAGGCTCAACCACCGCTGGGAGCTGGCGATCCCCCCTCCACAACACCTGAGGGCCCAAGAGCCACCTCTAGCAACAGGGAGTTTAGTGGGTGGACTCAACTGCCGCCTCGCACTCTTGCGCGCGCGATTAGGGGAAGTGCTCAGAGTTCAAATTCTTTTCTTTTGATTGATTGTCCTGCATTTTTACAAACCTGATTAAATTCATTGACTTAAAGTCTTCCACTAGAGAACAAATGTTGTCAAGATTTTTTTTAGTCTGATCCATAACTTCCTCTTCACTGATAGAAGAAATGTTTCGATGGAAGCAATTCGCAAATTTCAGAATTCATTATCAGCAGATGTTCGTCCAAACTAATGTCGGTCTGGAAAGCCTCTCACCTTTGTGACGAAGCGTATTGTTATGTGTCCTGTTGCACGTGATGACGCAGATATCAGATCGAAATTTAGAATTGTAACTCGTGCACGTTCAAGAAATCTTTTGTCAATTTTTATAGACCTTAAACATCAAGTTAGAGAAACCTGTATTGCGTGCACAAAAGGAATTTGTTTCACAGGTTTCTCTGCCATGGTGAACCTTATTCATACAGTCTTGTAGCTTTTCTGAACATCGTCATTCAGTATTTGTCCTGTGTACACCTTGATAAGACCAGGCGAAAGATCTCGGTGTTGACTTGATCTTTTTTTAACTTTGAATATGACTTCGAGGAACTTTGTGGCACTTTTCCCGTATGAAATATCATACTAATGTATCGGTGGGATCGAATTGTCTTCCAAGCTACAAATCTGGAGCTGTAGAAAATAGCGCATTAATATCTGCGAGTATGCCTATGCTCAGTGATATGTATATCAGATATTTTGTTCTCCATTGTGAAAGTTAAGTACCGGGTGTCCCACAAAGATATGCCCGTAAATATTGGACTTTCTAAAATTCAAATTTATACGTAAATTTTATATTTCAACCACACTAATAGTATGTGTGTCCCCCACGGGATGCTTTTACATCTCATAATCGGTTCAGAAAAGAGTTCAGTAGATCTAGATTGAGCTCCTTGTCATTCCCATGTCCATCAGGTTTTTTCGTTACTTAAGTACGTAGCACTTCTTTCTTCAAACGATAAGGATTTCGGTGCAGTAAAGTATCATCTTTATCCTTCAATATTGCATCAATATTTTCACAAGGATTAAGATCGGGAAAGGCTCCTGGCCAAACGGTGTTATCGAAGAAGTCAAACCCGGAATCCCTTAACATGTCTTGTGTTCGCATTACCTCAAACACGGAGTCTTGTCATGCTGCAAGGTATCTTGATCAGCGTCTTCTACGTTTTCCTCGTATCTCAGAAACGGAAAGACTGTTTATTTGGTTCAAGTACAACTTCACGAAAATATTCTCCGTTCCATGCTTCACCGTCTTCTTTGATCACCCACATCATTCCCTTAATACTAAGGCAGATGAAGACTCCAGTACAGGATAAGTGAACCACTATTTCTCGACAATGCTCATCGTCTTCGACTTCAGGACGGAGGTTGCCCAAATTCTGTCGTTTTGACTATTAGATTTTCAACATAACCAAACTAAGAACTCGTCAGAGCAACGAACATGACGAGAATCATCTTCATCCAAGTCTTTGAGATATTCACAAAATCATAATCGATTTATTCGCTGCTCAAGTGTTTCGTAGGCCTATAGCCTTTGGTCTTTTAGAACGTGGAACGGTTTCATTTCTAATGATTTCCTATATCGATGAACTGTCATGCGGGAGGGAGTTTACTGTTCATCTCCTCTTCTCCTTGTCAGTCCCTGCGGCAACTTTGATATTGCCTGTTGCTTACCATTCGTATAATCCTCTTCTTGTGCTGGTTTAGGGCACCACCAGCTCTTCCCATGCCTTCTTTGTCCATCTCGCGGTCAAAAGGATCTCTCTTCCAGTTGATCTTGACAAGTGCCTCGCTTTTCACAATTTGTTGTGAAACCCACTGACGTGTGATGAGAGCTGTCCGGACTTCTTCAGCTTCTCTGGATGTGATTGCTCTTATCCGATCAACAAACGCTTCTCTTCACTGTCAACCATCTCTTCTTTATTCCAAAGTGAATTATGACTTGACTAAACTGCGAACTGCTTTTGTGATAACAATATGGTGACATTCAATGTAGGGCCACTCCGTCTTGGTTAATGGCAGCGATCTGATAACACCCTTTCTATTTTGCAAGGGGCAGAGCTTTCTCCGCGCGTGACTTCTGCAGATCAAATATAGCGTAACCCACTCTGAACGACAAAGCAGCATACGCGTTAAAAGAATTCAGATAGATTATGAAATACCGATATTCATGTCCTTTCACAATTAATTCGAAAATATTTCACAATTCTCTCTAAAATCAGGCTGATCTAACGCAGAATAGTTATAATACCTGGCGTAGGTTGAAATAATGAACTGTTAAAGCGTCAACGATGTGTCTACTCATCGGAAGATATCTTCTTACTTTTAGATTGTGAAAATCTTGCAAATTAACACACTTCAGGCCATAAATAGCTTTGAAAAGTGACGTTATCATATTCTTAGCATGAATTTGATCACATTTTAAGTCCATGTAATGATATTGAGGTGTAAAAACACTTTGAAAATACTTATTGAAACCAACGTTTCACGGGTTCATCTTTGTGAGACACCCGGTAGATCATGCATATTGATTTGTCTTAAATAGCCCTGTGACGTGAGCTGAATGTAGTTTACGAAATATTTTCTAATCTTCCTGATCTCATTTCAGGTACCTTATCAATGGCTAATTCTGGCCCCAATACTAACAATTCACAGTTTTTCATTACAACGAAGCGTACACAATGGTAAGTATACGCAATTTATCTCTTTTATGATGGACTCTGCATCACGAGGCACAGCTAGAATGCGACTTTGTAAAACACGTTCCACGGTTCAAATTTCAATAGCTATTACATGTATTTAATAATTACAAGGATATAATCTGATGGTCTAGCTGGAAGAATTACATAACAAGTGTTCGAGGAAATAAGAAGTATTATGGACTGTACTGCTTCTTTCAAACACTTAAATCACAACTCGTGAACGTTTGAGTTTAACCACGAATGATAATCCATAAAATTACGTCCATAATCCACAAGCATATAACGCTGCGTTTACATTTCCTACTTTTCTTGTGGACAGTTTCGTGCTAATGTAGCTTCAAAATTTTTAAAGATAGAATTTCGACCTAAGACCTTAGCCAAAGTTGTCTTGAAATAATTTTAGTCAAACTTGATTTCAAGATGGGAGGTGTTTTTTTCGTCAAGACATCGAATGTTCAGTTTTCGAGGAGGAATGCGATAGGACACGTCCCGACTCAACATTCCAACATCACTTTTCCAACACACTTTCTATGACATTCAAGCTTAGCGAAAAAAATTCTTCAAAAAAACAATTTTTGGAAACATACCGCACACTCACCTCAACCACATTTGAAACACCGTTAATTGAACAACGACTAAACTGTTCCTTACCCTATACATTCCTGACCACTTCCTCCCCTACCTCGCCAGAGGGGAGGCGGAGGGGGAGGGAGAGCAGTGCTCCAGCTCCGGGAATGCTTGAGCTTGTCACGGGGTTAGTAAGACTGAATAAAAGCCCAGCCCTTTTACCTGTTTCCGAGGGAAAAATCAAGCATGATGTATGTGAATTCAACTTTTCATGAGTAATGACAAAACATGTTTGTAAATTTTAACCTACTTCAGCTAAGTAGCAATTTTGTTCCAGCATTTGCGCACTTTTTGTCAAGTTGACACTGGAAGTGCTCGTGTAGTTAATGGATAATATGTCGACGATCATCGCATCAAAGCCATGTCGAATAAACTACGGAATTAAGGACTACTGAAAGCATTTTGACCTTTCTGCGCTGTCTCAAAGCCGTAAATTAAGCCCTTTGATATTGCTGATAAGCAGTTAGTGATAGCGAAGATTGACATTTTCATTCATGGATCCCTTGCTAATTAATGATAATCGTGACGGAATCATGATTGGTATATATTTTGTTTTCAGGCTGGACAATAAACATGTGGTGTTTGGAAACGTTATTGATGGAATGGATATCGTTAGAAAGATGGAAGTAAGTAATATTCTTTAAGACCTTTGACGTTATTGTTGTCTCAAGTTTTCTCATGCGAGTGTTCTTCAAGTTTTTAAATTATGTAAAAATTGTATAAACCTTGTTCATTCCCTTGCACACACTAGTCGAAGGTGTCCAAGTTTTCCGTTATCCCACCCTTTTCCTTTCATGATGAATGCTTAGCAAGATTGAAGAAAGCACCAATTTGACTAACAGATTTAAACCCCGGTCTCTCTAACCCTGAGCAAGCACTATGCCATAAGGCCACAGTGTCGGCAATGTGGTTGTTTCTGCGTATATTTCATTCAAGCTTCCACTAGGCTTGGAGCAATATTTTTTGCAAGGTCAAATGCAATGCAAATACTTATCTCTCGGAATGTCAAAAGCAATTTTGTACTTTTAGAAATTTAGACATTCCACAATTCAAATACAAATTGTCGAAAAGTACCCGAATACAAAGTCAGATTATCAAATTCATCAAAGTTCACAAGTGAAGAAATTACGCGAGAAAATCAATGCACCTGAAAGTTTGCATATGAAGTGAATTTCCTTTGCCTTCTATTTTTTCTTGTAGGATTTCATTGATGGCTTGGATAATGAACCAGCAGAATCCTAGGTTCTGTGTTATCTGAGATCTCGTACATTTTCAAGTGAAAATGTGTCAACGAATTTGAGTCATCTGTTACATGCTGCCTACAAGTTGTTTTTGCGCGAATTAAGTAACATCAGTGAAAGAGTTAATGGAGCAAACTTGCTGCTCATATTCCTTACCCGCAGATACGTGGACAAGTGTTTTCCACTCCGAGTTCATTGGCCGATTAACTCCAATACCAATGCCTTTCTCCTGTGATTACATAGAGGAAAACGCTCTCATTCCTGCTAGGTACGTTTTTGCTTCTGTTCACATGATGATTTTCCTCCACTTCTGGCGATCGTATACATCAGCTTCTTCAGCACCAGCACTTCTCAGATCTTCGTCTGTCACGTTGCGCCATGTCTTTCTTTGACGTCCTACAGCAACTGCGGCTGACTCAACGCCACCGCAACTATCGATGACATCACCAAAGTAGCAAGCTGTTAACGCACTGAAGTCGGGTACCGTGCAGATCAACGCACTTAGGCATATCTTGATCGGCATTCTTCGAACCTGACAAGCAATTTTCACACTTGTAATTGATAGCTGCAATGCAATGAGTCTCCTTTTCACTTTTCCGACATTTATGACTACAGCAAAGAGAAACGGACTTAACACCGAACCCTGGTGCACTCCTGCATCCACGTTAAAGTGCGAACGGCCGTAGTTGCATTCTGATACACTGTCATTATCGCTCTTGCCAGCCATTCCTCGACTCCAGTTTTGCGAAGAGCCCATTGTAGAACTTCTCTCGGGACTCTGTCGAAGGCTTTTTCAAGGTCCACGAAGTCTCGGAACATGTTGTTTTGCTTAGCACGATATTTCTCTATAACCTCCCGGGCTACAAAGATGGGGTCATTAGTGGCTCTACCGGGCATAAAACAGTAATGCATTTCATCAAGCTCTACTTGAGAGTGCAGTCTATTCTCCAGCACTCGTTCGAACAACTTCATAGTGTGATCCAATAGCTTGATGGCTCTGTAGGGTTCGCATTGAAGAGGATCTCCTTTTCCCTTGTACACAGGAATGACCACACTAATGCACCAATCATGAGGAATATCATCAGCTTGCAGAAACCACTTGACTGATGCGTCAAAGCCGGACAAGAACATTTCATTGACCACGTCGGATGGTCCGGGCATTTTTTCTTCTTCGTGCTGTTCAGAGGTATTCGAACTTCGCAAATGCTTCGCCACGGTCCCTTCACAGTAGGACACTCAGTAACACCATCCCATTTGTTTTCAATGTTCATCAGCCTTGTCATGAAGTCTCTCCATCTTTGCTTCACTTCATCAGGTTTGTCCATTATATTTCTATGTTCGTCTTCAACACACGACACTGCCTGAATATCTCGATTTTCGGATGCCATCTGTTTCGCAATTTTGAAGAATCGTTTTTTGCCGTCATCGGTGCCAAGATTCTTTGCAAGCTCCCGTCTTTTACTTTCTTGTGCAGTCCAAACTGCTTTCCTGGTCGTGCGTCTTGCCTGTGCGTATAGAACTCTACTTGCACCACTTTTATTCTTTTACCAATGTTTCAAGCATTTTCTTTTGTATTTCACAGCTTCATTAACTTCTGAATTTTGCCACCGGGTTTCTTTTCTGCCTGCCCAGCCTTAAGTTCGACACAGACCTTTTCTGCACTCTGAATCCAGACATCTTTCATGCCACGCCATGCCGCATCAACGGAATTTCATTCATCATTATGCCGTGTATGTTTTGAAATTTCATCGTTGAAGCGTGCAGCCAGTATCGGGTCCTTCAATTTCCAGATTCGTATGCGTGACACACATTTTCTAGAAAATCTTTTCACCGATTTTATCTTCAGATCACTTGAAAGGCGCCGATGCTGTGATACGCATTCTTCACCTGGTATCACGTCCGTGTCGACAATTTTGTTTCGATCCCTTCTTCGACTAATACGAGCGCATGTAGTCGATGACACTTTTATTGCCACCAGAGCTATAAGTGATGAGCTTGTTGGTGCTCTTTTTGAAGTATGTGTTGCATATAATGAGTCCCAGAACATCTGCAAAGTCGAGCGCACGAAGGCTCTCGTTATTTCTGACACCGAAACCATATCCACCATGTACACTTTCAAAACCATTCACTTCCATTCCAACATTGCCATTAAAGTCAGCCCTAATGATTATATCTCGATCTGGGATCTTCCCAACCGCGTGTCATCTGATTCTAAAATCTTCTTTTCATCATCGTTCCTTCCGGATTGAAGGGCATACGCTGAGACATTGTGAAACAACGTTTCACCCAGCAACAACCGTACTATCATACATTGTTCATTTATTCTGTCGACGCCAACAATTTTGTCTGTCCATTTTTCGGCAATAAGGACACCTACTCCAGCGGTGGCACCTTCTGAGCCTTTCCAATGAAATTTTTACCTTTTAAAGGACCAAGCCATCTGCAAGATCCACCTTTCAATCGTGTCTCTTATAAGCAACAGACATCGATTTCTCTTCATCTCATCGTTTCCACAACTTCACCAGATCTTCGTGACATGCTACAGACATTCCAAGTGCTTACTCGCAAACAGTCCTTCTTAACCCTCCAGTCAGCATCAGGCTGCTTGCCATAATAGCCTGATCTTCATGGGTTTCCTCCTCCGTCAATCATCTTGTCGTAGGCTGACGAGGTCGCCCACGGGATACTTCGGGCTGTACCCGCCCATTGTAAGTAGAGGTCATCATCTTCCAAGCAGCAAGATTGAGCACAGTTTTACCACCGGATGCCGTTCCTGACGTCAACTTCTTTAAGGGCAACAATGTAGGTGCCATAATGTTTTGATGGCATTTCGTGCATCAGCGTTCCACTACCCTCCCGTACTATCCGGGTTCACCAGGTTATTTACTAGCTGCCCAGGACTCGGCTGTGGTTGACTTAGTTACTACCGGCGAGGAAAATGGCAGTATCCAGGGTGGACGACCTACAAGCGCTACCAAGTAGGCAGTTCAAAAGGGGGTCGCAACCTGGACCAAATGAACTCGTGGAAATACAACTAGAGCAACCAATCGGCGCTTATGGCTCTTCATGGGATTGGAAGTGATTGGCTGGTCGAGGGCCTCGCCAGAGCCAGCGAGCTGTCGAAGAAGTTGCGGTGGTGTGGGAAGTGTTGGGCACAGTCCGTTACTCCGTTTCGTGACGGAATTACTTTTAAAGTTAACGATGCCCAACATTGTGTGGGAAACGACTGTGGCTTGCATGGATCCCGGGGGCACTGTGGGTTGGCTGGGAATGAGTGGGCGGATTAAGCGGATAAGGGAGCCGTGAGTCAAAACTGAAGACAAGTTTTGAAATTAAATTTTGATCTTTCGCTTGATTTTCAAGCAACACTTTCACAGAGTTGCGATTCGAGTCGCCTAAGCAGTACCGTGAGTCGCTCAATTGTCTTGTCCCTCCGTTCCTTGTGTCTTCCTTCTGTCCAACTTCCGTGGCGTCAGTTCAGGAGGGGTCGGCCAGGCCATAAAAGAAACTGTAAGACGCAACGTTCACTCCCTCTCTATTTTCCCTATTTCAGTAACAAGGACATTTTTGACAATTTGTGAAAACCAGTAACAGGACACATTGACAAGAGCTTAAAGGACGTGCCACAAACACGGACTTTTAGACGACAAGCGCACATGCATGTGTTTTACAGATGGTCAGGAATTGTATCCTAATCGCAACGAATTTTGTCACGATCGATGATGTCTTGAAAAGCACACACGGTTGGGCCAGTTGAGAGATTTCCAGCAACATTGTCGGTGGTGAAAAAAATAAGTGAGCAGAGCTAGTATACCAACACAAACTTAATGGTCGTCAGTGGGAGGTTTCTCTTTTTGGTAAATGGAATAACAGACAAAATAATTCTCGCTCCTTTTATGCCGTCAAGCAAGTTTCGAAAAAACGTTTACAAAATAAACAAAGAAAATAAGACGAAAAACTAAACGTGCATGTAGAGAGAGAGAGGTGGTGATGCGAACTTAATTATCCCTTTTGTTCACGATAAACTGAATCGTGAAATGAACTCCCTCATTACTAGATATGATTTGAATTTCCGTTTGATAAATAAAATAATAGTAAGTTAAAATATTGTGTCAATAAACGTAGAAAAATGAATCAAGAGAATTGTATTTACTGTAATTATTTACCACGTAACTTTAACTGTGATGTCAAGAATATCGCATATGCACTCATAAGTAAAGTATGTAAAGGCAATTATATTGGTAAAACATCCCGGATGCCAGGTTGATACCAAGAGCATAATCGTAGTAATAATCGTGATGATTTTAGTGTGTTAAATTAAGTGTGCATTTTCGCCGCGATTATGATTGTAGTTAGATTAACGACTTTGAGGTGAAAATTCTAAAATGTGCTAGAAGTTCTGTTGATGATGCGTTGTGTGAAGCTGGATTGATTCAATATCCTCCGAAATTAAATCGTCGTCATGAACGGCAAGCTTTTTGATTGGTCGCAATCGATCGCAATACATAGGTCTGAAAATTATCAATTGCCTATTTGTATAATCAGTGTACATGCGACACACTCTTTTTTCGGCCTTTAAAGCGTCGATAAAGAATCTGGACCCGAAGCGTCTGCACACAAGAATTTTTTTTCAAAACTAACTTGCCGCCATAAAAGAAAGAGGGAGCGAGAATTACCTTTTAGCATGCCAGCAATTAAGCTATCGGCTATGCAACAAGATGAAGAAGATCAAGAGAAATATTAATGGAAAATTCAGAACTGACACTTCATACATTTACATGGTTTATTGTCATGCATTTTTCTCAGATTGTCAAGTATGATTTGTAATGCAATTTTACATCGATTCATATTACAGTTCTATGACAAATAGATCAGAAAAAACCAATTTCTGTCATTTAAAATCAGTGACAACAAAATTTCATTCGGCGCGAAAATTTGAGGCCTGTGACGCAAAAATTCACGAATCTCATTTTAAGAATATTAGGAAAACTGGAAACGACTTCAGCTAGAGAAGCATCTCTTTGTGGAGATGGAAGCGGAAAAGAAAGACAGTAAGCAGATAGCTAACCTTTCCTCTGAGATAGAGAAGAAGTAAGAAGATGTGAAGAAGAAGACAAGTGCAGCAAGATGCCGAGCAAATGTTATGAGAGGCACCTAAATTGAAGGAAAAGAACAATAAGGAAATCGAGGAACTTTGCTGACAAAAGGAAAAGATCGTCGGGAAGAAACAAAAGCAAGCGGAAAGGATAACACAGTTTGTCATGAAACGGAAGGCAATAGAACTGGCCACAGTCAAAGGCTATTCATCTGATTAAGCTACATGTACATGAGTAGTAATCCCATTGCAAATTCAAGGACGGTGCGGTGCAGTGATGAGTCATCGATGAGTCATCAGGCTGACTCACCCACCCCTCTGGCAGGAAGGTGAGGGAGATGGCCAAGGATGTGTTGGGAGGAATGGGTCCGTGAGGAAGAAACGGGTCCCTCCCCCCCTCTGGAAGGAAGGAAGGAAGGAAGGAGGAGTGATGAGGCGAGGGGTGGGAAGGAAGGTGATGTGTGAGGGAGTGAGTGAGGAAAGGGCGGGTGTTGGTGGTGTTGGGATGAGAAAAGTTGGAAATCGACAGGAAGGAGGCCTCGGATGAGAAAACGGAGGCCAGATTCGGACTCTACGTGAAATTTTGGGTTAGGAAGGATGTTTCCAGCGACATTGGAGAGAAAAAGTTTTGAAGACCTCCCCCCCCCTTGGCAACGATCTTCCAACTTTGGTGTTAGAGATCGTACAAAGTCGTGCAATAGCTCATTTGAAAGCTAAGAGTGAGAAAAATGCATTGGAAAGCTCAGTTTGGACTAATTTTCTTGGGTTTAGGGAGGAAAATGGCAGGAAAACGTCAGAGTTGGAAAAGGCAGGTGTTGGATGTTTTGGGATGAGAAAAGTCGTTTTTCGGGCAGAAGGAGACCTCGGAACGGAAAATGGAGTGCGAATTCGGACGTTTTGGTCAAAGTTGGGTCTAGGAACTTCTTCCCAACTCAATCGGAGAGAAAAAGTGCTGACCTCCCCCCCCCTCGGCAACGATCTTCCAACTTTGGTTGTAGACATCGTAGAAAGTCGTGCAATAGCTCGTTTGAAAGCTGGGAGTGAGAAAAATTCAGTGGAAAACATGGCTTGTTCGTATCTGCCTTCGTTTAGAGGTGAGATGTTATTGAAAATTTGGGACCTTGGCGAAAAAACGACAGAGTTAGAATGTTTATGAAAATCGCTCTAGCGGGTGAAGCAAGCCTCGGACGGAAAAACAGAGACCGGATTTGGAATCAGCATCAAATTCTGCTTCGGCATGCTAATTTCAAAGCCATCGGAGAGAAAAAATTTTTCATCATTTTTTCCGAAAAACGACAAGTTAGAATTTTGGTGATGGCTGAAGCATCGGATGGGAAAATGGAGGCCAGATTCGGATTCAACGTCAAATTCTACATAGCAATGGCGAATTTCTAGCTCCATCGGAGCACTAGAACCGGAGATAGACGGGTTTTTAGTGTTTGGATGATGGGTATTACGTCATCAGCTGATCGCCACACACTATATAAGTGGAAACTCGGCTTGTGGAAATCAGTTCTCCTCCCGACTGGGTTGGGGTAGGTGAACTCTGGATCTCCGATGATAGCATTGGAAATCTGAAAAACTGGGTTTCTGTAAGAAACCGACTTAGAAAATTTCATTGCTGAAGTCAGCTAAGGCGTCAGACTTAGAGGTTCGCCAGGAGATGGCCTTCGTCTCCAGGCCATAAAAGACTACAAAACTTTAAAGGCTTGTAACTTTGCTTCTACAAGTCCGTTTGACTTGATTCAAAAAAGGTTCGGTCGCTATTGACCTGCCCTAAGTGATAGACTACTTATAAAATTTCATAAGTAGTGCTAAAAAGTTGAAAAATTTAAATTCACTAGTTTTGGAGGTTTTCTGGGGTTTTCGACCCTGCTGAAGTTAATGAAAGGATTTTTAATGATGTCTGAGTCAGTCTTCTCATGGTATAAGCAGCTTTTCACTGAAAGCGAGCAAGACACGGAGATTTTTGCTGTAATATTCCACTGACAGGGTATTCCTTCGGGACGGCGGACGATGCCGTAGTGATAAGTGTGGCAAGGGAGTGTCATAGTTTAGACAGAAACCGCTGGGGCAACTCATGTCTCATGTTGGGCATTTGACACAGTTCTCAACGTAGCACTTTGAACGCCAATCGGTTGAGTCTTAGCTATCTTGTCATGGGTGGCCTCTAAACATCTCCATTCCAAAACGCTGGTGAATCAAGCTCTCTACGGCTTGCTATCAAGCTGATCAAAGCAACGACTTGCTTCCTCTTGTAAATAACTCCACCGGTTTTCATGTCAAAACTGGGTCCCGGATACCAACACAGTGACATGACGCACGCTCTGTCCGCTCGAGATTGGATTTGCGGGTCGAGGTCTTGGAGCTGGGATAAGATCCCCTCTGAGTAATGCCTGTAACGGATTCAAGAGCTTAACACCCAAACGGTTGCTGGCTTGCTATCAGGCCTTCTTCGTCTAGCCTCAGTAACTCAGGCTTGGCAACGTCTATCGTTTGTCATTGTAACTTGGTAAAAATGGGACGGTTACTGCAGGCATTGACGTCAAACCTTTTCGCGTCATAGGGGAATCCGTCTTTGTGTTGGGAGTTGGTAACAGAAAGCACGGTGACTGCCGATGCCCATACATGGTAAAACTGCCGTTGTCAAGTTAAAAGCATGTCCAAATCAGGAAAGTCTGAATCATTGGTTTGTGCTCGCTGGGTATATAAACCGCTGACTCTCATGTAATTTCATTTCAGTCATGCAGACGCCGAACACTGGTCAGCTCTCCTGACAAGTCTCAGTTGAAGCCGAGAAATCTATTTGAAGAGTTTTCGCAGATGGAAGAGCGAGAAAGGATTTATAACAATCTTGCTCGAATTGGTTCATCGGCTGTTGATGATGATACCGATTCAACAGAGTGGGGCTATATACCGCCCTCTGACAGTCGGGTGGTAGTAGAGGAGGTTGATGCCGCTGATATAGAGACTAAGAGTCTCTTTCAGCAGGATCGGCCAGTCCCACCCAAGTTAGACGATAGTCTTTTTTAAAACATAAGATCAACTTTCATATATGCAACACATTCTTTCATCACCCTTCGTCGGGAACGACCCATGGGCTCTTTTAAGGGCCTACTTTCTAATGCAGCTAAAGCGGTTCCAAGCCCGCCACATATCTTCGGATATGGAATGCAGAGGGGAAGAAAAATGATGAATGGAATGAAGGGAGGACATTCATGCGCCACACGCAACACATCACAGACTTCTCTCTTCGCTAGTGAACAAGCTCTTGTCAGTGTCGTACAAAAGTTTTACTGCAGCACAGGTTGATGTATAGTTAGAAAGTTTATTCATGATGTTTTATTCGTGAGTGTCGTTAGAAACTGTATCATGGTTTGTAAAAGTAAAGTTTGATCATGACGTTTACTCGTAAGACTAGTCAGAAACTGTATCATGGTTTGCAAAGTTAGTGTAGTCAAATAATATTACCGCGACACCCGTTTCAGAAAATAAAGTTTGATCATTGACGTTGTATGACTGACCGAACTCACCACAACACTAGAAAGTTTTAGAAGGTTTTACTGCACAGTGTAGATTGTCTTGTAACTTACTTTCACAGTGTTAGAAAGTTTTATTGGAGACAGTTGTTAACTGTTCCCTTATTAGAAAATTCAAACTCCATGACTGTTAGATTAGCTTCATCAGGTTTACTAAGAGCAGTCTTGTACTGCAATGAGAGTTTAGAATGTTATATGAAAACAGTGTTCACCACAGCACTAGAACGTTTAGCACAACACAAGTGTCATGAAAAAATACTTTATTTGGTCTTTGATTTAACATCATTGAAACCCACTTTACTAATAGCAATGACAATATGCTTTATTTTATTCAGAACCAAATGATCGCCGTAACCATGAAAGTTGTCCATCCGAGAAATAAACTTCCGCAGATGTCGTGTATAAAACTCAGAAGCATCAGTAACATATTCTTGTCCGTAGGAAGGAAATTGAAAGTCAACACTTTCCGCTACTTCATCTTCTAGAAAATGAATGTAATTGACATGTGCAATTAAATTAGCCTTGATATGACTGTCTTTGAAATAAGATATCAACTCCGTAAATATTTTTCGTGTGTAGTCTAAACATGCTTCCAATTCTGTCTCCTCCCTTTGAAACTCAAGGATGTAATCTTGTATTAAGCCTCCGAAGCACTCTTGATGAAAACGAATCGAGCAATCATCATGTTTCAATGTATTGACTTCAGGTGCCATGGTTGAGTCTATTGCTAAACAACATTTTTGCCTAACACGATTTCAATAACGCGTTACAATTGTGCGTGCGCACATCGGGAACTCTAGCTCGTCTGTGATTGGACGAGAGGTCTCATCCATTCACCACTTAGGAAAATCTTATAAAAAGTAGTGCACCAGCTCTGCTCTTCATATTTATCTTTCACAAGGTGAGTGTCGGTGAGCTCCTGCTATCAGGTTGTTTTGACTTACTATCAAGTTGAATAGTCTCTTGCTATCACATCTTCTGCTCATAAAACATATCATCGCTGTAATACCTCCTTTGCTCGAGCGTTCCTTCGGGACGGCGGGTACTGCCGTAGAGGGATTGCGTTACACGGGTTGTTCGACGTTTGTTAGACCGAAACCTCTTAGCCGTTGCTCATGTTGGGCGTTCGACTTCATACTCAACGTGATGCTTTCTCTCGCCAGGTCAGAGTACTTCAGCCATTCGACAAAGGTTAGTCTTTATGATATGAAGTAGAGTGAAACGTAATTCATTAGATGTCACTTCAATGATTGTTCCCATAATAAACGTTGACTAGGCAAATGAAACGATTCTCATCTTTCCTTTTCAGTGATTGAAATCTACGAGCGTACTACCGTGTAATCTACAATCGTTAAAAATGGAGTTCACGAAAATTGAAAATTATCGAATTGCTGCTGAGATGGAGAAGGCTACCATCGAGCAATGTAAGTATTTGTATCAAGATTGACTCTATTACTAACATCATTAGGGCAGTCATCCTCATTAAAATCAAGAGCCCTTCCCTTATTTTGTTCATGTCTAAACCGAATCCAAATTTTACCTCTGCTCATCTTTGCTGTCATTCTTTTTCAGTGCATGAATGTATTCGTAACGGGAAACCCGTCCCCCAAGGAGCAATCGGGCAAGCTTACGAGCGGCTTGGCAAGTGTAAGTATCCTCACCTATGAGAGTTGGAATGTCATGTTTTAGCACTTCTGTATCCGTATAGCTTACTCTCTATCATTATTATCTCCGCAACCTCTAATCTAATCTCTCTTTCCTCTCTACAGATATGGCGAAGAAGAAGAAGTGGGAGGAAGCCGCGAGGCGGAAATACCGCGAGGAATTTCCGGCCCTACCTTCCCGCTCATCTACCTCCGCCCAAGCTGCGACCCCTTTCTCGGGCATCGTTATCGCCCCACCTCCACCACCAGCTCCGGTACCTGCGCTCGTCCCTGCGCCAGTCCCTGCTCCTCGCCATCACATCCCACCGACACCAAAGCCCAGGACCCTTCCACCCTCGGCTCGTGTCCCTCTCCTGCCTCCTCCGCGTCCATCCTTGCTGCCGGAGTTACAGTCCTTAGTTGGTAAGTAATCGTGATTGGGAAATAGGGGGATAAGACTTCAAACTTGAAATGTTGATCATGTTACTAATCTCTTCTCTTTTTCCCAACAGATCTGGCGGCCTACCTCCTGGACGGTGACGTTCCCTCCCGTCATCATCCCTGCATCGCCACCACCACCTGCAGCGGCCGACCTCCCTCTCCTCTCCGTCAAGTCGGTGGAGAGATTGTAGGAGCAGGAAGAGTTGGAGATCGTCGGAGAGGAGAGGGAGATTGCAATCGAGGAGGAAGGTGTGAGGGAGAGAGAAGGACCTACGGCTCGACAGCTCAGCTGTACGGACTGCGGGCAGGTTTTCGCGAGGTCATTCTGCCTTCGGCGACACCGGCATTCTCGCTGCCCAAAAGCGAAGGGGGAGCTGGAGAAGACACGCCGACTGATCCCTTAACGACCCAAGTGTGAAGGTTGTGGACGCACGTTCTACAACAACACAAACTTGCGAGTCCACATCGAAGGCGGTTCCTGTGGCAGTGTGGGGCAACCACCGACAACAACAGGTAGGAAGCATCCTTCATCGCACGTCGGCTTTTCCTGTTCTTCGTGTCAGAAGACCTTTCCTACAGAGTTTGTTCTTTCTTCACACACACTCTGTCACGCTCATCCCACTGAGCTTTACACTGACAACAACGTCACTCTAAGGCTGAGCAAGTTTTCCCTTGAGAGGCTCGTTCGCGATTATGAGTTAGAAAGCTCTGAAGCTGTGCAGGACATTCATCCTTTCTTGATGAATCATATAGGCTTAATTCATCAAATGTTGGCGTTTTTAGATAGATTTTTACTTAAGGGCATGTTCTATCTCAATGCTCGTTTCAATAAGGTAGACAGTAGCACGGGAGAAGTAGAGTCCACTGTGACCATTAGGATAGCCTCCTGTGCTGCTGATCTCATAGGTGATGTAAACGAGTGGGTAGAGAGACATGTGACCTATCTCGTCAGCAATTTAAATAAATTTAATGAAAGAGGCAGCGGTCTGGTCTTTGATGGGATAGAGAAGGTATACATCAAAATTAATCTTTTAGAAAATTTACAATGGAGCGATTGTTTCACCCTCCCCAAAGCACTGGCTGACAAAAAGGCTGTCATCAATGTAGAATGTCAGTTCCAGTGTTTCAAGTATGCCGTCTTCTCCATTCTTCACTACAATGATATAAGGGTGCATCGTGAATGGGAGGATGAGCTTAGGTTTGACGGGTTAGATGTCAACACATTAGACTTTAAAGGCATCGCCCAATTTGAAAAATTGAATAATATTAAGATTGTCGTCCATCTCTGGGAAAAAGGTCTGAAGGGCGTTAGGTATAACAACCGCCAAAGTAACTTCGACCGGTTTGTCAATCTCCTCCTAGTGTATAGCGACAACCACCCAGAATGGCATTATTGTGGCATTCCTAAAATTTCTAGATTGTATCACCACCAGCAAAGTTATGATAACAAACATTACTGTGATCGCTGCACACGGAGTTTCACATCAAAACCATATTTTGAAGATCATTACGAGTGGTGCTCTCGGGGTAAACTTCAAATGGAAGTCATACCCAAAGATAAATTTTATAGGTATGAAGAAAACGGCAATGAGCTCATTCACATATGTACCATCTATGCGGACATTGAATGTTATATTGAACAAGAAGACCTAAGTCATGAGCCAGCAGCCATTGCCTGCTATGAAGTTTGGCATCCATATTATAGGAATCAAAATGAGATGCATGTGTGGCAAGGCGAGGAGTGCGTTGAAAACTTCCTCAACTTTTTAGATAGGAAAGCCCGTTTTCATCAACGCTATGAAACGGAGCTAACTAGGAAACCCATGTGCTTCACAGAAGCCGATAAAATCAAGTTTGATAGGACCACGGAATGTCCCGCTGCTGTTCATCCTTTGATGATCAGCAACATAAGAAAGTGAGGGACCATTGCCATCTCAGTGGTAAATTTAGGTCTGCCTTATGCAGTAAATGCAATATGAAACTTAGGCTCGAACGGCGAACGCTCCCCGTCATCTTTCATAACTTTAAATGTTATGATGCTCACATCATCATTCGCCATGGATTCGGTAAAATGAAATCCTGGTCACCCAAAGTGATTGCACAAAGTAAGGAAAAATTTATGTGCATCACTGCTAAAGTCCAAGTCGATAAGACGAAGGAGGGGAAGCCTGTCTTCTATGACATAAAGTTTCTAGACAGTTTCCAGTTTATGTCTTCTTCCTTAGCCGCGTTGGCTAATAATTTAGAAACGCTTCCCCTCACTCAACATTTAAAAAAATACTATCCCAACATAAGTGACAGTCTGATGCGACGGAAAGGGCTGTTTCCTTATAGTTATTTTAGTTCAATGGACACATTGAAAGAAACATCCCTTCCGTCCATCGATAAATTTAAAAATGATTTGACGGGTGAGGACTGTTCGCTGGATGACTATGGGCATGCAGAGCAAGCATGGTTAGAATTTAGGTGTCGCACTTTTGGTGACTACATGCTTGCCTACTTAAAATTAGACGTCTATCTGTTGGCTGACGTGTTTGAGACCTTTAGGAAAGTCACATTAGAACAGGACGCCTTAGACCCCGTCCATTTTGTTAGTCTGCCGGGTCTGTCCTATCAGTCAGCCTTCAAGATGACGAAAGAGAGCATACATTTACTGCAAGATGCAGAAATGTACACGTTATTTGAACGTGGTATTAAGGGTGGCTTAACATTTGTTAACAAACATGTTGTCAACAGCACCCAAGACATAGGATCGACCACGCATTTAATGTACATAGACCAAAATAATTTGTATAGGAGTGCACTCTCCAAGCCTTTGCCACAGTCTGACTTCCAATGGGTAGAGCCCCATGACATTGAACACTTCTCCAATCCAGCACACATCATGGCACTGGGAGATGAGGCCGACATAGGTTATTTATTTGAAGTCGACCTCATCTATCCAGAATGTATCAAGAATAGGACCGTTGATTTTCCTCTCGAACCCGAATCTGGCATAGTCAGTGCAGATATGTTCTCTCCCTTTATGGAAGAACACAATAAGAAATATGAGGCGGAAAATGACTTAAACTATAAACCCACTAGGAAGTTGTTGCTCACCCAATTGAACAAGCAGCATTACATTGTGCACTATTCCATCCTTAAATTCTATCTAGGTATGGGGATGCAACTTGATAAAGTCCATCGCGCTATCCAGTTTAGGCAGAAGCCCTTTCTAAAACCGTATATAGAATTTAATAGCAAGAAACGGGCTGAATCCAAGAATCCTTTCGAAAAGGACTTCTTTAAATTTAAGAATAATGCCCTCTTTGGTAAAACCATGGAGGATGTAAGAAAGCGCATCGACTATCGCATCGTAACTGATCCGGAAACGAGTATCAAGTTATGTCGGTCGCCGTTGTTTTGCCACCATGATGTCATTTCCGAAGACATCACTGGTTTTAAAATGTTAAAATCTAAAGTAGAACTTTGTAAGCCCATTTATGTCGGTCAAGCTGTCTTGGATCACTACAAGTTAGAAATGTACAAGTTGTTTTACCACACCTTTAAAACTTGTCCATTGATCCAACATGTGGAATTAGTAGGAGGCGATACAGACAGCTTCTTCCTAGCTTTGACAACCACGAGCCAAGTCAAGCAGGAAGACATTTTAAAATATTTAGCACCCAAGTTTGATAGTTCCAACTGTCCCACTAACCATCCGCTTTACTCTACCTCAAATAAAGCGAAGCTTGGCTGCTTCAAGGATGAGTGTGCCGGCAAACAGATAGAGGAGATGATCTTGCTTCGCCCCAAGATGTACTCCATGAAGCTAAAATCCACAGAGCTTTCTATAAAACGGGCAAAAGGCATCTCGAAGTCAATCGTTAGAAAAATGACACAGGGACTATCAAGATGCCTTAGATTCACGTAAAATTAAAAGAGTAGAAATGACCATTTTAAAATCTCAGTCGCATCAAGTCAGAACAACGACGTTTATGAAACGAGGTCTCTCAGCTTGGGAAGACAAGCGATGCTGGATAAGTCCTAATCACTCATTACCGTACGGCCATCCAGACACTCATCTACCTCCACCCAAGAGACAGAAACTTTCTCCTCCTCCGTCCGGCGATGTCTGATGATGAATGCTTCCTCTCTGTTGTGGTTGATGTTTTGCTTTTTACTCCATGGCGTTTTCTATGGGATGTTGTGAGTGAGTGCCTTGGAACATGCGTCCAACTCCTGATCACTTCATATCATGACTTACATATCAACTGGTTTTTTCCTGACGTTGTTTTCTCCCTGCACATGAGTGACTTTGTTTTCTCCCTGTACATGAGTGACTTTGTCTTCTCCGGTGATGTGAGATATAAAAACTTTGTTTTCTGCTACCATCAGTATTAACTGCATGTGGCTGTGATGAAAATCGGTTGTGTTGATGAATAACATATCATTTACATACTGTGTTGTTTTCCTTTTGACATAAAGATGGGATTCTCACTCATTAGACAGAAGTAAAAGTTTTAATCATTTTGTAAGATGGGTAGGGTTAGAAATAAAGTTGTTGATTGTAAGTTAGAAATAAAGTTATCACCATGTCGCTGTTTGTAAGATAGGTGAAATATGAATGAAGTCAGAATCACTTCAATGTTTGTAAAGTTAGAAGTGAAGTTGACGTTTGGAAAGTTAGAAATAAAGTTGATGATTGTAAAGTCAGAAATAAAGTTATCACCATGTCGTTGTTTGTGAGATAGGTGAAATGTAAATGAAGTCATAACCATGTTAGAGTTTGTAAAGTTAGAAATAAAGTTGACGTTTGTAAAGTTAGAAATAAAGTTGATGATTGTAAAGTTAGAAATAAAGTTATAACCATATGATTGTTTGTGAGATAGGTGAAATGTAAATGAAGTCATAACCATGTTAGAGTTTGTAAAGTTAGAAATAAAGTTGACGTTTGTAAAGTTAGAAATAAAGTTGATGATTGTAAAGTTAGAAATAAAGTTATAACCATATCATTCTTTGTAAGATAGGTGAAATGCAAATGAAGTCAGAATCACTTCACTGTTTGTAAAGTTAGAAATAAAGTTGATGATTGTAAAGTTAGAAATAAAGTTATAACCATATCATTGTTTGTGAGATAGGTGAAATGTAAATGAAGTCATAACCATGTTAGAGTTTGTAAAGTTAGAAAAAAAGTTGACGTTTGTAAAGTTAGAAATAAAGTTGATGATTGTAAAGTTAGAAATAAAGTTATAACCATATCATTGTTTGTAAGATAGGTGAAATGCAAATGAAGTCAGAATCACTTCACTGTTTGTAAAGTTAGAAATAAAGTTGATGATTGTAAAGTTAGAAATAATGTTATCACCATATCACTGTTTGTAAGATAGGTGAAATATAAATGAAGTCAGAATCACTTCACTGTTTGTAAAGTTAGAAATAAAGTTGACGTTTGTAAAGTTAGAAATAAAGTTGATGATTGTAAAGTTAGAAATAAAGTTATAACCATATCATTGTTTGTAAGATAGGTGAAATGCAAATGAAGTCAGAATCACTTCACTGTTTGTAAAGTTAGAAATAATGTTATCACCATATCACTGTTTGTAAGATAGGTGAAATGTAAATGAAGTCAGAATCACTTCACTGTGAAGTTAGAAATAAAGTTGATGAATGTAAAGTTTGAATTAATGTTAGAATCCTCTCACTGTTTGCAAGATAGGTAAAGTACAAAATAAGTTATAACCATGTCGCTGTTTGTGAGATAGGTGAAATATAAATGAAGTCATAACCATGTTAAGAGTTTGTAAAGTTAGAAATAAAGTTGACGTTTGTAAAGTTAGAAGTAAAGTTGATGATTGTAAAGTTAGAAATAAAGTTGATGATTGTAAAGTTAGAAATAAAGTTGACGTTTGTAAAGTTAGAAATAAAGTTGATGATTGTAAAGTTAGAAATAAAGTTATACCCATGTCGCTGTTTGTAAGATAGGTGAAATATAAAATGAAGTCATAACCATGTTAGAGTTTGTAAAGTTAGAAATAAGGTTGACGTTTGTAAAGTTAGAAATAAAGTTGACGTTTGTAAAGTTAGAAATAAAGTTGATGATTGTAAAGTTAGAAATAAAGTTATACCCATGTCGCTGTTTGTAAGATGGGTGAAATATAAATGAAGTTAGAATCACTTCACTATTTGTTAAGTTAGAAATAAAGATGACGTTTGTAAAGTTAGAAATAAAGTTGATGATTGTAAAGTTAGAAATAAAGTTATCTCCATGTCGCTGTTTGTAAGATAGGTGAAATATAAATGAAGTTAGAATCATTTCACTGTTTGTAAAGTTAGAAATAAAGTTGATGATTGTAAAGTTTGAATTAATGTTAAAATCATTTCACTGTTTGTACAGTTTGTAAGATAGGTGAAATATAAAATGAAGTCATAAGTATTTCACTATTTCCAAGATAGGTAAAGTATAAAATAAAGTTATACCCATGTCAGAGTTTGTAAGTTATCATCCTCACCAACGAATGTAACATCATGACAATTTCTTCGGCTTAGGAAACATCAACCACTTTGCTGACTCATGTCTATAAATAGCTCTTACTCATGAGGTGGTAAGGCGCCAGTCACGAATCTAATTAGTCTTGTTCAACCTTTTCACCGACACGTGTGTGTGGGCGTTATTTATCAGACAAAGCGATGGCGCCTCACGTCAGACAGCGTGACCTTTTCACCGATACGTGTGTGGACGATAGTTTATTGCGATGACTCATTCAAAACGCATCATGTGATTAACACGATTCTATTAACTCTGACTCATACAGATAACGCATTAAAGATTTAACAGTGTCAGCTACTTTACTGATATCACGTAAACCAGTCATGATACAATGTCCGTTGTGAAACACTGCAATATGTACAGGTTGCCACTTCCGAATCAGAGCAGCAGGAAAGAGTTCAGTTTCATAAAATATACAATGATTATTGGTTTTAATGTTGGCTAGATTCACTAACATCTTCAATTGAACAGACACTACTATATTCTTCAATGTCGGGGAACACAGGCGGAGATGAGGCATGAGTGTTCGCATTTTCTTGACGACTTCGTAACACATGGACTGCATCACGAAATGAGAAAGGTTTCCTAGGACTTGGATTTTGCCGCAGCGAAAGATTTGAAGATTTCGACCGTTGCTCATGCCGATGACCGCGATGATAGACTGAATCGGGAAGATGGGTATGCAACTGTTCTAAATCGATGTCTCTTCTGAGATTCATTTCGCGCATGGCGTTGATGATGCGGATGGGGAGCATGACTCACAAATGACATGAGGGTTGAGTGAACTTCCCTTTTATACTTTTCCCATGAGGGTTTTGGAATCACAATGTAGCAGTGATCATTATGTAGAATCATCTCTTGAATGCGAATAAATACAATGCCGTCTCCTACGTTAATGACACGACAAGAGTTGGATAGGATTTCGCGATGTAACCTTCGTAGATGAAAGCGTTCTAGAGTTATGAAGTTGACGTTTCGTATCATGAAATGTAACACACTGACTTTTCCATGATACATGGAGCCATGCTGATAGTTTCCACATGATTAAAACTTGAGTGAAGAAGGGTATGCCTAAGAAAGAAGGAGAGAGTAGTCATGTTCATGTGTGGCATGGTGAGTGTACATTTTCTTTCTTGATACGTTGGCCGTTAGGCCGTGGTCTCATAAAGACCGATGGTGCGTTCTCAGTGTGTGGAGAGTGTTGCTGTAGTTGATCATCATCAACATGGACATCATTTTTAAAGGTGATGGAGACAACATCGGGATTCAACGTAAACAACCTTCCGTCCCTGCGCGGACCCATGTAGATGGTTTGAATTTTAATTTCGAAGGAGTAGAATCCTTTTCCCAAAATGGGGAGTGGTTTGCAATTGAGTAAGTCGAATTCGCTGCCCTCCTTTTCATGGATGATGAGACAGTGTCTATCCATATGCACATACATATATCGTCTTTCCATGATGGGAACTTGTGACCGCTTCCCATTGTGTCGAATAATCTCTTTGGGAATGGTGAGATTTTCTTTCGGGAATGTTTCAAGAGTATTGAATTGTAACCGTGTCCAATAGTCTAACGGCACACACACGGCCAGTCCATACTTTGTTGACATAATCTTTAGATAATCTATCCGTTGACTTGGAGGAGTTTTTATGGTTACGGCTTCTCCATGATGAGTTATCTTTTGATTGAAAGCATTTTTACCCGATGCTAAAGTAAGGGAGTTCGGTGTACCCAGTGCGAGAGCAGAGGAGTTGATCGCTTCGAGCAACTGCATGGTTAGCGCAAGGACGGAAATGATTGCCATGCGCTCAGTCGTTCGTTTTATAAGCAGACCTAGCTCCAATCACATGCGTTTCCCTTTTCTCGTTTTCCCTGTCTTTGTTATGTGACAAAGAGGTATCGCATGTGAACTTTTGACTGCGTGGGTGGAAACCTCCCCTCTTACAAAGTCGTTCTAGTCCTCACAAAGACTTGAGTGACACGCCCCTCTAGCGAACAAAGACGCATTCATTTATCTAACAAAGAGCCTGATAGTAATGCACAAAGCGCAATGACTCATCTTGCGACACGCCCCTTTTCTCGAACAAAGACGCATTCATTTATCTAACAAAGCGCAATGACTCATGTTGCTCTATACACCATTACAAAATACTCAGTGAAAAGAAATCTTTATTGCATCTACACAATGTGTCGCGCATCAAACAAAGTCGTGGATGTAAACACACTCAGTTGAATCATGATATATTAAACAACGTATGCATTTCCTTCCAACGTCTCTTCTATTCTCTCCATAATTTTCTCCATATGACGACCATAAAATTGATCACTAAGAGTAATCCATTCTGTGCAATAAGATCCAAAACGAAGTGGTTTTGTGAATCTTTCAACTCTATATAAGCAACGAGTCTAACCTTTACATCTTGAGGTTATAAACTCTCCATCAATCTTTTGAAGAGAGGAAGGCTTTCAGTAAGCACTACTTTCATATCATTCATCTTCATTTTAAATGTAAGTTTCCAATCTTGTAAAAATCCATCGAATCCTTGTTGATCAAGTGTCAAATGACACATGTGGTTACTTAAGGTACGATGCGCCATCATAAACGTTGTAACTATAGATTTCACATTGCTTCAATGACTTCCACTATGAATAAAACAGAAATAACAATCATGTTCCACTGTAAGTTTATTCAACACCAGACAAAATTCACAAGTACAGAATACACTTCATAAAATGATCATCATTCATTCACAAGGAGTAAAAACATGTTTTACATAGACCCATGCTGTTGACAATAATATAGATACAGTTCATAAACGTCATAAAGACTACAGTGCCAGCGTGAAGAGAGTTTTGCAATGTAGGTAGCTTTATTTCTAGTATTACAATGGGATGGTGGTCTGTAAAGGTGATGTCTCTCACCGAAACATATAGCCATGTCAAAAATCATTTCATCTCTAAACTTCTTTTGATCACAATGCTTATGATAGTCTTGTCTTACACGATCTACCCAACATGGTAAATATAAATTATCAATGTGCAACTGAAGTGTTGTTGCTTCTCGTTCAGAATCATTTCCTATTATTTTAACAATATGAAAACCTGACAGCCACCGTTTGAAATCACTTATCAAATACGTTTCATTTACAAATCCAATATGAATCAAAATAGAAGGATCAAGTCCATGCACATGACGTCGTGACCATTCGTCTTTGTGTGGAGGACAGTAGGCAAATCTATGATATACACTAACAACAGTTTGATCGCTTTCTCTCATTGCAATAGCACTCAATTCCTGCATGGGTGTTCCCTCACTGTCGATGAAGATGACAACCTACAATATCAAAAAGACTTCATTACAAAATAATACATTGAGCAGGAACTTTACAAGGATGTCTGTCCTTTACATAACAAAAGATACATACAACATGATGACAATGTTTTATTTGAACATAACGCGCAAGGCCGCGTTTTCCACATTCACTACATACTAACTGATTACAATACTTAAGATTTCTCTTTGGTGGTAGCACCATCTTTCTTTGATGCGCGACGACGTTTAGGCTTAGTGGCAGGTTCTTGACACTCTTTGACACAAGAATCAATGACTTTCTCAATGTGATCAAGTCCTGTTAACTCAGGTTGATGATGAATTTGAGCAATGCGCAAATTGAGAGAAATCAAATTACCGTCAGATTGATGAGGTCCCACATAAACAGCAGGCACCTCAATATGAAATGAATAAAAGCCTGCACCTAACGATGACAATTCTGTTTCAACTGATTGTTCAACTGTCACTCCTGAAGTGACTTTAGAATACTTGCTTTGTAAAATATAGCAGCGAGTGCCGCGATACAATGGTTTATAATAAGAAGTTTTCTTTTCTGGCCACAACTGCAATAGTTCAGTAGGAATAAGAGCCTTTTGCCTCACAACGTCTTCTAAAATGTCAAGCTGCTGTCGCAACCAATTATCAATAGGGATACTCAGGTTTTGACCGCAACGATTTACTTGCGTATCCACTTTTGGTAAGTATACCGCCGGCGTTTGAAGATAGAGTCGAACACCGTTGTAGCGCACTTGTTGTTTGTAGGTAGGATAGCCGTGAATTACCTTTTCAATTTTCGGATTCCACAGCTCGAGATGTTGAGAATTCAGTGATGCAGCAGTTGGAGTAGGATTCATGGCCATGGCAGTCTGTAACGAAAGAATACCACTAAGTACATTCATGATCATCAGAGAAAAGAAAATTGTTAGCTTAGCAGTGACATATGAGGTGGCCCTTAAGAGGACCTTATGGAGCGTTCACAGGATTTAAAGCTTATCACCAAAGTCTAAGTCTTCGTCATCGTCCAGTAAATTAAATGTCTTGGGCTTAGGACCCGAATTAAGTTTCAATTCCCTAAAAGACTTAAAGGTAAAGCGTCTAGGTGGTGGAGGCGGTGATGGTTCAACAAAATAAGCTTGTACAATCATCGGCCACACACTCTCCTGCGTCTCTCTTCTAAAATGCTGGTAAGGTTTAGGCCAGACAGTCATGACACTCACTTGTAAATTTGTAAACAGGAATGATCAGACAAAGTTGAGAGGGGAGAATGGCTTCAGAAAGTCACACACACACTTTGCAAGTCAAGAGAATGAAATGAAGAGAAAATGGGGAGACGTCTGCTTTTATAATCTCCTGCGAATCCACATTTGACACTATGTGAGCCAATCAGAGACCTCCGTTTCTCCCCTGACTTCGTTGCGGCAGGGAAAAGGAGGCACGCGGACGTCTGACTCATGAATGCTTTTCCCGAATCTTGTAGTCGAATCTAGTTTAACACATTGAGTTGAATATGAAAGTGTTTTATGCGACATAAGAGCAAGGTGGATCCATGCTCATGAAATGAATCTAGTCGAGATGCAATTTTTGCCATGTGTCGCTGATAGAAATCTTTGGGATCATGTATCGTCTCTGCAGAATAGGATGCAAAATGAAACACTACACGTTCAACTGCATGTTCATCAGTCACTTTCTCAAATTCAATCTCTGCAACTAATCGACCTTTCACATCTTTGTTCATCAAACTGTCCATGAGCTGTTGGAAAACGAAGTAACCTTTAGCGATAGCAAATTCTAAGTCTGCCTTTTCATGATGAAAGGAGATGATGTAGTCCCTAATCACACCACGAAGACTTTGTCGATGAAAACGTAGTGAACAAAATTCATTCGTAAACTTTACTGCTTCTGTCATCTTTCTTCCTTTCACTTCGGAGACATTGCATAAATGACATCCAGGTGCAACATGGCACGCTGATTCCAAATCTGGTCTCTGATTTCCCGTCCGAGGCGTCGTTCACCCGCTAGAGCGATTTTCATAAACATTCTAACTCTGTCGTTTTTTCGCCAAGGTCCCAAATTTTCAATAACATCTCACCTCTAAACGAAGGCAGGTACGAACAAGCCATGTTTTCCACTGAATTTGTCTCACTCCCAGCTTTCAAATGAGCTATTGCACGACTTTCTACCATATCTGGAACCAAAGTTGGAAGATCGTTGCCGAGGGGGGGGAGGTCTTCAAAACTTTTTCTCTCCAATGTCGCTGGAAACATCCTTCCTAACCCAACATTCGCCAAAACGTCCGAATTTGCACTCCGTTTTCCCATCCGAGGCCTCCTTCATGTCGAAAAACGACTTTTCTCATCCCAAAACATCCAACACCTGAGTTTTCCAACTCTGACGGTTTCCTGCCATTTTCCTCCCTAAACCCAAGAAAATTAGTCCAAACTGAGCTTTCCACTGCATTTTTCTCACTCTTAGCTTTCAAATGAGCTATTACACGACTTTGTACGATCTCTAACACCAAAGTTGGAAGATCGTTGCCAAGGGGGGGGGGAGGTCTTCAAAACTTTTTCTCTCCAATGTCGCTGGAAACATCCTTCCTAACCCAAAATTTCACGTAGAGTCCGAATCTGGCCTCCGTTTTCTCATCCGAGGCCTCCTTCCTGTCGATTTCCAACTTTTCTCATCCCAACACCACCAACACCCGCCCTTTCCTCACTCACTCCCTCACACATCACCTTCCTTCCCACCCCTCGCCTCATCACTCCTCCTTTCTTCCTTCCTTCCTTCCAGAGGGGGGGGAGGGACCCGTTTCTTCCTCACGGACCCATTCCTCCCAACACATCCTTGGCCATCTCCCTCACCTTCCTGCCAGAGGGGGGGGTGAGTCAGCCTGATGACTCATCACTGCACCGCACCGTCCTTGAATTTGCAATGGGATTACTACTTAATGTATACCTCTTTTCACTCGGATGTTCATGCGAAATGTTGAGTGCAAGCATTTGTTATAGGGCTGTCAAATCTTGAACATATCATTTTCAGCGATCTCTGTTTATGTGCACAATTGTATTCAGTATTTAAATGCCTATCAATATTTGGATGATCCTGTTTGTTACTAATTTAAATTGAATAGAAAATTATGTTTGCTGCTTCTGGTACAAACGGTCTACAATTTTCAAATGGTTTTAATTGTTTGGAAATAATATCATGATTGTTTTTTTGCCAGTTCATTTCGAACTGTTTGAGATACACGAGTATATAGTTAGACGAAGCGACGTATTGTTGCTTATTTTTCATTCTTTTAATGTAGTTAGTCTGCTGCTGTAGTGGTTCCTACACTTAAGGATAAGATTGCTCTCTTGTTCTGATATTTCCTATTTTCAAAATGTTTTTTATGGAAAATTGATGTGATGGGTGAAGACTGAAAGGTTTTTGAACAATAGAAGGGCCTGTATTTGCTTTCAAATTGCCGTAACTGTTATAATGTCAAGTGTTGTCTCGATTCTTGTAAGAGCTACAAATAAAGCGTAGTCATTCACCATATCTGTCACATGTGCCCGTACGTTAAGCACTTCGAACACAGGAATATCATAACTATACCTTCAACCATTAGATAGCTTTTTGAAAAGGCCTTGACCTATAATCTCAATTTTTGTAAGTTGATGAAGGTGCCAAGTTGATGATCAAATTTTTTTGTGAATTTATTTGTATTATTTTTTGAATTTATTTGTTCCACAGCTATTCCTAATACAAGAAAAAGAGTGCCAGATATCTGACATTTTTTTAATATTTGCCTGTTTATAAGGAAGCATGCAACAGCGTTTTCATAAACTTGACCCTCCCATTCATCACCTTAGCAAAAGTTTCCACAAGATCGTCTAATGTATTTCTAGGATCAACTAATCATGGCGCGAAAAATCTGAAAATCCGCTATCACACCAGTGGGAGTGAAGCAAATTGAATCTGCAAAAAAGCACTAAGAAAGTATGGGCTTCTGAATTTCGTTTATATTGTAGCTGAAGCACGATGTAATAAATATTTTTATATAATATAATAATTATTATCACAGAAAATATTACTAAGACAGGCGTAGTATTAAATATGAAAACGAACAATAAAATAGATGTCATAAGCAGATAAATAGATGTACGAGCAATAGACGAGAGGAAGTTCATCGCTGTTCGAGAAGTAGGAGAGACCACGCAAAAGGTGTAGACGTGAAATTTTTATTCTTAGTTTCATTGACTAGAAGCCTAATTCATCATCGATAGTGACACTAAGAATGCTTAATGAGTTCACTATTTGAAAAGGAAGAAAAACATCAATTCTCGTAGCAGAGCGTCTTTGAGTGTGCTTGATCTTACATTTTCCAGAGTTTATACGGAGATTATTCTTGGAGCTCCAATAATTTATATGCTCAACTTCACGTGTAATAATTTCGATATGATTGTTGCCTTGCAACAGTGGAATTATCATATACACATCATCAGCATATTTTACCAGCTTTGTTTCCCGGCATACAGGCATCAAATCTTGAAACAAAAAATTTGATAAAAATGGGCCAAGCTTAGACCCCTGAACCACACCGGATGATACTGCATACTGCTCACTAAAACTACCTTTCTAGCTCGCTAAAACACGGACAGAACGACGGAATTCCAAAAAACTATGGAGCTAATGGATGAATGCGGATGCGGAGGATTAATTTTTCAATCAGCATGTAATGGTCTATGGAATCGAATGCCTTTGCTACATCTATACTGATAATGGCAACACCGGCAGTTTGCAGATTACATGTACATGTATAATCGAATATGCCACTAGCAAGATCGTGAATCTCAATCAATGCTGTTGTTGTTGATGCTGATGGACGGAAGCCATGCTGAGAAGGCCCATAATCTCCGATCAGCTTATGTCGCACACGCTTCAAGACTATAGTCTCCAGGAAACTGGAAATTACAGGAAGAATACTTATTCCACGAAGTGAACTCATGTTGGAATGATTACTTATTGGAATACGAACAGTAGCATTATGCTTGAGGACGTTCGGAAATTTCATTTGCCTCATGAGTTATTGACCATAGAGGTAACATACACAGATGTCAGATAGGAAAAAGCTATGTATATGGTGTATGGTTGTTTCGAATCCCATCAGCTGATTTAGGCATACCTGGCTTCAACCTTCTCAAGAAGAGTTCAACTTCATCACATGTGATTTGTGCATTCCGTGAGTCTTCGTTTATGTTCGACATTTTGTTGACACGCCACGCTGTTCTCGCACACGGAGAATGAACCATTTGAAAGGTAAATCGGAAGTCTCCAAGAAGGATGTCAAGTTATCGTAACTCAATTCCGTTATAGTTATATAGTAATTCATTCCAGACTCGATATCACGTTTACCATTCACGCCATCAGCTAGAACCCAAATTCCCTTTTTTTGATCGCTTCAATTTATTTGCCCAGATCCTCATTGCTTTTAGTAATTAACATCTAGGCTTCTGCTTGATGGCATTATATTTTGACCAATCTTTGTGATGGTAAGCTTCCCATTTCTGATTTATCAAGCTTTTAGTAATAGGTGTCATCCACTATTGCTTGTCGCAAGAGGTCATGTAGACATAATGTACAGGTATGCATGATTGACAGAAGCTGTTAAGAGAAGACAATAAGAACTGGCATCGGAAATCAACATCGTGGCTGTCTAATAAAGTAGTGGTCAATTCAGCAAAATCTTTAAATCATTGTTGTAAGATAGCTGTGAAGCACGAAAATCATAAACAGGGACCGTCCTGTGATAAGATTTAGGAGAAGGACAAAGTGTAGGCCGGATCATCAACATGCAATGGTCATCATTGCCGATTGGAGGATTGTACGCGATACAGATGTGTAACCCTTACAGTAGTAATTAGGAAATTAGGACAAATTCCTGTCAGCTAGAAATAATGAAATTAAATTAATTAAAACTTTTAGAGATATTAGCTATCATTCCATTAGGATCAGGTTACACAACAGTCCAGCAGTTCTAAGTCGATCAACAAATAAATCGGCAAGAAGACCTCTATGATACAGATCTCGTTTAATCAGCTCATTAAACGCCCCTGTCTAAGTGATCCACATTTGCCAATTCATGCTCGTGCTGATTGACTTGTGGAAGGGTTTCGCGGTCATCACAATCCATCGAATTTCCGCCTGTCTCAGCGAATAACTTGCCGCGGATGTGGGCCAAGCATTCGAAACGAATTTCTTCTTCTTCTGGTGTCTGGAATGAAGATGGTATGCTCTCCGCCCTCGCAAACTCGATCAGCAGCCACCTTTCACGTTTGGTTAATGTCTGACCAACATGTACTCTCCAAAACAACCCCAAACTGGTTTTCATACCTTCTCCCGCCGCACATCCTGTAATGTGTTCCACCCCTCATCCACTACCCCCACCACTCCTACACATCCCGACCCTTCCCACTCGATCCTCTTCCGACAGCCCCACAGCTCCAGAGAGTGCCCGTTCTCAGCTGGGTAATACTTAACCTGCCTTCCCTGGACTATTGGGTCCCCACCACATGGTTGATCCCGCCCTCATATACGGACCAGCAACGATCGTACCCCAACTCCCTGTCCCGCTCTCCCCGCCTACGGCACCGCTCAACCGTTGTTTCAGAGTAAGGCGCCTCCCCTGGTCCAAACTCACGGCTCCCTTATCCGCTTAATCCGCGCACTTGATAAATTGGTGACCCAACGTGTACTTAAACGTGCGGAAGATGTCCTGTCCATGCCCGTCGTACTTGTCTTCCAAACCTCCGGGACATTTTCAGGGAAATTGAAATCCTACTCTGCCGCCATCTCCACTGTGATAGCTTCCTGCAAGGTCGCACGAGAAATTTTATAATGACCAAGAGACATTGTATTTGGATCGCTTCGGAGGACGGCAGAGAATTCCGGAGCTTGAATCGCAGACCGCTTGCCCTGCTAAGAAATATACCGGTAGCAGAATCGTCCAACTTGTTACATCGGTGAAACGGTCAGATCAGATGGTGTAGCAGCTTCGGTCACAGAATACATACTGTTGTTGGGATTGCTGGAATTAGACATAATATCCGGAATAAAATAACGAGCAGATGAGACGTCATTTCCGGTACTGGATAAGAGAGAGAGACAGACGTGAACAGAAGCAAAAAAAGTACCTAGCAGGAATGAGAAAGCGTTTACCTTTATGTAATCGCAGGAGAAAGGCAGTGGTGGAACCGCATCGGCCAATGAACTCGGAGTGGAAAACCAGTTTAGACGGTGGTGAGAATTTTGTCAATTGAGTTGCACTGTTGGACGCGTCTCGGTGTGAGGATTCAGAAACTGTCCAGTTTGTCCCACTTCCAGCTGGTCTGGGCCGGTCTAGATACAAATTTGTGGAGACGGAGGGGGAGGTCAGTGAAACTTTTTCAATGTTAGAATTTTCGAACTCAGAAACGTTTTTCAGGAGGGGATCATTGAAAATTATTCTCAGTTAAAATCCCAAACAAACGCGTTGAGGATGCGGTCCCTTATGGTAGAATGGACCACGCTGAATCGGATAGTACCACTCCCAAAGTTCTACGAGGCCGGGAACATTGCAAAACATAGCGACACTTAAACATGTTTGATGAGCACCTAAATCGTAGGTTGGAATCTTACGTCAGTAGGAGTTTTGGATCCGTTAGTTGGAGAAGGAGGCTGCTCCATAGATGAGATTCTTCACATGCGAAGGCTCGCCAAGTCGTGCATGTGATCCAAAATATGTGCGTTTATCCGGAGTAGTTGCGTTCAACACGCAAACACTTGTAAAAATAATTTAGTTGCACAGTATTGCAATTACAAATGGAGAAGTATTTGTACCAATTCCTAGTGTGTGATCCTGTTTCCCTCATTAATGATTAATCATGAATCGAATAAATGTAAAACCGACAATATTTTTCACTTCTTTGTTACAGAATTGTGGCACGAAAACCGGAAAACCAAAAGAAACTGTCAGTATTGTGGACTGTGGTGAAATGAAAAATTGATATCAAATAATGTTTTGTAAATTTTATAAATGAATATTTCATCTTTATTCAATGTTTTGAAATTTCTGATTAAATTGTACACCTGTAAAAAATTAGATAATTAGGAAGGATGCTAAGGCGTCAGCTATAAGTTCTTAGGATAAAAGAATGTAGGGCTGCCTAGCCCTTAACCTTTTCTCTACTTTATGCGAGATCCTCGCATGCATGGGCTTTAGGCTGTGATGAGAGCGAGTTTCAGCTTCGTGACGATAAATAATCTTATACCTTGAAAATGATCATCTCACTTTTCTGGCTTATGTAGCACCAATCTAATGATGGATTTGGTTTGGGTCCAGGAAAAACTCCATCACATGAGAAGATTCACATTCGAAAATGCTTCAGCTCCTTTCTCTTCTCTGCTCTCGCAGGAATCTGAGTTGAAAGGTGGCCATCGTGAGACTCAGCGTCAAGTACCTGAATGTCAAGCAACACTGGCGTCTGTGATGTCCACACTCCTCGGAAAAGTAAATCTGCAATTGTTGACCTTGCACAGCAGATCCATCTACAATCTCTCCCTGGTGACTTTCATAACATTCCTTCCCCCAGAAGCAAGGGTTGCGAGGTCATCAATGACTTCTCTGATGTCATTATGGCGATGAATAATACAACAGGCTTAAAAAATAAGCAAACACAATAAGCCTCTTGTCATTTTGTTTCGGATAATTTGCTAACATCGCTCTTCAACTTCGACTTCGTCTATAAACTCATCAAATATATTTTCAATTTGTATCTTTAGTATAAATTCAAAAATAATGACATTCTGACGCATCTTCTCTTGTTTCCTGTTCAAACAACTACTGTAATATGACTGGAAAGTCATGCATAAATAGGTCGAACCCCGTGCGTGTCATCGCCAAGAATTTCTAACATCCCTTAATTAAAGGATACGGAATGTAATTAAGAAGGATTAAAATCTTAAAACACTAAGTTGACAAAAAAACTAATCAAATAATTTAGAGCTGCAATCTGTCGATATATGATCCGTAGCACTAAACCCAAGTGGATTATTAAGACTCACTGACTGATCTTTGAAACACATTGTAGAACAGAGGAACCCCACAAAACATAACTATATTCATCATTTATTTCTCAATTATGAAATGATTAAATTTGACTTGGGCCTATTGATTAAAAAGTTAAGATGTCATGCAAATAATTTCTACAAATACGATCAGAAACTGATCACTCAGAGAATTAAATTGCAAGGATGACGCTGCTTTATGATGAAATAGATTTGTATGAAATGATAACATGTAGACCGTCAATATCCGTTAAAATTAACAGCCAAAATTAGTTTCACGGTTTTTTTACAGTCTGAACTGTAAATATCCGTAAAAACGCGTTTGTTTATCTGATATGAACGGATTTTTGTACGTCATCGCTCATCACGTTGTGACGTCGTCATTTTAGCAGATATTTACAGATTCTGTGAAGGTGAACGGTAATTTTGTTTTTAACGACGTACAGTTTACAGTGAAAAGCATTGCTGATATGTCCAGTGCAGTGTGATCTCTAGCATTATGAAAGCCCACACGATACTACATGGAAGTTACAATATTACATAAAGTTGGATTTAATCGCTTTGAAATTTTCTTCTTTTCTTTGAAACCACTATTTCTGTTCATGGGGCGATAAGGATTTATAGACAAAATGTGACAAACTAAATGGCCAACATGCAATGCATACATGCACACGGAATTTACATACGAATGCAAAATCTCAGGAGAATAACATTTTACACGCCTTTCAATTTCTCTTTGTACATTGAGCCTATCGCGTAATCTTTCTGAGCCTACTACCGCCTAATTCAAATGTTGCAGAACTGTATGGCCATACATCTGGGTCAAGAAACAAAATATAAATATTTCAATAGAGCGATTTCAAAATTAATACCTAGAAAAATTTAGAATGTGTAGGCCTATGCCTAAGTTCTAACCTCGAATATTTACCAAATACACAGTTCAAGTGAGGAAATGTATTCTTGATATGGTATATTTGCCATTACTGCTAAAAGTGTAAATTTTACTTGTTATGCGTTTGTCAATAAAAAAAAAGTTAATTGTTTTATAACATAATGTACAAGAGATTAGCCCCTGATGTACACCATGCATTTTGGCTGACAAGGGGTCCATGCCGGGTATATAGGAAAGTTCGACACTAGTAAATAAAACACATATACAGCTTAAGCTATATACTGAAAATGCTAAGAAGGCTCTGGAAATCCAGCGATCTGTTGAAAACAGCGCTAAAAAGTAGCATTTTTTTCAAGGAAATAGATATATAGTGAAAAGTTGTGCAATAATGGAATTTTAGCCCATTCATGTGGAATTTTATTTCGATAATCTGCTCATCTGTGCGCATTTTTTATGCAATCTTCGATTACTTTAAACACTGAAAACGATGCGTTTACTTTTCTCGAACGAGATGCAAAATAAAAGCAAAATCAATATCTAATGCTTAGCGGAAGTTCATATGATGTTTTGTGAAACATTGGTCAGGATGGAGGACCGGCTTGTCAGCGCATGTTTCACAGAAGAACATGGACTCTCTTCTTTGTCCATGTTTGCGTTCATTGCACACACGAAAGTCACGAGTTTGATTGTCCTTCTGAGTCAGTGAAAGAAATCTTCCATTCAGTCGCTGCAGAGATACGGTTTGTGATGGCCTGCCTCTTTTCTTCGGAACGTCTGTATCTGATGGCACCAGGGGGCAATTCTTCGGTTTATGATCACACTAGACGAAATGACTTGCTAAGTCTTATTAAGTCTGATCAGATTCTTGCAAAGTCTGATCAGAACTTATTTTATTTAAGATCTTACATTTCCTGACCAGAAAGTATCAGACCTACTAAGTCTTATATTCTGCAAAATAAGATCTTTTCAGATCTTACCAGTTGATAATTGAAATTAAAAAAAGTGAACTAAAATTTAAACCTTCAAGTCCGAATATAGTGCGAAGATCAGACGACGTGAATGGTTTTAGTTGTTAAATGATATTGATGGAACATCAGTGCACTGGAAATATGTAGACAAACGCATTCAAACGACAAGATTTCTAAAAATTTACAAATAAGATCTTACAAAATCTGATTCTTACAAAATCGACTGATATTTTCTGGTCAGAACTTGTAAGATTTCCTTAGTAAGATTAGGTAAGTCATTTCGTCTAGTGCAGTAGCAAGTGACCAGTGATTTATGACAAGTTGATTTTGAGAATTGACCATGATTTAAATCCTTCGGCTGGATCAGCAACCACTTGTCATAAATCCTGCTGAAGACCAGTGGATAATGCGGAGCTGTGAATGGTCGAAAAGTGGTGCAAAGCATAGTGAAATAAACTCAAGCTGTATAGGAGATTCTTCCGTCATATATTTTCATTTCGATTTTATGCTAATATGGCATCTATATTTTTAAGAATCATTGTAATAATTATTATGATACCAAAGAATGTATGTGATATTAAGTTTTTTAGTCTGAAAAGTCTTAACTGAAGTGCATCGGTGTTTCTAAAAGCAACAATGAATTTGTCTGACTTCGCTTTCCTCGATCATAAAGACCTGCAACATGCGATCCTCATGATTATTATAGGCAGTTTAATCGTAGACTATCTTGTAGACTAGTCAGTCTAGTCCCAGCAAATTAGAACAGTGCCAAGCACAGATTTAGATTCATCTGTGCGCGCTTCGGTTTCCTAGAAAGGAAGCGTTATATGTGGCCTTAATATAGAAATGGCATATCACAGAATAAAACAACTTGCTCCTTCTTGAATGGATTATTCGTGTATCGGTTGCTATTGCAAATGGCAAACAATAAGCTGTCAGCAGGAGGACACTCGAGTCAGTGAGAGATGCGTGCGTGCTGTGATATCACTTCGCATAAACCAAGTCACACATCATATTTCTTGGCTAGCATTCGATTCAGTGTATGCACTATACAGTGAGAAATGCCGAGGAGAGGATGTCAAACATCAAGTGAACTAATTTTCGCACGCCTGCTACTTTTTTTAATAATGATCGGAAGGGCCAACATTATGGAGAAAACGTGTGGGCAATTACCTGAATTCTTCGAATCTGAAGGAATTTTGGCCATCGAAGCACTTTGCTGGAACTCACATTAATCCGCAAGCGACGCACGACTTTTTTCCTATCTCTGTAAGGTATTAGGAATTCCTTTTTGCCCACTTGATAGGTTTCTCGATGTGCCGTTGATTTCGTATTAATCACACTTCTAGCAAACCGAAGTAGATAAGCAAAATATTTAATTCTGTGTTGCCAAGAGATGACTGCTACAGAAAGTTCGAAGCTTCGGGGAATCGAAAAAATGGAAGCCTCCTGTTTGGCAAGTTTGACGAGGCCAAACTCCATACTAAAGAAACACGAGTGAATGCATTGAACAGCATGCATGCAGAATTGGCGGGACTTGACAGTGGGAATAGATGATCAATATTTACCGGACACAACGTTTATGAATAGCCATAAGATGACATTGGTAAGAATACCTAGAACAAATTGCAAGGAATAAGGCCTTACAACCTCGGTGTCAGTCCACTTTACTCGCCCATTCTAACAATCCAAACTACCGTTACTAAATTTCTTCTTCAAAGAGCTCTGACTGTAGAGAGATGGCGCACTGTCTTGCATTCAAACAACACCATCCAAAATGCACTATTCTTACAATGTGAACAATATTATTACTGATCATTTCAAAACAATTGGCCCCATTTAGAGGAATATAAGAGAAAACGAGCTTGTAGAAGAACAAAAATTGACACTCCACCGTAAAACGCAACACCGTGATCATTTAGCAGCTTTTGCTGTAGTGAATTGCGCCATCTAATAAATTCAGTTATGCTCATCCACGTCACCTTTTAAAGTAAATTTGACCACATCTGTCAACAGAATAAGTCCCTGACCGTTTTTGTGTACATGCTGTGTATACTTCTCGAACCAATCAGCGAATTATTTTTCGTAATTATTTAAGTCTCCGTCTTCCTGGCTTATATCAATCCAGCACTGATCCAGACTCATGAAATTTCTTTGCTCAAAGGTCACTGTATTACCAAGGAGCTGATAGATGCATCTACATGTAGATTGCTACACACTCACACAGCAAGTACCAATGAAAAAATATCAATTACGCAGATGAATATATTTCTAATTTAGCAATTGTGTGTAAGTAGCAAGCCCGCGACAAATTCAAGGCCAAAATGAGCAACGATGAGTCATCATGCTGACTCAGCCCCCCCTCTCGAAGGAAGGAAGGAGTTCGCCAAGGATGTGATGGGAGGAATGGGTCCGTGAGGAGGAAACCGTTCCCTCCCCCCCCCTCTGGAAGGAAGAAAGGAAGGAGGAACTGTGAGGCAAGGGTAGGAATCTAGGAATGACAGAGTTAGAAAAGGTGGGTTTTGGACGTTTTGGGATGAGAAAGGCCGTTTTTCGACATGAAGGAGGCCTCGGATGGGAAAACGGAGGGCAGATTAGGAGTCTACGTGAAATTTTGGGTTAGGAAGGAAGGAGGAGTTCGTCTGTGAGGCAAGGGTAGGAATCTCTGAAAACCGCCAGAGTTAGAAAAGGTGGGTTTTGGTCGTTTTGGTATGAGAAAGGCCATTTCTCGGCATGAAGGAGGCCTCGGATGGGAAAACGGAGGGCAGATTCGGAGTCTACGTGAAATTTTGGGTTAGGATGGTTGTTTCCAGCGGAATCGGAGAGAAAAGTTCTAACCCCCCCCCCCCTCTGGACGAGACTTCCAACTTTGGTTCTAGAGAGGGTAGAAAGTCGTGCAATAGCTCGTTTGAAAGCAAAGAGTGAGACAAATTCAGTTGAAAGCACAGTTTGACCCTATATTCCTTGGCTGAGGCTTGTGAGTGACATTGAGACTTTTGGTCATGTTACAGCACTGTCAGAGGGTTTGTTGAGTGAGAAAATGGCTGTAGCGGCTAAACGAAGCCTCGTACGTGAAAATGGACGGCGGATTTGGACTTTTTGGCCAATTTTGGGTCTAGGGAGGTTGTTTCCAGCTCAATCGGAGAGAAAAGTTCTAACCCCCCCCCTCTGGACGAGACTTCCAACTTTGGTTCTAGAGATCGTAGAAAGTCGTGTGATAGCTCGTTTGAAAGCTAAGAGTGAGAAAAATGCAGTGGAAAGCACAGTTTGGGCCCTATCTTCCTCGGCTGAGGCTTGGGAGTGACTTTAAGATTTTTGCCCATCACCGAAAAAACGAGAGTTAGAATTTTTATGAAAATGGCTCTAGCGGGTGAACGAAGCCTCGGATGGAAAAACGGAGACCAGATTTGGAATCAGCGTGCAATTCTGCATCTAGAGGGTGAGGTTCAAGTAAATCGGAGAGAAAAAGTCGAAAATTTTCTTCACACTGGGTCTCCACACGGGATTTTTTCGTGAAAATGTTCAATTGTAGCCACCTTTGGCGATGAATAGCAGAAGATTGGAAGTGAATGAAGAGCTCGGGTTTCTTTTAGGGGCAAGACCGCACTTTGTTCTCTAGGATCCTATCTTTTCAGATCTGTGGAAGGTTTCGTTTCCAAATGAGAGCATGTTTAAAATCGAATTTTTGCGCATTTCCCAAGATTTTGGAACCTTTGAAAAAACGACTCGGCTTCTGGTCATCGTAGAGAGTCGAGGGATGGCTTAAGTGAAAGGTGAGAGCGAGCAAACGTGACTGTCAAAATTTGAAGTCAATCGGAGCACTAGAACCGGAGATAGACGTGTTTAAAGGTTTGGATGATGGAGATTGCGTCATCAGTTGATTGCCACAAACTATATAAGCTGGGAACCGACAGAGACTTGTCATTAAGACGAGAGAGATTGTCAAAGGTAGGTCGTCTCTCTGAAGCTCCGATGATAGGATCGGACATTCCAAATTTCGGTGTTCCGTAGGAGACCGACTTAGAAAATTTCATTGCTGATATCAGCTAAGGCGTCAGACTTAAAGGTTGGCCAGGAGATGGCCTTCGTCTCCAGGCCATAAAAGACTCCAAAACTTTAAAGGCCTGTAACTTTGCTTCTACAAGTCCTTTTGACTTGATTCAAAAAAGATTCGATCGCTATTGATCAGACCTATATTTACCGACTACTTATAAAGTTTCATAAGTAGTACTAGATGCTGCAAAATTTAAATTCACTAGTTTTGGAGGTTTTCTGGGGTTTCCGACCCTGCTGAAGTCAATGAAGGCATGTATAAGTGTGTACAAGCCAGTATTTCCATGATACAAGCGGATTTTCACTGAAAGCGAGCATGACACGGAGAGTTTTGCTGTAATATTCCACTGACAGGGTGTTCCTTCGGGACGGCGAATGATGCCGTAGTGATAAGTGTGGCAAGGGAGTGTGTCATATTTTAGAGCGAAACCTCTGGGGCAACTCATGTTGGGCATTTGACACAGTTCTCAACGTAGCACTTTGAACGCCAATCAGTTGAGTCTTAGCTATCTTGTCATGGGTGGCATCTAAACATTTCCATTGCAAAACGCTTGTAAATCACGGCTTGCTATCAAGCTGATCAAAGCAGCGACTTACCAACCTCTTTTAAATAACTCCACCGGTTTTCATCTTTGGCTATCAAGTCATTGACGGTGCAAGTCACGGAGATTTTCGATGTAATACTTCCTATCGACGGGCGGCGATGGAATCCGCAGCGAAGAGTACCGCATGGGATATTCGGCAATTGTAATCCTTGTTAAACCTCTCTGCGTCATGTTTGCAAGTGGTTGCCTGATCGTCTCGACGTAGTGCTCTGACCGCCAGGGTGACATTTAGCCATCTGTCGAAGGTTACTTTAAAACATCTCCATTGCACTGAGTGTTAAAAACGTTGACAACCTAAGTTGATGAGAATGAGCCATGAGTTCCTTTAAGAACTGTCTCTATCACGGAGACGAAATGATGAATGGAATGAATTGGAAGGGACATTCATGCGCCACACGCAAGCACAAGCTCATTTCTCTCTTCGCTAGTGAACAAGCTCTTGTTCAAAGTAAAAATCCATATGATCGTTTGATAAAGCAGAGTTCTACCTTAGAAGAAATGAAACAATTGAAAGGAAAAATTCGCAATGATCTTTCGCTTGGCTCACCCAAACCCTATCGCGATCGCGCCATGATCTTATATCGAAGTCTCGAAACCAACTTGAAAATCACTCAACGAGGTGAAGTGGTAGGTGATGATGGTGGAGTAATTAGAGACTCAAGAGTGGAAGATTTAATTAATCATGCTGTTCGTGATCGTCGTCGTCACTTTACACCTACAGGATGGGAGTTCTTTTTAAAAAGTATGAAGAAACTCAACGTGACCATGCTTGCCGGTGGCAAGCGAAATGCATCGTACGCATGAGATAACGACGTTTTTACTTAACCGAAGACCTTTGGTTACCCTGGCTCCGCAAACTTGAATTGAAGAAATTCAATGTACAAAGGCAATTCTTGGTAGTGATACCTTACAGGAAATGGAAAATGATTCTACACCTAGGAAGAGAAAGTTGCAATGTGTAGAGAGACCTAAAAAGAGAATCAAGCAAACTTTGAAAACACCCGAGAAGTTGCCGAAGCGTGTACCAAAACCCCTTCAACACGTTATCCATCATTTGATTTTATCACAGACTTCTTGTATGAAGAAGCTATGTTGCATCCCATGTTCAGAGTTGCCAAACATTCGTGTGTCATTGAACTGCTTAAGTACATGTTGTAAAAGTGATTCATACAAGACGGCTCAAAAAAGTACCAAAAGCAGGTCTCAAACACAAACGCAAACCCTAGCAGAGAAAAAGACTGATACTTTGAGGCAAATAAACGATCCCTCTTAATAGACGATGGATGAACATCTGAAATCAATTTACTATAACCCAAAGCATTATGCAGGTTATGCTTCCGTGAAAAAGTTGTCACAAGCAAGTGGTTATTCACAGAAACAAGTGAATAGATGGTTAAAAGCTCAACCTGCATATACATTGCACACACAAGCTCGAAAACGTTATCCTACCCGTTCTTATATCGTTCATGATATTGATGAACAATGGCAAGCAGATTTGGCTGATGTTTTTTTATTAACTAAAAAGAATAAAGGCTATCGCTTTCTCCTAACTGTCATTGATTTATTTTCCCGTTATGCTTGGGTTCAACCACTCAAGACAAAGCGTGGTGAAGAAGTGGAAGAGGCTTTCCAAAATATTTTCAGTGAAGGACGCATTCCCACACGTATTCAGACTGATCAAGGGAAAAAGTTTGAAAACAGACATGTGCGTGCTTTATTTCGCGAACACAACATTGAGCTGTTTAGCGTGAAAAGTGCATACAAGGCTGCAGTGGTCGAACGCTTTAATCGTTCACTGAAAACTCGTCTATGGCGCTATTTCACTGCAAAAGTAACACAAAAGTGGACGGATTTATTACAAGATACTGTACACGCTTACAATCATTCTGTTCATCGTATGATTGGTCACAAACCTGCTGACATAACTCCAGACATGGTGGATACAATCCATGAAATCAATGCTAAACGCAAGCAACCATCACAAGGTAAACGTGACATTTAGGTTGGTGGCAAAGTTCGCATTTCCTAGGTGAAAAGCGTGTTTGCGAAAGGATATCTTCCCAATTGGACGGAAGAAATATTTACTGTCTCTTGAGGTCAACAAGAAGTTCAAGCCCACTACCTACAAGCTTCGTGATTATCATGGTGAAGAGATTGAAGGGAATTTTTAATCGTCATGAGATAACGCCCATCACCAAAGATGATGACTACATGGTTGAAAAGATACTTCGTCACCAAATGCGACAAGGGGAAAAGTGGTGCCTGGTGAAATGGGCTGGCTATCCAAATTCAATGAACAGTTGGATTCGTCATTCTGACCTTCATCGTGTTAGTCAACGTTCCTAAGCAAAGTAATGAATTGCGTAAATATAAATAAATAAATACCTATGGATCAAACTGCTACGTTTTATTCTGCCCCCTCCTATGCTAGTCATGGAGCTGGCTTTCCCGTTTATGCTGGATCGAGACGTCAAAAAGGGGGTAGTCTATTGGGTGCCGTCAAGGGTATGATGCTCCCCACCATCGCAAATGTGGGAAAATCAGCTTCAAAGGAAGCTGTAGAATTAGCAGCAGATGTAGCAAGTGATGCACTTTCAGGAAGATTACCGATTCGTGAATCGCTAAGGCGTCATGGAATACAGCGTTTGAAGAATGTCGGTAAGGCTGGCATCAGGTCTGTCATCAGTCATATCAATCCACTCTCTACTTCAGGCAAACGTAAGCGAACAGCATCTCGTATACCTCCTAGCAAACGCAGACGATGTGGACTGTTTTAATTATGGAATGTAAAACCTCATCCCTTTGCTTATTTGATAGAACACCTATACAGACGGATATCATTAGAAATTATGTATCCATTCGTTATCCACAGACAAGTATCGATTCCGGTAGTGTCATTGAGTTTTTAATACCAGGAAATGATGCTGAGTACATCGATGTAAATGATATCAATCTACATGTTAAGTTTAAGATAGTAAATAAGGACGGTACAAACCTTGACGACAAGGACAAAGTAGCCGTGAATAACTTGGCAATAGCAACGCTCTTCAAGGATGTATCATTGACCATTGGTGAAACTCAGGTTGAAGGTGGTCAACGCAGTTATCCCTATCTCGGTTATTTTTCAACAGTCATGCAGTTCCAGCCACAAGCACAAAAGAGTCACGTGGCTGTTATGGGTTGGTGTAAAGATGAAGCTGGTAAATTTGATAGTGACAAAAACAAGGGATTTGTCACTCGTGAAAAGTGGACTGCAGAAAGTAGGGTGGGTGAATTATATCGTCCCCTATACTTGGACTTTTTCCGTCAATCACGTTTCTTAATGTCAAAAGTAGACATGCGAGTTCATCTCTTGCCGAACGATCCTAAATTTGTATTGAATACTTATGGAGCAAAGACTGAATTTAAGATTGTGTTTGAAAGTGTTAGACTTTATGTGCGAGGAATGACAGTGAATCCTTCGGTGATTAATGGTCACGAGATGGGTTTGAAGAAGTATGATGTAAATCATACTGAAATCCATAGTTTCACCATTCTTCGTGCGCAAAAGAGCTTTGTTAAAGACAGTTTGTTTCCTATACAATCACCAAAAATGATCACTGTGGGATTCATTGCAAATGATGCATACAATGGTAATATATCGAAGAATCCCCTCAACTTTGAACACTTCGGTTTAAATCAAATCGGATTGTATCGTGATGCCGATTGCATTCCTGGTACTCCTTTTTGCTCAGACTTCGCTAATGGACATTGTTCTCGCTCATATCAAAATACTATGGAGACATTTAAATACTGGAATACTGATGACACCAATGGTTTGACCTATGATGAATTTGCTCAAGGTTATACGCTTTATACATTTGATTTGAAGGCAAACAATGAAGCAGATGCTTCTTATCGTCCGGGCACTGCCACGAAGGGTCTTAAACTAGAATTCTTTTTTGAAAAAGATTTGGCGAAAACAGTCAATGTACTCATCTATGCTGTGTTCGATTCCACCATTCGAATTAACAGGCTACGTGACGTTTCCGCTTCTTATACAAATTAATGAGTTGGTTATCTGATGCAGAGCTAGAGAGAGTCGTTCAAGAACATGGTAATGAACGCACTGTTGCAGCATTTCGAGGTGTGCTTTCCATTAATAATCTGCCCACAGTTTTACCAAAACCACCCTCATTCATTATCATGAATACTGATACAGCACACTTACCGGGCAAACACTGGAAAGTTTTATTTATTGATAAAAACTATTGCGGTGAAATCTTTGATTCATTGGCCTTACCAAACTGTGATTACGTTACACGCTTCATGAACCTTCATTCACGAAAATGGATTTGCAATGCTTTGGCCTATCAACATCCCTTGTCTTCAACATGTGGAGCATATGCCCTCTACTTTGTAATACAACGACTACATTATGACTCTTTACATGACATTTGTAAACATTTATCACATGATGCCCTTGTCAATGAAAAGCGCATTCGTAACTTTTATAAAAGCCTTCAATAAATATGTACGATTAAAATTTGTTTTCTTTATTATGCTTCACTGGAAAAGTAGATGATGTGATTGAATATGTTGTATTTAGTCGTCAAACATGAATAGGTAGAGATAAGAAGACATTGTTCACTTGTCACACTCATGCTTATGAGTGTTGGTTTGTTGAAGGTAAGTCATTATGCGAGGATGTATACATTCTCTATACTTGTTCCAACTTGAGGATGTAGAATGTATGACACCATATTGATCATGAAGAGCAATGAAATCTCGTCGAATAATGAATAGACGACCACCTGGAGGGATATAGTACATTGGATGATGCATGATATGTAAAGCATCGTGGAGGTTATCCATTTGAAAAGGTGATAAACTTATTTTAACTTGTCGATGAGTATCGTAAAAGGTAATGCGTCGAACCTTCCATGTAACGTGACACTGAGAAGAGAGCTTGGCAATCATGGTTAGTTTTAGACATAGAAAACTTTTGCTTAGTCTTCTCGTTTAAGCAACGCATTCATAAGAAATGGACGAAGTCATGTTAAGATTCATCATCATATTATCATTTGCAATAGTGACATTAGCGGGACGAGGATTAGATGATGCAGTTCGTCTCATCAAATCACCTATTCATGCAACAAGACCTATTGAAGATGTAATTCTCTCCGGCATAGCCGATCCTTGGCAAAATCATGCTTACAAGCTTCAGATTTTACGTCAGCGAATGGGTCATGCGTGGGAAATGGTGTTAACAGATTATGGCTTTAAGCGATCGCCTGTAGGCGGCATCGATTTGATCAATCCTGTGCGTCGCATTGCAATGGAATTAAAAAATAGCTGTCGTGTGAGCTCATCAGTGAAACGTGAAATATTTCATACCTTTGCAGATTTTAAACGTAGAAGACCAAGATATCAAGTAATATTTGGTCGTATCAACTATCGCAATATGAAAGAAGGCGGTACAAGCATACTTAGGGGAGTACATTATGTGATAAGGGCAATCACTCTTAACCAAATTCCTAGGACGACAGAAAGTGCCTACTGTGAACAGATTGAAAGCAGCAGTTCGTTATGTCATGCGACACAACGCCTAAGCAAACGACGCTTTATGTTGATACTTTAACATAGAGTTTACAGCAGTGTTTCCCAGTAATGCTCAACCTGAGCGATATGAAAATACAGCTGCCGAGTTTGAGACTGATTTAACACAGCCGATTGACTTAAATGGTGATTGGGAAGTAGCCCTGCAAGATTTGAGCTATGTGAATAATATAAGAACCATTGCAAATGAAGAGATTATATTAGGCACTGCAACGAATCAAGACTTGTACTTTCCAAAACTAGATCGAAATGATGAAGTACATACCTACAACTTGAATGAACATGCGGCAGAGTGGAATTCTATTCCTACAGTAAACACCCGTCGGGGGAAGCGAGCTGTTGATGGGATTGTAAATGGCCCTACTTTAATTATCACTGCAGATACAGACATACCCATTGCTAAAAATGCTTCACCACTGAAATGGAAACAACCTACAAACCCATCATTCCGTCATCGTTTAGAGCAATCATACTATTATATGAAAATTCAACGTCTTTTGAATGTTATGAATTATTTGGCAAAGGATCTATGGTTCTGGCAGATGGATCCAAATCTACATAAAGTTACACTCTACATTAGACCGACTACTATTTCCCATGGATTTTATGTGAGTGGACCTCTGCAAAAGATATTGAATCTTAAATCACGTTTCTTTCTACCTATCGCAAAATTCTCAGAAGTAAAAGGAGGCGGTGCCTTCCCTTTGAGAGCTGAAGTGTCCATGAAAGTATCAAAGCAGATTAAGAAATATCCACATTGGCACAGGAAAAAATTTAATATTACCCTTCATCCCCTTGATCGCATGCATGAGCGCTTTGTGCTTTTTAAATCTGGTACTGTTGATGACTTGATCAAACAGGTAAATGAAATAAATGGATTCACATCACTCGAGCGCACAATAAAGCAAGGATTGATTTCCGAAATGATTATGAGCATTCACACATTGGATTTGTTCACATCAATTCTAAATTTCGCGATTTGCTCTCTTTGAATACAGACGTCTTATGGTCACACCGTGAATGGGGGAATGTGAAAATAACATCTGAACAGCAATCCGATTGCCGAATGGTCCTCTATTTTAAACGCACAGACCCTGTTTTACGTCCCAGTCTTACATGGAAGCCAAATGAAAAGTTACCGATACCTCCAAAGCATTATAGCAATGGCTATGATGTTTGTACATACTTGAACAAGGGTGTATCAAATCTACACTCATATCATTTTGACTATGATCCTAAAGCAAGTACATTCTGTATCAGTGTACATGGTAAAACGGTCATTCACATTTCAAAAGAGTTAAAGATTTCAGGATTCAAACGCGACATATTCTACGACGAGAAGTACTGTGGCTCAACATCCTTGCTCGATATGAATATCAATCACTTTTACATTTGCACTAACTTTATCCATTCAACACAAGTTGGTGGTCAAATGGCTCCGCTTTTAAGATACAGTAGAATTCGCATATATCGGCTTCGGCTATATCGGCGGTTCGTCTATATCGGCGGTTTTTTTTGTCCCGGCAGAATTTCCTATCTTTTCCATATTATCGAGTTCGCTTATATCGGCTTCGGCTATATCGGTCCCCGACAGAAAAAATTCGTTTATAACGGCGGATTTCCTGAAAATCCTCAAGCGATGTGTTTTGCCTAGAAGAGTCACTAGAATGACAGTATATGTGGACGCGTATGGCTGTATATTCTGTTAAGACTATCCGATTCTAACTATTCTAGTGGCATGTGAAAATTTAGATCTTCTACAATTCATCTCGATCATGTTTGGGGTTTTGATCAAAATTGTAGAATCTAGCAGCCGAGGAAAGATAAGTAGGCTTGCCACTGTATCTCACTGATAATTCTCACATAATTAGTCTTTCATTCGACGTGATGATTGCATTGTTAACGCCTTCACCTACGATGTTATTGTCAGGCCTGACTTATTGACTGTTGCGTCATCAAAGGAGCACAAGCTACCGTCGAAAATATTGTTGAGTTCGATGCATGTCCTCTCTCTAGACAGAAAGCGGCTCGCCACCCCATCCATCTCTATGGCTTCGCCTGCACGTGACTCTTAGCAGCGTCTTGATTGACTTAGATTGACTGGCTGGACGGCATGGGAAATTGTTGACGGTTATGAATTCACCGCATTGCCAAGGAAAGGCGACGTGTTGCAAAGTAGGGCTATGGCGCCGAAACGCAAAAACATCGCCTTACAAGAAAAATATGACATTGTGAAGTCATACCGAGCTAACAAATCTATTGCTGAAGTAGCGCGAGAGCGCAACCTGCCACGACAAACAGTCAGCGGATTCTGTCAGAAGGACAAGTCGAATGAAATTATCTAGCTCTTCGAAAGTGGAGGCTCGACCAGCACAGGTGCAAAACGTCGTCGAAAATACAACTTTGAGGACATAGATGATCCTCTCATTCAATTCTTTAGACTTGCCCGTGACAAGAGAATCCCAATAACTGGAGAATTACTGTTAGAAAAAGCAAAACGATGCGCCGCGGAGCTTGAGCTTGAGAGCGTTGAAAAGCTGGACATGAATTGGATTATCAGATGGAAAAAGCGGCATGCCATTGTTGTGAAGAAGCTTCATGGAGAAGCCAGCTCAGTTGATGATAATGTTGTCAATGAATGGGCCAGCAGTGGATTATCTTCTCTCCTACGTGAATTTTCACCAGAGAATATTCTAAATTGCGACGAAACAGCTTTGTTTTATCGGTAAGTACTGCACTGTACTAATCATGTACAAGCATGTACAATTGTACATGCTATGTAATATGCATGTTGTACTCGTACAATGTACAAAACAAGATAAGTTCAAGTAGGCCCTACATTTTGCGCACCTGCACATTGTAGGCTTATTTGTAATCATAGGACTGTAATGGACATTAGGCCTATATGTAGCTTAACTTACATGTACATGTACTTTCTATAGCAAGCTATACTTTTTCCATTAGGCATATGTACTTTCCTACAATTAAATACACGTACTAACTGTACAGTACATGCAGGCCTTTTGAAAAATTGACTGACCTGTTTATTTGTCACAATTCAGTTCCCATATTAATCTAAAGTACGTATCATTTTATACATGTACATATCATGGTTTCATTGCTACAATAACAGTACTCTAAACATGTCATTATTGTACATGTATCTGAAGCTGTGTAGGCCTGGTGATCATCCTCTCTGTAGCCTACATAGCATATGCATGCACTGCACAATGCTTAAATACGTACATCTGTTACATGTCTTGAGTGTACAATCTTATTGAAATCAATCTGTATTCAGCTTATAAGTATAATGTAAAATATCGTGTATTGTTCACGCGTGAATATCAGCTATGAATATCACACATGCCTGCATGACACACTAGGATTTTACATACACATGCATATAATTGTACATACTGGTTATGCTTTAATGGCTACCGGTTGAAACTCAGTTCCGGTTTCATGTGATTAGCTACAAAGTACATGTACTCGTACATTAAGCATGTGTAGTACAATATAGTGCAGTACTGCACAGTATCAACTTTGTTTTATTACCGGAGTATCTAGCCTCAAATGAATTCACCCCGAATTCTGCCAGTTATAAAATTATATAAAGTAGATGTATACATAGAACTCTAAACTTTTCGAAACGCATATAAGAACACATTTACACTCACAGTTAACTAATTTCTAAAAATAAACTTGTGAGTTGTGGGGTCAGGATGAGTGCGTCAATTATACATGTACATGTGCATGTTCCTATTATTCATCGTTTTCAGATGCATACCAGATCGAACACACGTCTTCAAGGATGAAACTTATGCTGGTGGTAAACTCTCAAAAGAGAGATTAACTGTCATGGTCACTGCAAGCATGTCAGGACGGAAGTTTCCTTTATGGGTTATTGGCAAGAGCGCGAATCCGCGATGTCTCAAAGGAATCAAGTCTGTACCATGCATGTATAGGAACAACAAGAAAGCATGGATGACACCAAAGATTTTTGAAGAATTGTACGGGACCTCGATAGGACAATGAGAAAGAAGAACTCAAGCATGGTATTACTCCTTGATAGCTGCACCGCACACCCTTCCATTGACGGTCTGACCAACGTGAAACTTGTCTTCTTACCTCCAAATACAACTGCAAAGACACAACCACTCGATGCAGGCATCATCCGATGCCTGAAAGTGAACTACAGAACGGAGATAGCGAAGAAGAGATTGATAGCATTCGAAAACAATGATGAAGTGTTCCAAGTAAACGTTCTTGATGGGATGCATATGCTTGCAAAAGCATGGAATAAAGTTTCAGGTAAGTTTGATACATGTACTAAATATATTGGCACCTACCTGTACAGTGTATGAAACAACACACTTGGCAACTACATGTACATGCATAGAAATCCGATTTTTTGCTTTTGTTTAAATTAGTGGAAATTTGTTTAAATTTAATAAATCATTGTTTTATTGACCGCCGTTGACTCCGCTCTTCTCTCTATCTGATAATAGTATTGAAGTGCATTTGAGCCCACGAGCTGCAAAGAGAAGAAAAAACATGTAAATGCAATCTCAGTGTTTTACTTCTTTCGGTCAGGAGTCTTCTATGATGCGACACCTGGTGTTTTTATGGCACTAAATGTTTGAGTTTTTTAAATTTGATTTTCGTTTAAGATATGGACGGAAATGAAGTACGTCGCAATGTACCGAGGTGTTTTTTCGTTGTAGTTATATTGTTTGCTCGTTGACTGGCATTTCAATCCGAGGTTCCTGCAAGGTTCCATGTTTTTTTTCATCTATGTTTTCCTGCACGAGAGGTCGCGACTGCTTTGATTGATGCAGTTTCCCCTCTTGATGCTTGGACTGATGATAGATGTCGCAGCGAAACCTCCCCGTGGTGAGTTTACATGAATCTGTGAGTCCATATAATTGCTTGATAACTAACTTTTCTATTTTCAGAGAGTGTATTTGCCTTGCTTTATTACAGGGTTATTCAAAAAGAATGACCCTATTTCAAACCGCTATATCCTCGCAACGAAAAGGAGTATTGCATTCAAACAAAAACTCGATTGTTCCGCAAATCATGAACTTTTATTTGTTGCATTACAAGTTTTCAATATGGCCACCATGGGTGGCACGGACAAGATCTAAACGAAAAGACAGTTCATCCCATACGCTATTCAACATTACTGCTGTCACTGAGTCGATCGCTGTCCTTATCCGTTGCTTGAGATCTTGCAAATTGGTTGGCAATGGTGGAACGTACACTCGATCCTTGATGCAACCCCATAAGAAGAAGTCGCATACAGAAAGATCAGCCGGTGTCTTTGAATTTCTTACACCACCGACGCACGGTCTTCGAAGATGGGGGTTTTGTCTTGAATTCCTTACGAAAGGCACGTTGGACCATAATCACTGAGTTCGATTTCGCGAACTCGATAACACGGAAGGCCTTTTGCTGTGGAGTCACCATTTCATAACAAAAGTCTGCAATTTGTCGTGTCTCTCACCGCTATTTAACATTTGCATGTTGATGACCACTCAGATCACAGTGCGACTGAGCGAAAACGTACACAATTGTACACCAATTCACGCACCTCGATGCATCAACATGAACAATTGTGACATCGCATATAAAACTTCATGATATGCGGAACAATCGAGTCTTTGTTGGAATGCAATACTCCTTTTCGCTGCGAAGATATAGCGGTTTGAAATAGGGTCATTCTTTTTGAATAACCCTGTGTGTTTCTGTTCTGTAGTGTTGCTGGTCAGTGTATCACTGCATGTCGTAACATCATAATAATGATGGATATCTGAAAACTTTATGCTACATTTTCAGGTTTTGATCATTTGTGCGCAACTGCTCAAGCACTAGAGTTCCCGGCTGAATTTTTTTTGACAAAGTCTCCTCTCTGGGTGTGTGGACTAATGGTAGATGCAACAGTCAGATCTACAGGTCCACAGTAAGTTAATAGATTTTGCTATGCACAGAAGTGCGAACCGCACCGCATGCAAATCTCGCCAAAGTTTCCCCCAATATGTCTACAGAGCGTTAGAGATTCGAAACATTTTTTCTGGTTTTCATTCATTTTCATTATTAAGACTGATTGGGCTTGTACCTTAAAATCAAAACCTCAGTTGCTTCCATAGGGCCACGCTTGTTCTCTGGGGTATGTACAGCAAGTGAATGATGCCCTGACCATCTGTTGTATATGAATGCCACACTGCTAGCAGTTCATTCAATTCTACGAGATAACGATAAAGATAAGAAGACGTCTTGGGTGTTACTATCATCGGGTTCCGTGGTTTATTCCACTTCATCACACACAACTAAGGAATCATTGCTAATTATTGGCATAGAAAATTATTTTTCGACTTTCGGGCAGGCCACCGTTCAGAATTGAATTTTTCCTTTCAAGGAAAAATGAAAATTTAGAACTCAAGCATGGTTCACATATGCTACTATAAGTAGTAGGCACGGGAATATTTTGGCGATTATCAGGTACTACGCAAGGCAAATTTAGTTGTGAATGAAAATAACCAATTTGACTGAACAGACGTTAGTAAATGCATCTTTGTTCTCAAATCAAAAATTTTATAAATTAATGGATATAACAGCTTTTATCTCATTCTCGGAATAGGCCTGTAATCACAGATATTGAGTAACTATATCAGTTTATGATAACTTTCGAATATTCGTCAGTTCAAGTGAAAATATGTCTTTATGATGTTGCTTATGTTGATGATCATAACATAGAATAATAGACTACGTCGTAAAATTAGTAATAAGAAAGGCAGGCATTATATACATGTACATCTTAACAGCACAGGTAATTAAGCACGGCATCAACTCGGGAATAGAGGAGAATACATGTAGACCTACTATGTATGAATATGATTGATATGGAACGGTTTGGAACTTGGAAATGAAGCGTCAGGCTATTATAGGGGTACACAAACCCGTGACAACAATTCTTGGACAATAGCATGAAAAGTAGATAAAAAGTACCAACCTATAACTCTGAATCCACATCATCAGACAGCAATTCCTCTGATGCAGGTTTACCTCTTATACGCCATCGATAACCAAAATTTATCGGGGAAAATGTAGTCGAGGAATAACGGCGTATACTGAGGGTCACGCGCTTCTTATGTCAGCTACACAGTCAGAGCAACTCCTGCTTCTCGATTAAGGACAGAATAACTAAGCATAATGCACGAGCGCGTTCGAGGAAAGTGAATTCAATCTCGATATCTCGACCATTTATTAGACTTTCGAGAACTCGAGATTACAGTGCCGAGATCTCGATATTCCAGATTAGATTAGCTTATTATTTTTATACCTAACAAGTGAAAATTAATGTTTCATTGAATTGCCTGTTGGAACATTAGGTCAACTGTTGACGCAAAATGTGCTAGTGTTCCCAAACTTGCATATTATTGAAAGCCATCTGAAAGGCAATGAGTTATATAGTCTTGAAGATGCACAATGCTAAGTGACTGTACCTTTGAACTGTCTTTTAAATGACTGATAGCTGTGTTTATCCATGAATGTGTGTCATCCATGAATGCTAGCTGTGTTAAACACATGTAGGCCTACATGTTGAACACCTACTCCAAGTCAATAATTATGTCAACTTCATGCTGCATCTAAACAACTAGTTACAAAATATTGTTATTTGGAGTGGACAAGGGAATACCGACCTCCAACCCACTTTCATACTGAATACAGAAATCGTGAATTTGAAATGAATTTGCAACATATTTTGTGCGGCGGACTATTTCAAAATGAGCATTTCTATCGGACTATTGTCGGTCCCGGGAAATCACAAATAATATTTGGATCAAAGTGAAGAGAAATGTCGAGCATTGTGTTGTGTACAATCGTGCACGGTGATAACTTTGTTTTAGGTTCCTATATATTTAATGAAGCGGATTCTTTCGTATTGTAAGAGGCTTTTTACGGAATTGACTTACGTAAGCTTTGTTTATCATGTACTAAATTCCTTTTCACCGCTGCAGGATTGCTAGATTCAATTAATCGACGAAGGCAAAAGTGATTGTAGTTTCATATAGAAGACTCTAAATACAACATAAATTTTAATAAAGAGTAACACTTGTTTTCATGAATTTCATTAATTGCCGTAGTGAATACGTCTCCGAGTTTTTTTTTTATTTTTTATGATTATTGCATACTCATAGGCTGTCCATGCTTTTCAAATGCTCAACTAGTTTATTAAGCATGTTTTCACAACACTGTCGAATTGGGGAATTCTACACGTGTGTGAAGTTAGCACCGCCACTCAGCACCGCCATCTTGAAAATGGAATGTGCCAGTCAAACCAACGATCAGAATCGATCTAGATGGAGCGTGCCAGCATGTGCCACTCACTATTTTGAAAGAATTCCCCCTAGTTTAGGAGAAATCGCTGGTTGAAAGTTCGACATGGCGGTGATGTTAAGTTACCACCGCCACTAAAATTTTTTTTCCAAAATACACAATCAAAACTTACGAAACACGCACAACAGATAGAAGACCATCAAAAACATTGTGCCAGCAAGTTTCAGCACCTAAATCCCCGTACTTGCTGAGAAATTAGTCCCCGAAACCACAAAATGGCGGTGATGTGAAGTTAGCACCGCCACTGAAGTCTTTTTTTAAAATACGCAATTAAAACACGCGAGACAACTACAACTGAGAGATGACCATCAAAAACATTGTGCCAGCAAGTTTCTTCTCCTAAGACGCCGTACTTGCGGAGAAATTAGCCCCCGAAAGCTCAATGCGCTGGCGGTGATGTGAAGTTGGCACCGCCATCTTGAAAATGGAATGTGCCAGTCAAACCAACGATCAGAATCGATCTAGATGGAGCGTGCCAGCATGTGCCACTCACTATTTTGAAAGAATTCCCCCTAGTTTAGGAGAAATCGCTGGTTGAAAGTTCGACATGGCGGTGATGTGAAGTTAGCACCGCCACTAAAATTTTTTTCCAAAATACACAATCAAAACTTACGAAACACGCACAACAGATAGAAGACCATCAAAAACATTGTGCCAGCAAGTTTCAGCACCTAAATCCCCGTACTTGCTGAGAAATTAGTCCCCGAAACCACAAAATGGCGGTGATGTGAAGTTAGCACCGCCACTGAAGTCTTTTTTTAAAATACGCAATTAAAACACGCGAGACAACTACAACTGAGAGATGACCATCAAAAACATTGTGCCAGCAAGTTTCTTCTCCTAAGACGCCGTACTTGCGGAGAAATTAGCCCCCGAAAGCTCAATGCGCTGGCGGTGATGTGAAGTTGGCACCGCCATCTTGAAAATGGAATGTGCCAGTCAAACCAACGATCAGAATCGATCTAGATGGAGCGTGCCAGCATGTGCCACTCACTATTTTGAAAGAATTCCCCCTAGTTTAGGAGAAATCGCTGGTTGAAAGTTCGACATGGCGGTGATGTGAAGTTAGCACCGCCACTAAAATTTTTTTTCCAAAATACACAATCAAAACTTACGAAACACGCACAACAGATAGAAGACCATCAAAAACATTGTGCCAGCAAGTTTCAGCACCTAAATCCCCGTACTTGCTGAGAAATTAGTCCCCGAAACCACAAAATGGCGGTGGTGTGAAGTTAGCACCGCCATCTTGAAAATGGAATGTGCCAGTCAAACCAACGATCAGAATCGATCTAGATGGAGCGTGCCAGCATGTGCCACTCACTATTTTGAAAGAATTCCCCCTAGTTTAGGAGAAATCGCTGGTTGAAAGTTCGACATGGCGGTGATGTGAAGTTACCACCGCCACTAAAATTTTTTTTCCAAAATACACAATCAAAACTTACGAAACACGCACAACAGATAGAAGACCATCAAAAACATTGTGCCAGCAAGTTTCAGCACCTAAATCCCCGTACTTGCTGAGAAATTAGTCCCCGAAACCACAAAATGGCGGTGATGTGAAGTTAGCACCGCCATCTTGAAAAATGCATGTGCCAGTCAAACCAACGGTCAGGATCGAGCTAGATGGAGTGTGCCAGCATGGGCCACTCCTTTATTTCACGAAAATCCCACCACAGTCGGTGGAAAGCCAACCCGAAAGCTCAATGGCTGTGATGTGAAGTTGGCACCGCCACTGAATGTTTTTTCCAAAATTGGAACCACTCAATGGAGGTATTGTAAAATTTTCCACTTCAACATTAAACCGTTTGCTTACTGGCTATGCAGATATCAATGCAAATACGAATATCTCGACAGGTGAATACCGTCATGTGCCTGAACTGTTAACAGAAAGCTGAAGCTATTACTTTGTTCAAAACTCTGTAAGACAGTGAAGGCATTTGACGAGTATATGCAATGGCATAACTAGGAAGACTTACTTTCTTATTAAAGGCCATTGATGAATAGCATGCGATTCGTTTATGTTTCCCCGCATGAAGGAGGAGAGTTCGCGACTTACAACGGCAAAACTATTGGTAATGGTTTGAATTTTTCATTTGACCAACGACGTCCCATGATTGGTCAGTTTTCCGTTACCATATGATCAATATATCGATAAACATTTTCATTTGTTTGCCGTGGAAAATATATTCACGGCATGCGATTAATTACAGCCTGTACAACTTTAAACAAGAATGATTAAATAAATGTGTTTATGAAATAATGAAAATACTCTACGAATAGATTAGATATTGTGACTTCTAGCTAGATCATATAAAGTAGATGAGTCTCAATATCCCTTCAATTTTGAGTATGCTTGCACATCCAGTGAATCAGAAATTCTTGAAGTCAATTGAAACATTGATAGAAAACAATGTTGGCAATATCTACAATCATCATTATTAGTGTCATGATGTGCGTACATATTTATCACATTTGATGATCTTGATGAACAATTGAAGCATTAACATTAGGAGATCGAAGGGCATATTTCCAGCGTTGTCAGAATGCTTCATCGAAGAAGCATGACGCTCAATTGAGTTTGTGGTGCTTTCAAACATGGAGTAGGGATATATGGGATATCCTAATATAGTTACTCTATGCTTTCCAAAGTGCGCAATCTTTTTGGAAAGGAATTATCAAGCTACATCGTTCAAACCATAGAGTAGGTTCTAACCTACAGTGGACACAGATTCTCATAAAATTGAGGCTGGTTTTTAAACCCAATTAATTGTCTGGAAAATTTTTATCTTTTCTCTCGATCCGCACAAAATTGCGGGAATTTTTAAAATTCCACAGGTGTGTGTGTTAAACACATTTATTTAATCATTCTTGTTTTAAGTTGTACAGGCTGTAATTAATCGCATGCCGTGAATATATTTTCCACGGCAAACAAATGAAAATGTTTATCGATATATTGATCATATGGTAACCGAAAACTGACCAATCATGGGACGTCGTTGGTCAAATGAAAAATTCAAAACCATTACCAATAGTTTTGCCGTTGTAAGTCGCGAACTCTCCTCCTTCATGCGGGGAAACATAAACGAATCGCATGCTATTCATCAATGGCCTTTAATAAGAAAGTAAGTCTTCCTAGTTATGCCATTGCATATACTCGTCAAATGCCTTCACTGTCTTACAGAGTTTTGAACAAAGTAATAGCTTCAGCTTTCTGTTAACAGTTCAGGCACATGACGGTATTCACCTGTCGAGATATTCGTATTTGCATTGATATCTGCATAGCCAGTAAGCAAACGGTTTAATGTTGAAGTGGAAAATTTTACAATACCTCCATTGAGTGGTTCCAATTTTGGAAAAAACATTCAGTGGCGGTGCCAACTTCACATCACAGCCATTGAGCATTCGGGTTGGCTTTCCACCGACTGTGGTGGGATTTTCGTGAAATAAACGAGTGGCACATGCTGGCACACTCCATCTAGCTCGATCCTGACCGTTGGTTTGACTGGCACATGCATTTTTCAAGATGGCGGTGCTAACTTCACATCACCGCCATTTTGTGGTTTCGGGGACTAATTTCTCAGCAAGTACGGGGATTTAGGTGCTGAAACTTGCTGGCACAATGTTTTTGATGGTCTTCTATCTGTTGTGCGTGTTTCGTAAGTTTTGATTGTGTATTTTGGAAAAAAAATTTTAGTGGCGGTGCTAACTTCACATCACCGCCATTTTGTGGTTTCGGGGACTAATTTCTCAGCAAGTACGGGGATTTAGGTGCTGAAACTTGCTGGCACAATGTTTTTGATGGTCTTCTATCTGTTGTGCGTGTTTCGTAAGTTTTGATTGTGTATTTTGGAAAAAAAATTTTAGTGGCGGTGCTAACTTCATATCACCGCCATGTCGAACTTTCAACCAGCGATTTCTCCTAAACTAGGGGGAATTCTTTCAAAATAATGAGTGGCACATGCTGGCACGCTCCATCTAGATCGATTCTGATCGTTGGTTTGACTGGCACATTCCATTTTCAAGATGGCGGTGCCAACTTCACATCACCGCCAGCGCATTGAGCTTTCGGGGGCTAATTTCTCCGCAAGTACGGCGTCTTAGGAGAAGAAACTTGCTGGCACAATGTTTTTGATGGTCATCTCTCAGTTGTAGTTGTCTCGCGTGTTTTAATTGCGTATTTTAAAAAAAGACTTCAGTGGCGGTGCTAACTTCACATCACCGCCATTTTGTGGTTTCGGGGACTAATTTCTCAGCAAGTACGGGGATTTAGGTGCTGAAACTTGCTGGCACAATGTTTTTGATGGTCTTCTATCTGTTGTGCGTGTTTCGTAAGTTTTGATTGTGTATTTTGGAAAAAAAATTTTAGTGGCGGTGCTAACTTCACATCACCGCCATTTTGTGGTTTCGGGGACTAATTTCTCAGCAAGTACGGGGATTTAGGTGCTGAAACTTGCTGGCACAATGTTTTTGATGGTCCTCTATCTGTTGTGCGTGTTTCGTAAGTTTTGATTGTGTATTTTGGAAAAAAAATTTTAGTGGCGGTGCTAACTTCACATCACCGCCATGTCGAACTTTCAACCAGCGATTTCTCCTAAACTAGGGGGAATTCTTTCAAAATAGTGAGTGGCACATGCTGGCACGCTCCATCTAGATCGATTCTGATCGTTGGTTTGACTGGCACATTCCATTTTCAAGATGGCGGTGCCAACTTCACATCACCGCCAGCGCATTGAGCTTTCGGGGGCTAATTTCTCCGCAAGTACGGCGTCTTAGGAGAAGAAACTTGCTGGCACAATGTTTTTGATGGTCATCTCTCAGTTGTAGTTGTCTCGCGTGTTTTAATTGCGTATTTTAAAAAAAGACTTCAGTGGCGGTGCTAACTTCACATCACCGCCATTTTGTGGTTTCGGGGACTAATTTCTCAGCAAGTACGGGGATTTAGGTGCTGAAACTTGCTGGCACAATGTTTTTGATGGTCTTCTATCTGTTGTGCGTGTTTCGTAAGTTTTGATTGTGTATTTTGGAAAAAAATTTTAGTGGCGGTGCTAACTTCACATCACCGCCATGTCGAACTTTCAACCAGCGATTTCTCCTAAACTAGGGGGAATTCTTTCAAAATAGTGAGTGGCACATGCTGGCACGCTCCATCTAGATCGATTCTGATCGTTGGTTTGACTGGCACATTCCATTTTCAAGATGGCGGTGCCAACTTCACATCACCGCCAGCGCATTGAGCTTTCGGGGGCTAATTTCTCCGCAAGTACGGCGTCTTAGGAGAAGAAACTTGCTGGCACAATGTTTTTGATGGTCATCTCTCAGTTGTAGTTGTCTCGCGTGTTTTAATTGCGTATTTTAAAAAAAGACTTCAGTGGCGGTGCTAACTTCACATCACCGCCATTTTGTGGTTTCGGGGACTAATTTCTCAGCAAGTACGGGGATTTAGGTGCTGAAACTTGCTGGCACAATGTTTTTGATGGTCTTCTATCTGTTGTGCGTGTTTCGTAAGTTTTGATTGTGTATTTTGGAAAAAAAATTTTAGTGGCGGTGGTAACTTCACATCACCGCCATGTCGAACTTTCAACCAGCGATTTCTCCTAAACTAGGGGGAATTCTTTCAAAATAGTGAGTGGCACATGCTGGCACGCTCCATCTAGATCGATTCTGATCGTTGGTTTGACTGGCACATTCCATTTTCAAGATGGCGGTGCTGAGTGGCGGTGCTAACTTCACACACGTGAATTCTACCTACTTTCCACCTGCTATTTCACACAGTTTTGGTCAAGAATCCGGTAATTTGATTCATCTCCTACGCCTTTGTTTCATCTAGCTGGATACTTTGAACTTTGATAAACAAAACTGTTTTCACTTGAGATAATAAAGTATAAAATTTTGTGAAATACCATTCTTATCGCATTTATGCAAACAAGGATCGTTCTTTAATCGTAATTTAAATATTTCTATAATTAAGAAGAAAGACGGAATTATGAAATTAAATCGGCCACTGTCAGACATCAAGCCTCTTGAACACCTGTTACCATATGTAATAAATTGCGCTTCATGAGCAATTGACACGAACCTGATATAGGCCTACTTGCAATCTCGAATTCGAGATATCGGTACTTGAAAATATTGAACTCGAGATTGAATTCTTTAGTTCGAGTCGCAGTTCATCTGAATCGAAGGGCGCCACTTAGTTAGTTAGTAATCCAGTTTTAATCCGGTGATTTCCCCGTGTCCGAGGGTGGCCGGATGTACCTTATCGTGCTGCAATCGCCTTCACACCTCGTCTCCATTTCCCTCTGTCCAATACGTACTTTTTCGTCATGCCTATCCAAGACATTTCTCTTCCACTTGCGTCTTCCACATTTTCTTGGGTCTTCCTCGCTTTCTTCTACCCCCAAAATTCAGCGCTCTCCTCAAAGCACTACATTCATCCGTCATCAAAACATGGCCACACCATTTGTCCTTAATAAACTATCAACACCTTCATTCAACCCAAGCAATCGCATCAGCTCTTCACTGTTGTAAAAATGGCGCAGTGCTTTTTCGTCGGATGTGGCAGCAGCACCAATACTTAACGCACAAATAATAGCTTCTACAGATTCCCAAAAAATGTCCTTGATCAATTAATGTTGTCGGAGCACAGGATGGAAAGACTTTACTCCTAATGAGCATAGTCGAGTATGTTCTGACCACTTCGCCGAAGTAAACAAGACAAAGAATCTATGAGATGGTATGTTATCTGACCAATATTGAGCCAATCAGTCTCTATTTCGTTTGCGACCTACCGCAATCTAATGTCTCAAATGATTCCAATGACTGAATATTTTTCAGAGTGCATTCTGTCTAAAAGTGATCTTAATTCAATGATTTCGAATTAGAACAACATTTTGACTTTATCTAGAAATATCGTAAATTGAAGCCACTGCGATGCATCGAGGCATTCATACTATCTTCATTTCAGACAATATGCTACCAAATTTATGTACTTACAACTGGCAAATACTGTATGTGTACAACATGCATAATTTTTATCTTAATATTGAGTGAATAATACGTCACTTCAAAAATGGTGAACGGAGTTTGATAGCACTTCTCCTATTATGGAAGAGATACACCAATTGTAAAAAGTTGCGTGCTAAATTTAATTAATATTAGTGCAAGTACGTTTATCTTTTTTCAAATCGCATGACCCGAGAAAACACTTGATCACCTTCCATGACTTCTTATTGACAATTTTTGAAGATAATGGCTCACTGCATAGCAGCAGTCAGCGGATAAGAGTTGCAGGGTCGTGAGAAGGTTCTGCTAATTCACTATCATGTTGATGACTTGGAACTAAGTTAAATGATTCGATCTAGTAAAGCTATTATCCAAGCGATGACCAAGACAGTAGCATAGGTGGTGGTGATGATTATGACCCGCTTTTAGTCAAAAGACAAGAAAATTAGCCAAATTGTATGCGTTTCATCTCTCAAGTGATCGTCTTGAGAACGAGAGCAGTGAAACACATGTTTGCGTAAAAGTTTATTCCTTCAACACTTCGCAGACCTGTCCGCCAGATTCATCAACCATGCCAGTTATCTCAACATGCATAGTGACAAAGTGGATTCCGGACTTTAGGCATTATTCCACTATGCAGTTCTTGTCAGAAAATCCCGCTCGGTGCATCTGATGTGGGTGACACTCGTCACATGTCTATCAGTTTGCATACGATAGTCAACTGGTAATCGCATTAAGAAATTCGTCATGAATTCTCTATTCATGAATCAAACAATGTCTACAACTAACGCCGTTCGGAAGATAAATTCGAGGCGCGCGATGCATATCACAAATTTTGGTGGATGAATTCGCCAAAATCTAATGACACTACTCACTGTAGAACACTAATCGCTAAAATCTGGCTCTTATTTTCAATCATTGTTGATGTACGTCTTTTTATTAGGCGTGTTGAATTTGCACTAAAATTTCCCTGCCAAATGACAAAATTATTGAAGACAACATGAGTAAATGCCGTCGATAGCATGACTGATGCAAGGGCCAAAATAGCATATCGAAGTAATGTCAATATGTAAAAAAGGTCTGCATTTGACTATTTGACTTCGAAAAACATTGCAATTGACTTCAAGCTATTGCAATTACTTAGTCAGTGCAATTTTGGCCGCGCAGCTATTTTACAGGCTCAGCCAGTCCAATCAATTTCCATGTCTTACCACACATCATATTTCTGTTACAGGAGACTTCAAAACACTATACATGACCAAAATCTCTATTCAGTGGTTCACTTATTGTAGAGAATTTCTATCTTTTACTTATTTATGATGTTATTCATTATTTCCTTTCTTAGACATATTTATGAAACACTCGCTATCACCGACTCAGCTACTGTGATAGTCGTCAGACCAAAATTGTACTGACTGAGTTCATTTATCTTTCATGAAAGCGCAAATTTAAGAATAGTTTGAGCTTCATTTACAGGAATTGTAGCCTAGAGAATTCATTGTTCACTTCAATATGGCATCCGACTCCAAATTCTAATACATAGATGGTCCTTCAAATGAAACATAAATGATAAAATTGAAGAGTTTTCGTCTCGTCTGTGGGAAAGCAAGCAAGACTACATGTCAGCTCACTAACATAAGGAGCTGCGAGGAACCCCTGAGGAGACATTGACAAACTTGATGCTTTGATGTTGCTGAATTATCTGTTTGAGGAAATGCAGTGTAGTATATTGAACAAATTTCCTGGATTTTCGTGCCTGAATTCAGACAAAAAAATGTATACATTAAATTTAGAAATACAAACACGAATAAATATGATAGGCACTTACGAATTACTTCTGAGAATTATGCAACTCAACCGACAATTCAGAAAATCTATGTAGCTCCCTTTGACATCCACATAAAGCAACAGCATTCTACCTCTTTGATGATCGGTGCTTCTGTAAAATGCGAACATCTGAAAGATACCGAAAACAGCTGATTTACTGACCCTGACCTACTTCTCGAAGCCGCCATCGTTTAGGTACCGTTGTCATGACAGCGCGTGTCCACGAAGTTCTATTGTTCTCAATGTCAATGACCGTTATAGTCCTTTTATATTATATAGTGTCGGATTTCTATGTGTACATGTATCTAGTAATAGACCGTTTATATAGACATACTCGCTTATGTATTGGTAATTCAGAAAACCTGTAGCTGTCTCTATCATGCCGATGAATTTGTTAGAGCATGAACCGAATGTACATGTACGTCGAAAATGCCAATCAACATCTAGCGTATACGCATCATAAAGTGTCTATCAAGATGTTATCTTATTTTACAGAGATTACCGTGCAGAATTGTTTCCGCAAGGTTGGATTGCATGCCGTTGTTGAGGAGGAAACTGAAGATGTAGTGGAAGTTGAGTCTCCGGTGGCTGAGCAAGAGTCTCCCGTTCATCTGGGGAAAGCTTGCTAAGGCAGGCCTGATGCCCAAAAATATAACTTTTGAAGACTTCTTGGATGCGGATTCTAATACGGTGTCACGGGAAACCGCAACCGAGGAAAGTATCATTCAAGATCTTTCGATTGATAACGAAGAAGATGACGATGATGATTCGTCAGAACTTAAACCACCGATCTCTGTGAGTACAGGATTGGGAATGATTTCTCAACTAAGACACCTACTTCAGGTTCGTGACGTCGACATCAGTCTTTTTCAAAGCCTTGATAACATTGAATCTGTTTTGATGAACTTTTGCATAGCTGAGAGAAAACAAAAAGGCATTTTAGATTATATTAGCAAAGTATAGAAAAATTGTTATTCTTGTTGTTAAAAATTATTATTCACACCATATTTGTACTGTATTGAATCTGTTTTGATTAACTTTTCCATAGTTGAGAAAAAGCAAAGGACCATTTTGTATTAAACATTGTTATTCTTGTTGTTCAGCACTTACAGATTGTTATTCAGAGCGTGATTATAGACATATGATTTTTGTTATTCTTGTTGTGACATAGCTATGTTCTATACCGGCAAGCGGTTTTCATGTACATGTATTTTACATCGGTCTTGTCTCCTTTGATAAAGCGTTGAAATATTTTATGCATGCTCTTCTTTGTTTTGTACTTCATACAGCAGGTAAGCATGTAGGCATGAAGCTTCAATCTTCTTGATTCAAATAGCATACTCAGTTTTTGACAAACATAGTGATATCCGGTTTGCGATACTTACGTTGCAAGCATCAGTTCAGAAAGGCACAATTTTTAGACATCTATTGAATACATAGACACAATTTATTGAATAAGTCAATATATACATGTATTTAAGTATAGCAACGCAATCATTCATGAGTCAATACACGTATATACATTGTTTGATGCATGGCATGATCTCAGAGTTCGTGTAGATTTCACCAAACTACAAAAATCAGGGAGTTCGCATATATCGGCGGTTTTCGTCTGTCCCTTGAGGCGCCGATATATGCGAATTCTACTGTATATTCCTATTGACAGTGGCGACTTTGGTGTGACCATGCACAGGGAGTTCCTGAACAAGGTATACATTCCAGTCAGTGTATGACGATTATCCCATTGCAAATTTGGTATCTATGATGATAGTGGTAATCCTATTCAATTCATTGGTGGTCGTACTGTCTTAACACTTCATTTTCATCAGATAACATCAAATCATTAAATTTGTATGTTGCGTGTGGCGCAGTCAATGTCTTTTCTTTCTTGATAAGGTGGCCGTTAAGGCCGTGGTCTCATAAAGACCGTTTGGGGCATTCTCTAGTTTCATCAAGGCTTTTCACTCCTGAAAGTCAGCCTCGTTTAAGAAAGGCTCACTCTTAACCGTTTGTAGAGTGAGGTGCTTGCAGCCTTCAATCATTTGTCTCTCTTCCTCTTTTTGTTGAAACTTTCTCTCAACTTCCTTCTTCGTAGGAGTTGAGCTAGCAAGAGGTGTGAATATTTCCTCTGTGTCGGACATGGCTATGATAGTGAAATGCAAGGCACTCTTCTTTATATATGAGAATGATGCATTGTGATTGATAAATGGCTGTCGTCCAATGAGAGAACGCGAAGCAGGGAGAGAGAATCTATATAAGTGCGGTGCAATGACCATTTCCTCATAATATCATTAAAATGAATACACCACCGAATACCTATGCCCTACTCATGCCCAATGCCCCATGCAAGAGGCAAGTGAAAACTATTTACGATGGTGAGGTCGAGCCGCTACAGTTGGATGAGGAAACCATCATCATTTCCGACGATGAAATAGTGAGCAATGAAGAGGACAGTACTGATACAATCAGGGCTGCCTTCCTGAGTGTGTCTCCAAAGGACGTTATGATGGAGCGGTGTGTTGAGACTCTCCGGAGCTGGCTAGACCTCTTCTCTCCTTCTAGTCATCCCCGCAATCAAGAAGAGTTTGACTTGGTAGGCGTGATGCACCGTCTTATTACAAAGCGTATTGCTTTTATTTCTTTTTAATAAATGTGTATCATGACAGTGTTGTTTTTCCTTCATATAAACTACATGGTTTCGAAATGATCATTGAGTAAGCATATAGTCGATTGGGAGCTATTGTTAGAATAAGATATCCTATCATCTAGACACTTAACATAGTTACTAGAAATCATTCAACATATGAAAAATGATTTTAGGTGAATCAATTGAAGCAACGTTATCTGAGAATGAGCCATGAGTTCTGCTTGTCTCTATCATTGAGGCTAAATGATGAAGGGATGAAATGGGAGGTCACTCTCACACAACTCGTATACAAAATCATTTTCTATGTTCTCTAATGGTGCGATCCCTTTTGATAGAAAAGTAGACCGATAATAAATGTGTTAACTAACCCCAGATCTTATATCTAAATTCCTACATTTATTTCCATTTCTAGATAAATACATTGCGAAACAAAGACATGTAGTATGTAGGTTTATTTATAATTGAAGCACATATACTTTTTAGCGAGGAAAAGTCAGGCAGAATAACCTCTAAGTCATTGTACACTTTGTAGCACCTTGGTCGTTTTGGGGCATCGGGCGCTCTTCTCACGCGCGTTGTTTTTGGTGTAAAATCGCCATTACACCACACAACTTGCTCAATCTTGCCTTTATCACAAGTCTCCTTCAGATCGCACTCTTCATCCCACTCGTCAACCACTTCAAATATATTGTTGAAGATCTCTAAGGCGGGAGATGTACCTTCCATCATGAGAGAGATGAGAATGAGAAGTGTTTCAATTTTCTGACTTTTATATGTTTTTCAACGATGAATTCCTCAACAACCAATCAGAATGATTCTAATTTAGATGAAGACTACATTATCACTTTATCAACCTGTGTTGCAGTAATAACTTTTGTACAACTTGATAAACTTTCTGACTACGTTCACAAGAGCGTGTTTACTACTGAAGAGAGAAGTTTGGTGTGTTGCGTGTGGCGCATGAATGTCCCTTCCAATTCATTCCATTTCATCATTTATTCTTCCCTCTGCATTCCATATCCGAAGATATGTGGCGGGCTTGGGACCGCTTTAGCTGCATTAGAAGGTAGCCCTTAAGAGGGCTCATGGGACGTTCCCGACGAAGGGTGATGAAAGAATGTGTTGTATGTATGAAAGTTGATCTTATGTTTATAAAAAGACAATCATCTAACTTGGGTGGGACTGGCCGATCCTGCTGAGAGAGACTCTTAATCTCTCTATGTCAGCGGCATCGACCTCCTCTACTACCACCCGACTGTCAGAGGGCGGTATATACCCCCACTCTGTTGAATCGGTATCATCATCGGCAGCCGATGAACCAATTCGAGCAAGATTGTTCCACAATCTCTCTTGCTCTTCCATCTGCAAAAACTCTGAAATAATTTTCTTCGCTTTAGCCGAGGCTTGTCAGGAGAGCTGACTAGCGTGTTTGTCGTCTGCATGATGGAGTATAAAATGAAGTTGGGAAAGAAGACGCGGTTTACATACCCAGTGAGTACAAAGCCATGATTCAGACCTTCCTTATTTCGCCATGCGTTTGACATGACAACAGCAGTTTTACCATTTATGGGCATCGGCAGTCACCATGCTTTCAGTAACCAACTCCCAACACAAAGACTGGTTACCCTATGACGCGAAAAGGTTTGACGTCAATGCCTGAAGTAACCCTCTCATTTTTACCAAGTTACAATGACAAACGATAGACGTTGCCAACCCTGAGTTACTGAGGGTAGACGAAATTTCACAAAGGCCTGATAGCAGAAGCCATAGCGACTTGATAGCAAGTGTTTAGGTGTTAAGCTCTTGAATCCGTTACAGGCATTACTCAGAGGGGATCTTATCCCAGCTCCAAGACCTCGACCCGCAAATCCAACCTCGGGCGGACAGAGCGTGTGTCATGTCACTGTGTTGGTATCCGGGCCCCGATTTTGACACAAAAACCGGTGGAGTTATTTACAAGAGGTTGGCAAGTCGTTGCTTTGACCAGCTTGATAGCAAGCCGTGATTTACAAGCGTTTTGCAATGGAGATGTTTAGATGCCACCCATGACAAGATAGCTAAGACTCAACCGATTGGCGTTCAAAGTGCTACGTTGAGAACTGTGTCAAATGCCCAACATGAGTTGCCCCAGAGGTTTCGCTCTAAAATATGACACACTCCCTTGCCACACTTATCACTACGGCATCATTCGCCGTCCCGAAGGAACACCCTGTCAGTGGAATATTACAGCAAAACTCTCCGTGTCATGCTCGCTTTCAGTGAAAATCCGCTTGTATCATGTAAAGACTGGCTCAGACATCATTACAAATCCTTTAGTTGACTTCAACAGGGTCGAAAACCCCAGAAAACCTCCAAAACTAGTGAATTTAAATTTTGCAGCATCTAGTACTACTTATGAAACTTTATAAGTAGTCGGTAAATATAGGTCTGATCAATAGCGATCGAATCTTTTTTGAATCAAGTCAAAAGGACTTGTAGAAGCAAAGTTACAGGCCTTTAAAGTTTTGGAGTCTTTTATGGCCTGGAGACGAAGGCCATCTCCTGGCTAACCTTTAAGTCTGACGCCTTAGCTGATATCAGCAATGAAATTTTCTAAGTCGGTCTCCTACGGAACACCGAAATTTGGAATGTCCGATCCTATCATCGGAGCTTCAGAGAGACGACCTACCTTTGACAATCTCTCTCGTCTTAATGACAAGTCTCTGTCGGTTCCCAGCTTATATAGTTTGTGGCAATCAACTGATGACGCAATCTCCATCATCCAAACCTTTAAACACGTCTATCTCCGGTTCTAGTGCTCCGATTGACTTCAAATTTTGACAGTCACGTTTGCTCGCTCTCACCTTTCATTTAAGCCATCCCTCGACTCTCTACGATGACCAGAAGCCGAGTCGTTTTTTCAAAGGTTCCAAAATCTTGGGAAATGCGCAAAAATTCGATTTTAAACATGCTCTCATTTGGAAACGAAACCTTCCACAGATCTGAAAAGATAGGATCCTAGAGAACAAAGTGCGGTCTTGCCCCTAAAAGAAACCCGAGCTCTTCATTCACTTCCAATCTTCTGCTATTCATCGCCAAAGGTGGCTACAATTGAACATTTTCACGAAAAAATCCCGTGTGGAGACCCAGTGTGAAGAAAATTTTCGACTTTTTCTCTCCGATTTACTTGAACCTCACCCTCTAGATGCAGAATTGCACGCTGATTCCAAATCTGGTCTCCGTTTTTCCATCCGAGGCTTCGTTCACCCGCTAGAGCCATTTTCATAAAAATTCTAACTCTCGTTTTTTCGGTGATGGGCAAAAATCTTAAAGTCACTCCCAAGCCTCAGCCGAGGAAGATAGGGCCCAAACTGTGCTTTCCACTGCATTTTTCTCACTCTTAGCTTTCAAACGAGCTATCACACGACTTTCTACGATCTCTACAACCAAAGTTGGAAGTCTCGTCCAGAGGGGGGGGGGTCAGAACTTTTTCTCTCCGATTGAGCTGGAAACAACCATCCTAACACAACATTTCACGTAAACTCCGAATCTGCCCTCCGTTTTCCCATCCGAGGCCTCCTTCATGCCGAAAAATGGCCTTTCTCATCCCAAAACGACCAAAACCCACCGTTTTCTAACTCTGGCGGTTTTCAGAGATTCCTGCCATTTCCTCTCTAAACCCAGAAAGATAGGGCCAAGCTGAGCTTTTCACTGCATTTTTCTCGCTCTTAGCTTTCAAATGAGCTATTGCACGACTTTCTACGATCTCTAGAACCAAAGTTAGAAGTCTGGCAGGAGGGGGGGGGACGTCCCAAAAATTTTTTCTCTCCGATTCCGCTGGAAACAACCATCCTAACCCAAAATTTCACGTAGACTCCGAATCTGCCCTCCGTTTTCCCATCCGAGGCCTCTTTCATGCCGAAAAATGGCCTCTCTCATACCAAAACGACCAAAACTCACCTTTTCTAACTCGGGCGGTTTTCAGAGATTCCCACCCTTGCCTCACAGGCGAACTCCTCCTTCCTTCCTAACCCAAAATTTCACGTAAACTCCGAATCTGCCCTCCGTTTTCCCATCCGAGGCCTCTTTCATGCCGAAACACGACCTTTCTCGTCCCAAAACATCCGAAACCCACCTTTTCTAACTCTGTCATTCCTAGATTCCTACCCTTGCCTTACAGTTCCTCCTTCCTTCCTTCCAGAGGGGGGGTAGGGAACGCTTTCCTCCTCACGGACCCATTCCTCCCAACAAATCCTTCGCCATCTCCTTCCTACCTTCCAGAGGGGGAGGCTGAGTCGGCATGATGACTCATTGTTGCACATTTTGCACTTGATTCTGTCACGGGCTTACTACTTGTGTAGAAAAAGATGACTGAAACACGCAAAACTTTCTAAATATAGCAGCTTGTGATGCTTCCTTAACGTTGTTTTAAACCTGTTTTCTACCACTAACGAGCGAATCTATTACAACATCTTTTGATCGAATATTTATTTGCTTAACATGAAATACAGAAGATTCATTTCCAAAAATTTTTGGTAAAAGGACTTTTGCATATGTATTCTATGTATGTATGTAACAGGTATATCCCCTACATGTGTTCCATTAATGCATGTCTTCAAATGAAGTATGCTGCTCACATTTCATAAGAGAATGAAGTTTTCTCATGAATGATACATTATAACAGAAACAATCAATGCTAAGTATTATACGTTAAGCAAGACTGTCCGCGTCTGCTTCGCAGTGAAATTCTCGAAGGACCCAAAATTCTCACATAAACGAGTTTATATTCCAAACTTTCTGAAAACTATGTAAACAAGATCAATTCTTGACTTTGCATTTCATATTATTGCAAACATCATTGATACATCATTCACTTTTTAATTGAATGTCTTCTACTTCCATTGATACTGATAATGCAAACATGATAGGTAAAAATTCTTCCGTCATAAATTCGTGATTATGACAAGTAAAATCTTATTACTGATCAAGTCGAAGGATTCAATCACTTGTCATACCACTAGTTACTAGTCAAAATTTACTGATCAAAATAAACTTGTCAACTGAACATGTCGAAGAATTAAAATAACTTGTTACTTTTCACTTCTTACTTATAGTCATAGCGCATGATCAGTGACCGAAGAATTGCCCCAGATCTTCAATGAGTTCTTCTCTGAAGTTCAATAATGTCATCTTTTTGTCGCGGTCACTAGTGCTGTTCATGCGTTTGAGAATCCAGGCGCTTGTAATGCAGCTTTCCGAAACCGAGATGAACACTTTCTTCCACCATTTCATTGATTTTCGTGAACTGTCATCATATTTGTTCAATTGATCGTGGAGGTCGACTACAGACATACATGTATGCGTGTTGTAGTCATCAATAACCGCGGGTTTGGCAACAGGAGCTGGACGACCTCGCAAGTCAACAGTCACAGTTTCGCTTCCTCTGCTGTATGAACTTATCACAAGAAAGAGAAATGCTGAAAAGTCTCCTGGGCGCATTCCTCGAACGTTCTAGGTATTCCTGTGGAATACCGACGCGATTCAACTGAGTGGTTCCAGTGTAATGAAATCTTTTTTCGTATAGATTTTCAACCAAAGCCACACAGGGTTGGTCACCGGGTTTCATCCACCCGCCCGGCCACGGGTGAAATTGACAAGGAAAAACCCGCGGGTTTGATGATCAACTAAAAACATAAATTTATCAGAAAAATCAGCCTACTGATTACATCTTCATTAATAATCAAAAACAAATAACAAAGAAAAATCACAAGTCAAAATAGGTTCTTCTAATTGAAGCATGTCATCGTCTCTTCTTAATGAAGAGGCGCGAGAGGGTCACCAGCCGTCCGACTTTCTCAATCCCCAATCGGTCTCTTAGCTTGGATTGAATCAAGCCAGCTGTCGAGAATACTCGCTCAATACCCCGCGGACGATGGCGGGATAGCATAGATCGTGTTCAACAGGAACCCAAATTTCTTGGTCCCATCACCTTTGCCGACCTGGTAAACCTGGTAAATAAAATATAGTGACATGCACGCATGTATGATTATGCATTCAATAATTGAAGTATGTAAAATGCATTACATTACAGGCCTATTCGGGCTGACCACACATTGAGAGCCACATTCTATGTTGAGAGCTTAACGTGAGATATTCACGCGGTCGTGTTTCTACCGTTCTTCACTAGGGTTTCCAATCCCGGGATCTCGGGATCTCGACCCTATTTCCGAGATTAAAAATCCCGGGATTACGTCTTCGAGATCTCCGGGAGGAATTTCGAGCTACTTGAAAAATTGGACCAGACTTCTGAGTGATATAGTGAGGAAATCAAGGGCCTTTTTGAAAATAACATTTTTTTCATGTTTTGATTTTGATAAATAGCCAACGTGCTATGTTAGCCGAGCCAGCTGGTTAGAGATGATTGCATTACAGGATATTTATGCCATTTCAGCAAATCTGAGTCATCGATTATGGCTTGGCGACTGGCTATCCGGTGTGTTCACAGTACTTCCAAGATATCCGACATTATTAAGCACGCACTCTATCTAGAGATTCAAATCAAATTTTCAAAAGTGAAACAGCAGTGTTTCTGAGTGACTGAAGTCGTAAAGTCGTAGTGACAGTACCCGCGTGCTCTAGTTCTTGATTAGTGTAAGCTTCGATCTTACAACGGTCGAATGTTATTGTAATTGTTTCGACAAAATTACGGTCGAGACTGAGTGATGACACAATGTAGTGTCTTACCTTCGACAATATTTTTTGCGAGTTGACTGGTTTCACGTGCATGTTTGTTTAGTTCAAGTTATGAGAGATATACATGTTACAAGCAGGTAACGTCTTTTGAAATATTCATTGAAAATTTATGATATGAAAATTTTACATAAATCTCGATCCAGATCCCGGGACTCAGATTATCCAGTCTCGAAAATCCCGTGATTACAATTACTTTTAGTACAGCATAACAGTTGCAAGCTTCATGTTGCTTATGACAATAATGTGTGTACTATGAATTCGATTTTTGATAAGCAAGCTGAAGGTGCCAGTCTAATCAATCTCAATATCTTATGTATCTCAAGATAATACTATTATATTGTACTAGTTCTTTTTGTTTAAAAGAATAGACTTTCAGTATCAAAATTAGAATTACATTTTTGTTGTTTGCCGTTTGTTAGTAGATTGATTAGGTTACAGTGAGCAAAAATTTTGTCAGAATGCTTTTGATAAAACTTTAATTCACAAATAGCGTTTAATATTGATGGTTTCAAGTCCCTATTCATATGCAGACAAAATTCACCTTAAAGTCAATGACAATCAATATACAATAACCAAACTAGAAATATTCACGAAAGTCAGCTACAAAATGACATCGACAAACATAATTTTCACTTTGTCATAGGCATGTTTAATAATGCTCATCGAAATTTGATGTGTGACATGAATGCAGTAGTGCATCTGATTGCTTAATGCTTGTAACTTTGTTAGTGGACCAGCTGTCCTAAAGTACAGTTGCTAAACACATGACAGAGAAATTCAAGACTTCGGGAAACTGCTATTGAATTCTAACTTATCAAAATCACTATGAAAATCAATGCTGCAAAGGAAAGTAAGCCGAAACAATTGAGTGAGTTCCTGAAGCATTCATTGCAATTCATAAACACACTCATGTATTCAGCTGTCGCTGCAAGGACAAACATTTTCATCAAAATGCGAAAACTATGGAAGGCAATTTTATTTGGGGAATGTTTCACATCTGTTAAAGCAAATTTCGCATTTGTCACATGTATATCTTTGCAGAAAACAATGTCGCCTAACGGATGATCCCATGCTGCTTAATGACTGTGAGCCATACAAGTATGATTTGTTGCTTTGTGTCGCGATCATTCACTTTCCGAAATGAATGAGAGTCCAAATTTAGATAAATGGCATCGGGTACTGGATTTTCTGTCAGTAGCATAGATATGAGAATTCGGATGGGAGTGCTTGGTTTGAGACAACTGTCCAATCATTGATAGCTACAAGTCGATGATTGTTCAAGTTTATTGCTCTTGTACCATTTATCACAGCCTTCGACAATCCCATCTCTTTCATGTTCAAATCTAAGATCTACATTCTTGCCAATCTCGAATTGACGATATCCATTTTTTAAAGGATGGGAGAAATCTTAACTCGCTTGCAAACGCCATCTCCCGAGATGGATGACTCCACCAATCGTGAAATGTGGCAGCGAATTGTTGAAAATAGCATGGTGGGGATTGGAGTGTTTTCACACGCAGCTATATGCGATATTGATTCAGGAAAAATTTTTGCTTGTGCTCCAAAAGAGTTTGACCCACCAGTATCGGAGATAAAGCAATTGGCTTCTGCCGTTTTGGATCCAAGTCAGCTATCAGCCTCTGGCATTAAAGTGAGTCCTTTTCAATCGTAATAAATGAAGCAAGTATTCGAGCTACTTCGTGCACATCAATTTCTTTACTTAAAAGGCTTAGACCCATTTCATTTTCAGTCGCTGAAAGTAATATCTTGAAGTTATCTAAAATCAAACATATGTAGTGTGCACAGCGTACTTGCATTATACCTGCTGGAGTGTCTTGTCTGCTCTCGCTAGCTAGCTAGCAGACCAATTTGATCACTACTGTTTTTAGATGCTAATCACCACGCACGCTTTCTCGTATTTTCATGTACGTTTGGTGTGACGATGCAGACGATTTGAACTTCAAATCTAAAATCAGTGACTAATGGAAAATTTGGCAAAACAAAATGAAATATAAGTGAGCCATGTCAAATGTCTGTTCAAATTTGCTGAACGATTTCAAAAGTTTTGAATTGAAGAGTTTCCTCATCATTAAGACATTTCTGTAAACAGAGGAAAATCATCGAGGAGTAACTAACTTAGCTATGCAATCATAGAAATAACCACACAGTTCATAGAAATATCGTTGCTTGATTAATCTCGGTATTAAAGACAAAGTTCCATGGCAAAGCTCCATAATCCACCAATTTCACTTTCAGCAAAATTAAAAAGTAGTAAATATCGAAATACTTGAAATATAGGGTATTCGCATCTTCATGTGGAAAGTATTTTTTTCTGCTGTACCTGATAATGATTGTCACTCTTGTAGTTGGGATAAGCTAATAATACCTGGGTAAACATATGTACATGCGCAAGTTTTAAAAATTTTGTCGATCTCCATCGTTTAACGACCGGGGGCGTGCGATGGGTTTGCAGGTTCACTGTCTCAATTTTAGGTTGTTGTTGTTTTACTCGGCTCCGTCCTGCGGATTGGAAGCTTCATATCAAGACAATATGAAACGACACACCCGGTAAGCAAATACATGGCTACTGCTAGCGAGGAGTAGCCCGAGGAGGAGATGACCATTCCGATACCACCAGGGTGCTAGCATACCCAAGACAAAGTTGTTCATGCAGGTTGAACAGCATTGGCCGGTGGAGGCAGCACTTTACTTCCGAAGAAGGGCGGCGTCCATAGCAATTTTTGGTTCTATTTTTGAAGCGACCAGCATCGTTTTATAGACCATCTATTATCCACTGACTCAAAGGTTGCATAAAACCAATGTATGCGAGATAATAGATCTTCTTCTACTTTGAGAAAATGTTACATGGTTTCAATGTAAATAAGATAATAATAGTAATAAATGTTTATATTTTCCAAATAGAAATCAAAATTACAAGTCACAAGTAATAAGTCGATACAAGTCATCAACGCATAGCATCACTATTGTAGAAAGATACACAGTAAGCAACAAAAGGAGTTCTCCGGTGTGCACTTCTAGTAGTAGGGAAGAGAAACCTGCTTGTCCGCTTCGATCTCTGCGGTAAAAGTCGATGGAGGATGTGTTTTGGAGAAAGGGTTGAACGAAATAGTTTCATTGTCTGCTTATGTCGACGAAGGTCTAAAGAGGGAAGGCATGCGTAGGTACAATCAGACCCACATAACAGTCGATGAAAACGTTTTGAACTTTACACAAACGTAACTTATCGTTGGTAGAAATGTTCGTGAACAAGAGGTTGGTGTATTCTAGAGACATCCTTACAGTTGAGTTGTAAATACGTCTAAAGTCGTTCTTCGTTACAAAACTTCTCAGCTTACTCAAACCATAAAGTCTCCTTGAAGCCGATGATATCACGTTATCAAAGTGTAGTCTCCATGACAAAGTCGAACAAAAAGTGACACCCAGAAGTTTGAGTGAGGAGACTTGCTGATCACTATTTAGAACAATTGGACTTGAGGAATTTCTGTTACTGACACACATGTTCTGTACTTGGATATGTTAAGAATGAGGTCCATATCTTTACACCAATCAACAAATCTTTGATGCTGGGAAATTACATGTGGGTTGTCACCATCCGCATATAATGGGAAACATCAAGTACTTCATGATGTTTCAAAATCAGCAAACTTTATGAGAAGATTATCACTGCTAAGCGATTCAAAGGATCCCATTGCTATAGAAAACAAGTACGGACCAATCAATGTTCCTTGAGGGATTCCTGACGTAGCACATACCATATCACTTAAGGCATTATCGCTGCAGACATACTGGTATGTGTCTGAAAGGTAGTTTGCCACCCAATCAATAAATAGACTTGGAATTTGCGTTTCCATGAGACGTTTTACAATCAAGTCAGATCTTATTTTATCGAAAGCTAAATAAAATTAAATCAATTAAATGCATTGTAGTTGTAAAATGTACTACATTGTCTTCGAGGTGCATTAATAATGCTCTTAGTGAGCTCAAACAGCGAAAGCGCAGCCCAGTTTGACGTCTTGACGTCATAATAATTTGTTGAGCGCATAGAGCAAGTGTATTATATTATATACCTATGGTTGAACCTCAATAATATTATTGTCTATGCATTTAGCTGGCAATTATGGAATTATTCTGGAATTATGCAACGCCGCGTATTCAACCATGCAGTCTCCCCCTCGAGAAAGCTATCAATCGTCAGCTGCTTTCAAACAATAGCTAGGTTTTTATTGGCGGTTGTTTCTCGGTGAGAATGACAGGGAAATACTACCAGAAAATTTCATCTTCATCAGCTAACTAATAATGGTAAATTTTACAGCAATGATCGGTGCTGATTCAAACTTGAGCAGCTTCAGAAAATATGGCCAGTGCTTAGAGCACAGCGATGTCTACTACGATATTTTTGAAAAAAATGAAATGGGCAGTCACCAAATAATTCAATGACATTGTTGCCGACCGCCCGTGGATATTATGTCTGGTACTTGAATGTAATTTATTTGTAGCCATTCCTTCACCAAAATTTCTCATGAATCTTTATGAGACTTTTCTCTTATCTCATGAAATTTCATGCGAATTTGAAACGTTTTCGCATAAAACATCCCATCAAATTTTATATAAAAATCTCATTAAAAATTTAGTGTTGCTTTTTCATATTTCTGAATTTATTTTTCTGGTATTCAGTTATTGAGGATTTAACAGCCTCGCCACGTTGCCCACAGCTTTCACACACCATGTCCATAATACATTCGTAATATTTAACCATTACTTATCATGATAAAACATTGAACTGTGACTGTATGTATGTCTGTTTTCAACATCCTACACAGTCATGCTCACTGTAAAATCAAACTATTTATGCATCATTTCGAAAAAGGCTGTTGCAGATCCCTGCGACATTTCCATGTTTTTGTTTTCTATCCTTTATAGACTAAACGTAGAGTTACCTACTGAATAAGTTTTCTAATAACTCTTTCCTTTCGCGACTAGCATGCATACCTTCCTACTTATACAACTATTGCAAGTAAAACTACCTAAATCAGATAATTCTTTTCACAAAAACCTTACGAATGCTCATGATCTTCCCGTGAGCGCATCATGAGATATTATCCTCATGAATTATCTCATTACAACTCAATATATTCTCATCAAAGAATCATGAGTTAAATATTTTCTTATGAGAATATCATGAGTCTCATGATTATCTCATGGGCTCTCATAAAAATATCATGATTCTGCATTAAAGTTCATGACTTCTCATGAAACATTTTCGTGAGGGTTGATATCATTTCTTACTTCAGCAAGTTACCGGTAATTAGGTTACTTCTCGACGTCAATAATGGAAAAATTACCAATAGCTTGCATTACTGTGGTAGAATGAGAGAAAGCCATCCCTTAACCAGTGAAACATACTGGAGAACAGACTTAGGCCTACTGAACGCATTAGTTTACACAAAGGTTGAATCTGGGTCCAATTTTCGGGTGGGAATTCTAGTTATAACCAGAAAAGTGCATGAAAGTAGAATTTCACACATGTTTTCGAAAATCTGCATGAAATGAAAATATTTTGAATCCCAAGAAAGTTTTGAGTCCTCACGCACACTGCGCTAGGTACTCTTAGATTCGCTTCTGGCAAGATCTTTGATAAGAAAGGTGCAATAGTAAATAGTCAAAATAAAATAAGCAATAGTAGGACTAGTCTATTTCAATATTACGTGCGCACCTGCGTAACTTCGAGATTCGATTCGAAGTTGTGATCCGAAAAACCATAAAATCAAAAAAGCTAAAGTTGGGCTATGAAAATTTTCAATGATTCGATAAATTCTCGACTCTGAATTTACAGATTCGCAGGTCCCTAACTTTACCTTATGATGCTTGATCATCACTAAAAGTGATTGAGGTCGCTAAGTAAGAGTTAGTCGAATCAAGGCTTCGGACTCGGCCGATCTTTTTGACCGAGTTCGGTTAATCAGCTGATTCGCAGGCTTGTATCCTACAAAGGCTATGAGACAGACCTTTCCGGAATATCTGTGTAGTACTACTGATTTACTTAAAAATACATCAACAAGTTTTTCTCGATCTATATTGACGTAAAATAATAATTTGCGAACCTGTCACTCGTCGTCAGGCTCGAGAGTGAGACAATGTGACAAGCAAGGACAACTGTCAACAGATGTAATTATCTGTCAAACATAGATAATCTGCACAGACAACAGAATTAGATTGTTTAAGCGTATCACTTTGCTAGAAGTGCAAACTGATTCAAAACGATGGAACATGCAGGAACCTACTAAGTGGGCAAAAAGAAATTTTTAGGACCTTACAGAGATAGGAAAAATAGTCGTGCGTCGCATTGCTGTGAATTCCTTCAAAATGCTCCAATCGCTACGATTCCTTCACATTTGAAGAATTCAGATCATTGCGCAAAAGTTTTCTCGATAATGTTGGGCCCTCCGATCATTATTAAAAAAAGGTTGGCAGGCGCAGGAAAAAACGTTCACAAACTTCTTTGTGGAACTTGACATCGTCTGGGTCTCTTTGATGTGTGATCCGGTTGATAACAGTCACTGAAACTTCTCACAATTTAGCGTGTTTAACGTTGAACTGGCTGCTCATTTTTCGATTGCTATGGTATTATGTCAGCAGATTGTGCCATTTCATTAACGGTACATGTTCCGATGTTTCCTCTCTAGTCAAACAGAAGAAGAGATGACCTGTCTAATTCAGTGGCACTGACAGTAGATAGCCATAGATATTTACGAGCCATGCAGCTAAAATAATAGACATGTCAGTGCAGAATACTTCTCCATGCATGGTCAATCTTCACTTCATCACCTTTCTTCCAGTTTCACCGGTATAGACTGGATCGCAATCAGCACATATTTTTGCTTGTAGATTACCCCTAAAGCTTGTAATTCTGGAAATTACAAAAATCATATGATGATGACAATTCCTTATTGTTCCTGGCAGAAGTGAGAACATCGACAATGTGGCAAGAAAACTGGGATTGAAGTGAGGTCAGAGAGGAAGAACCTTAGGATCAATATTGTCAAGACCAAAGTTGGAGGAATTTCCCGAATTACATGCTTCAGGGGTAATCTGCAAGCAAGAATGCATGTGCTGTTGCGATCGAGAAACTGGAAGAAAGGCGATAACAAGGAAGAAGGAGCATGAGAAAGGCGTGAAAGACGTCATTACTATATCAGCAATCGCAGAACGCAGTCACGTAGAAGGACATCGGATCAATTTTGACAATTCTCATGTGATTGACAGAGAGAAGAATTGGATGCGACGACAAATTGAGGAAAGTGTCTACATCATGAAGAACACGACATTCAATAGAGATGATGGAGTGAAGATAGACCATGCATGGAGAAGTATTCTGCAGTAATATGTCTATTGCTTTAGCTATGTGGCTCGTAGATATCTATGACTGTCTACTGTCAGTGCAGATTAGCTATGAGCTGTGTTTGACAGATATTTACATCTGCTGACAGTTGTCCTTGCTTGTCACATTGTCTCACCCTCGTGCCTGACGACGAGTGACAGGTTCACTCGAAAGCTCGGAAATTATTATTTTACGTCAATATAGATCGAGAAAAACTTGTCGAAGTATTTTTAAGTAAACTCATTGGAAGTTCTCGAAGAAGATGGAAATCAAAAATATGTAATCCTACATCTCAAAAACTCTTGCAACAAGCAGGCCTACGTCCTGATTCAAGGAAGCAAGACTCAAGCAGTGTATCTAGTTAAGAAAAAAGATTGTTTTGTGCATCAATATGCCATCTGATCGTTTGATAGTACTCAGACTTTTTCATGATCTCTCAAAAGTTGAAAAAAATTATAGATATCTTTCATGTAGGTTTTTGCACTTAACTTCTATTACTTTTGGACCAGACACTCGATTGACTAAAACTCTGCGGTGTAGATGCTGCAAGGTAGGAGGGACATTTCATCTTGAACATAGAGCAAATGTCAACCGGAAAACATCTAGTCAGCATGCCAAATTTCATATAGTCAGCATATCACTTGAGAACAATGAAGTTCTTAGTGACTGACAAATTTGGTGGCACACCGAATACATTTATTTCTGTTGAGGTTTTGTTTGCGGAGACGAAATGTTCCTCTTATCCTGAATCATCTGTAGCAAAATGAAATTTGTCGGAGGCATGGTATAGAAGTTGCATGAGTTACAAAATACGCTTGTTGTCGACTTATTTGAATTTGCTTTATCCATATACATGTAGCTACTGAATTTCTCTATTTCTCTACTTAGCTGATTTTCGATTTCCAAGCTGGCAAGTACAAACTTATACAATAGATGTTCTTCATTATGGTGATCAAAGTCCTTTGCTATTCATTAGCCGTCATGAGTTTGCATGACCTTGTGTGACGAATTTGCGTAGAAGTCTGCATATTCTATCATTCGAAATGTAAAAAATGCTTCTTCGACGAACTTCAGTATTCCATCTAATCAGTGCAGACACATCAACAGTCGTCAGCTCCCAAAAGATTCTGAGTGTCACATCTGCTGACTCACTATCGTGCTCAAGCCATTTTTCTGAACTGTTGAACTAGTCTCTCGGAGACTATGCATCATACGTAGTTTGAAAACTGTTATTTAAAAAAGTGAATTTGTGATGGTGTATCATAATTGAGTCTTTATCTTTGTACTTCCTCCCGCGTTTGGCCGTAAGAAGCATATGCAGAAGCAAAGCACGGGCGTTGGCACGCTGCAAACAAAGACTCAGCTTTTCGTGAAGATCTTTCTCTCTCTATTCCATCACATGAGGACACAGTTTGAAGCAGGGATGTGGAGTCCTATCATTTTGATAGGACTCCGACTCCGACTCCGACTCCGGGGGTTGATAGGACTCCGGCTTTTATAAGTCATAAGTCATAAATGTTTATTCTGAAAAATACAGAAAACGCAAAGCGATGGCCGCAAGGGCACTTACAAGTAAGCGTTGATAACACGTGCAACATATGCATACGCAAAGTTTAGCATCAATAAAAAATACATGAGACATATATTTACAAATTTACCGAGTGATCATGATGTACATGCACTTCACAAACAAATTATATGAGACCTGCATATTTACAAATTTTAAGAGTCATCATGATATACATCATATACCATATACAAAATACGTGAGATCTGTAGGGCCTATATTTACAAATTTGAAAAGTGATGATCACGACATGATAAGAGTTCACTGGATGGGAGTCCTCACAATGGAGCAAAAGAACGTAAATGCTGAACATCTAATATAGAAATGAATGTAACAAAATCATCTATACAAAATTTACACTTTAATGATCATGGTCACAATATATGCAGATTCACTCGGATCAATGAGATTGAGACTCTTCTTGATCTTCATTATAATGAGAATCATCTTCAATATGGAATGTAGGAATGTATCTAAATAAAATTTACCATCAGGTATAAAATGCACTTGTCAAATAATTATATACGAAATCACATATTAGCAGTCACAGTATGAGAAAAATTCTCTTAGATCAACTGATTTGAGTTTTTTTCTTGAACATCATGAAAGTTGGAGCTTTCACTATTGAATCGTTCAATGAATTCCATATTTTAATGACGCGAAAGAAATCCACTGAGATAGTTCAAATTAACTTTTAAGACTGGCACAATCTGACAGCTGTTACGTGATTGACCTCGAGTAATTTGAGATGAAAGGTAGGTGGTAAAGAAAGAGTTGAGCGACAAGTCGAAATGATTATAGGACAGTTTATACAAGAAGTACAAGTCCAACAAAATGCGCCTATATTCTAGAGATTTTAATTTTAACAATTGTAATCGATGAGAATAGCTGTCATACTTGACACCAGATCGTTTACAAACGATGCGGGTGAAGAATCTCTGGACACACTCAATACGGAAAATGTCGCGTTTGAGGTACGGTGAAAAGATGACACTTCCATATTCCAAGAGAGAGCGAACAAAGACAACAAAGGTTTTCATTCAGATACGGGAGTTGTGGCAAACGAAAGATTTTAGGATACAGTATGCTCTGGCATATGCGGTTGAGCTGATGTGCGCACAGTGATCACTAAATCTGAGATCTGATGAGATCAAAAAGCCTACGTCTTTCACAGTGACTGAATTTTTCAGGGATACGCTGTCAAGATGATAGTTGACTGAAGGAGCATATCGATCTCCAGCAGTAAACAGTAAGCTTTTTTGCATAGAAATCTTCAGTTGCCATGTTTTACACCAATTATCAAATTTGAGAAGAGTATGTTTTAGGTCTGAAGATACTTGTGAAGAGGAGCTATAACTTCTGGTTGACGTAAATTTCAAGTCATCAGCATAAAGGCGGGCTGAAGTCGATCCAACAAGGCAGTCAAACACGTCATTGACATAAAGAAGGAACAATACAGGTCCAATAAAAGAGCCTTGGGGCACGCCACTTGTAACAGCTACCTCGTCCGAAGTGATGGTGTTGATTAGGACTCTCTGAGTTCGATTACATAGATAATTATTGATCCATTGGAGCAATTGACCATTGAAACCATAGCTTGAGAGTTTATGGAGAAGTTAAGTAATTGATACTGTGTCGAAGCCCTTAGAGAAATCAATGTACACGCAATCGAAGCGATTATGGAGACTTAATGGAGACACATTTCGAATATCGAACTGAGCATGTGTGTAACTGTTGAACGTCGGGGAAGGAAACCGTGTTGTTCCATGGATAAAAGCTTATGGTTCATTGTATAGGAATATATTTCATCAGAAACTACCCTTTCCATGACCTTACAACAGCCAGAGGTAAGTGAGATCGGGCGATAGCTATTGGGGGAAGAGGAGGATCCTTTGTTCTTAAAGACTGGACAGACTAGAGCTTTTTTCCAAATAGATGATAATTTGCCGGTTGACATGGATAGATCAAAAATGCAACTTAATGGAAATGCGAGAGCACTAGCAAGACGTCGAAGAATAAGTAGAGGGATATCATCAGGAGTTTGTGATAATTTAGGCGGCAACCGTTCTAGAGCTCTTTCAACAAGTTCCGGAGTAAAATGAATGAAATCCAGAGATATTCCAGAATTCACTCGTTTAGTTAAAAGGGAGGTAAGGCATTCTCATCTGATGTAAAAACGGATGCAAAGTAAGCATTTAATAAGTTTGCTTTATCGAGGGTGTCAAAGATCATACTGTCATTTTCATTGCAGATGGGTGGAATTGCGCGACTACTTTTCGTTCGGCGCTTAGCATAGGCGTAAAATTTACGAATATCTCCACTCTGAGTTAGCTTTTCCTCTCTAAACATCGCTATTTGTTCTACTGCGTGATCATATTCTTGTGCAGCTTCTTTATATTTTGCGGAATTTTTCTTATAATATTTCTTCTTCTTAGCAAGGAGTTTTCGTAGAATTTTCGGAGCTATTGAACAATACTTTTTTTGGTAATCACAGGGACATAATGTGCAATGCAGCTATGTATAGTTAAAAGAAAGAAATCCCATCCAGCTTCTACAGAGCCATTCATGATAGGTGACCACTTAATGCTGCTAAGGTACGTGGACATGCTATTGAAGTCTGCCTTATTATAGTCGTAGAAACGACGAGGGGATTTCGGAGGACCAAGAGTGCTCGGCGACAGGATAGAGAATTCAACAGACAAGTGATCGCAAGAAGAGTGAAAGGAGGGGGAAACACTGATTTTAGAGACAACATTTGGACAATTTGTGAGCACGAGATCTAGGATGGCGTTTCCTCAAGTTGGAGTTTCAACCAGTTGTGTAAGATTATTCTGGAAAATACCGTTTAAGAACGTCTCATGAGCAGCATCACCTCGGTTTATGGGAATGGACCAATCTATATGTGGTAGGTTTAGATCTCCACATAAGAATGTAGGTTTGTTTGGGTTGATCCACAGATCTAGTAAATCAATTAAGGAATTGGCAGTGTCTGAGGAGACAGGGGGAGGAAGATATAATGAGATAAATCTATAAGATGTTCCCTTGGGTAGATCAATGTCGAGACATAGAAAATTCAACCAGGTAGTTGATTGAGAGGTTCGACAATTCAGAGAAAAGGAGTCTCGCACAAAAATTGCAACCCCACCGTAACCATCAGAACGATCACAACGCACTACTTTGTAGGGTGTTGCACTGGTAAGAAGACTATCTGAAATATTTGGGGATAACCAGGTCTCCGTAAAACGAGAACATCGTAGACGCAGGATGAAAGTAGTTGCCAGAGATCAATCAATTTGTTTTTTAATGATCTCGCGTTATTCATGACACACTTTATACAGAGTTACAAGCAGAACTGCTTTGGCTTACTGTAGGAGCAATGTTTTGAGAGTTGCTGGCATGCACAAAGTTATCAGGTTTCAGTTTTTTTGGAGCATCTGACCAATGCATGTCTCTCTTCCACCTCCCATTATCTAGTTTAAGAAAGCGCCATATAGTACCCGATTCACGAAGGCAATTCTCGCTTTCACTAAGCATATCAGAGGAAACTGAGGAGTGGGGAAAATTCAGCTCAAAGCATCGTTTTTTCAAAGCTCGGCCTTGCACAGACAAACTGTACCTCAACTTCGTGTCCGAGAAGAGTTTATGAGAGGAGCTAATACGAGAAAACCCTGCCTTGAACGACTTAGCATCGAATGTTGTGTGAAATATGAGATTTACGATTCTTGGACCGGTAGTTGAGTTCTTTAACCTACCCAACCGAGCAACATCAAAAGGACCAGGGAAAAATAGTCCGTTGTCCCTAAAACAATTCATAAGTTCAGCAATGCTCAGTGACAAATCTTCCTTTTTCTGGGAAGTTTGACATAATAAGCTCACTAGGTATAACAACGCTTGAGCCAATTGCTTCGGAATAGGTTGCACTCGATTCACGTGAGGCACTCTGGGGCATCTGAGGAAAGGGATACAACTGATGAGAAGATAGTGGGGACTTCACAACACCAGCAAATGACCGTTCATATCTAGAAGACCCTGAGGAATGCAGGGAGGTGGCTAGAAATTCTATTTTATTTTCAAGTTCAGCGATACGGGCCGAGAGAGATTGGTTGATCTTCTTCGATAAGGCATCTATCGATTCGTGTAGAATGGAGAGTGATTTCTCGAGAGCTTCATGTTCCGGATATGAAGCTCCGGTTTGCACATTAGCGTCAGAATTGACCAACTGTGAACGAGACGAAGAACCATTGACAAATAATGCATCATTCAAGATATCATAAACGTTCTGGTCGAAGCAAAATATAGCTGCAAATGAGTGTGCAGCTTGAAGATCTGTCTTTATTTGCTTCAAGCTTTCAGAGGGTTGACTCACACAGGTTTTACAGAGATAGAGATCATCGTTAATGACTGACGATAAATCCTTAATGGAAAGTCCTAGGCAAGAGTAATGAATCCAATCTCTACAACTTGAACATTCAATTTCAGACTTGCTGGATGGTTGTTTGCACCAGCAACTCTTCATTTGGGGAGCTTTAGGGACTTTTGAAACTTGGTTGGTCTTCGAAAACTGTAACGAATTCTGGTGGGTGACAGACGACCTACTGTTGGAGGATTCTACACTGGTGATACCACTGTTCTTAGGCCTACTGACAGGAGACGACTTTGACAATTTAGATTTCTTCATAGTTGAAACAAAGAGGAAGAGCAGACTTTATGGGATTTGAGGGGTGCTAGCTGCTGCGATAGATGTCTAAGTGCTAATACTCCGGCAGGGTAAACAACAAGCCGTGTGTAGCTAATAAGGAGATAGCGCGCGTCGTGAGGCACAGCTGTGACTAAATGAGGCAACGTAGGAGGCAGCGATGAAAGACTAGTGACGCAAAATTAGAGAAACGTGCTTTTTGTATAGATGGCCTCTGTGACGGTCTATGCACCGGTAACTTAATAAATGTACATGTGTACAAGACAGAACACTCGAATTCGTTAGCACGCTATAAGCGATCGAAAGTATATTGACAAAATCGCAGGAATACAAACAAGGACATTTGATCAATATGATGAAAACATAGAGATCGGCACACTTCCCCTTTTGTCAGGAGAAAGTAGGCCCTTAGTCAGGTGAAAGCAAAAACACAGTTTCAGTCCCAATCTCCGGCAAATTCATTGCACGGTCGTATCTCAAGACGCAAGTAGAAAACAGTCATAGTTATTACTTCTTACGACGATAAATCAGTCTCATAGTCGTCAAGGTACCGCGGTCGGTTCCGCGTCCGTCCCGGGCGACTTCTCGCGGTCGTCCTCCGCATGTATTCGTCTGCATTGCTTGCGAGTCTCTCCCGACTGCGTCCACGGTTCCACCTGTTTGTCCGACTTCTCCTCTGATCACGTCTACGGTCCCACCGATTCGTCCGACGTCTCTCCCGACAGCGTCTCTCGTCCCACCGCTTCGATCGACTTCTCCTCCGGTCGCGTCTACGGACGGAATACTCATCGTTCCTCCACCTTCTACATCGTACGCAGTCTCGAGGTACTCGTCAGAGTCGCACTCTTTCCACCTTGGCTTCAGGTTGTATTGGTTTATCAAGGAACTTCGTCCTCCCGGGAACTGGACTCGATAGGTGGCTTCACCCACTCTCTCTATCACCTCCCCAGGATACTCGAAATCACTTCCACTACCTCTGCGGGTATATACTTTCTGTCCTACCCCATAGCTCCTAGAAACGCCTTTCATCCTAGCATAGCGCTTGGCCAGACTTTGTTCCTTAACCTTTCTTGGTTTGCTATTGGTCGACAAGTGTGACTTCATCTCCCGACCTAACAACCACTTCACTGGTGATTCACCGGTGGACTCATTGAATGCACTCCTAATATCATACAACGCCTTCTGGAGTCTGCGCTCAAAAGAAACCTCTGGGTGGGACAATCTCATTCTAGAGATCCTTGATTTCAGAGTCCTATGCATTCTCTCAACAGCGTCGTTCGCCTGAGGATAGTAAACGGAAGAACAATGATGAGCAACTCCACATCTTCTCAAAAAATCTTCAAGCTCAACGCTCTTGAAGGCAGTGCCGTTATCAGAAATTATTCTTTCGGGCATATCGAAAAGAGCAAAAATCCTCCTTAGTTCAATAATGATATGTCGAGAAGAGCCGTTAGGGATTGGAATAGCAAAAGGATATCGGGAATGCAGATCTATCGCAGTGAGCAAAGTTTTACCTTCAGTGGATTCACTCGGTCCGGTCAAGTCTATGGCTACGGCCGCCAAGGTTCATCTTCTTTGTCTGCCACTGGCGTCATTCTCGACTTGTCCTGAGAACCGCTTCGAGAGCAAGCGTCACATCGCTCACACAAAGTTTTGATATCAGATGCTAACCCTGGCCAGTACACGAGAGGTCTATGCGCCGCTTTCATTTTGCTAACACCGATGTGGCTCTGGTGGTACTCCTGAAGCAGTTTGGAACGTAGACTCAAAGGGATAATAAGAGTATCACCCTTAAAGATCAGGAAACGATCCCCCATCCATTTCACTGACAACGCATCTCGAAAAGCAGAAAAATTTCGGACTTCCTTCAGATCAATTCCCCTCCATTGCTTGGAAATAGCCTCAGCTAGCCTACACAACTCCGGGTCCTTGGCTGACTTTTCCGCCACCTCTGAGATTTGGATTGGTATCACATCTCGAATAAAACAAAGAGTCATGTCCTCCCTCTCACCATCTGTGGCCTCAGTTGAATGGACAGGATTTCGTGACAGAGCATCAGCCAGCGCGTTAACCTTTCCCTTAATGTGTTCAAAATCAAACGTGAAAGATTACATGTTCATAATCCATCTTCTCAATCTCATAGATAGAACATCAACTGGCTTTTCCAGTAGTCTCAACAAAGGTAAGTGATCGGTCTGAACCTTAAAATTGCGTCCAATCAGAAAATTCCGGAACCTGTTCAGCGCAAACAACACACCCAGGCATTCCTTCTCTACCTGCGAATACCTCCTCTCAGTGTCAGTGAGTCTACGAGAAGCGAACATGACAGCGTGTCCTTCTTGCAGTAGCACGCCACCCAATCCATACCCAGATGCATCGCTCTGAACTACAACTTGTTTGTCTGGCTGAAAGTATCTTCGAGCGTGGATGTCATTCACAACATCTTTCAGGCGCTTGAAAGCTTCATCAGCGTCAGCAGTCTAGTCCCAAGTATCGTGTGACAGCACTTGCCACAGTGGCTGCAGTAGCGTACTACAGTGGGGAACATTCGAATGACAGACATAGGACGCTAGGCCTAAAAACGATCGCAATGCCGCAGCGTTCTCTGGTATCGGTGTGTTTAGGACATCATCAATCAACTTCCTGGAAACCATCACACCACTTTCAGACCACGTGTAGCCTATGAATTCAACAGACGGTTGGTGAAAAGAGCATTTGGTATGATTGCAGACTGCAGACTCTTCCTCAGTATCCGAGTAGAGCAAAATGTCATCAAGGTAGCAACAAACGTTAGTTAAGTCCGACAAGATTTCAGACATAAATTTCTGGAAAATTTCTGGAGAAGATGCCAGTTCGAACGGTAATTTGTTGAACCTGAATCTTCCAAAAGGAGTGGAAAAGGTAAGTACATCCCTGCAATCCTCGGCAACGGGAATCTACCAAAATCCGTTCTTACAATCCAACTTAGAGAAGAAACGAGCTCTTCGGATACGACTCGTCATCTCTTCAACAGTGGGCATTTGTAGCTCAGGCCGTTTTACAAACTTATTGACATAGCGAAAATCAACACACAGTCTTACATCTCCAGACTTCTTGTAACCAACGACTATGGGGGAACACCAGTCACTTGGTTCCTTAACCTCCTCGATCACGCCATCCTTCACCATATCCTGCAACTTAGACCGTACGGGTTCATGAATCGGCAACCTGCGAGCCCGAAAAGAACGCGGTTCAGCACCCTCCTTCAGTACAACACGACATGCTTTGGACATTGGAACAGAGCTCGGACCTTCAAACACGGATGATATCACCATCACGTCACCCTCCGTTCTAATAATTCCTAAACGATGACATAAAGCATTGCTGAGCAAAACTGGATCATCCTCCTCACAAACAAAAAATGTAGCGGACACGGATTTGCTTTTATACTTCACTGACAAGTCAACGATACCTAAACAAGTCAATTTCTTTTTCCCATAGGCATTCAGGCTATTATGCACTGGAGTGATCGTATGACCATCACAACGATTCTTTACGCATATCACATTCACGAAAGCATCCGTGTCAACCAAAGCGTCAACAGGAGTTCCATCGATTTCAACGCTACGAATCACATCCTCGACCCTAGGCCTACTGGATACATGATAAATATCTAGAGTCTCCTCAGCAAGTTTCTTGGTTTTCAAACACTCAGTGACATGGCAAACAGTAGTTCTACTTTCCGAACAGCATTTCGCATAATGGCCTTTCTTTTGACATTTTGAGCATACTCGATTCCGAGCGGGACAAGTGGAGCTATTGGCTAAATGTTCTGTTGAGGCGCAACGATAACAAGCACGCTTGACCTTTGACTGATCCGACTTAGCATCCGAAAAGTCGCTCCGACCTGAATTGGAGTCCTGCTTAACTTTATTTTTCAGAAAAGAAACGTTGGGCTTGGTAAGTTGGTAGGCCTACTCTCGCTTGAGTGAACAGCATTATCTTCTGCCTCAGTTTGAAAATCAACATTGACCCTATCAGCGCGAGCAGTCTCCCATGCTTCAGCCTTTCGTAAAGCTAGCTCAAAAGTCAATGTACTAGGGTCTTCTGCCAAGAGCCGCTCGCCCAGCCTGGAATCACGTACACCTATCACGAAAACATCGCTTAACAAGCTGGCCTTATCGTTAGTGTAACCACAATCCTGCACCATCCTGCGGAGACGACAAGCAAACTGACCTGCACTTTCACCATCCTTCTGTGAAGCGTGAATAAAATCTCTCCTACGGATAAGCAAAGAAGAACTAATTTGGAAATAACGATCCATGCGGTCAACTATTTCAGCATACGTCGATTTCGGGTCTGGTAAGCCGTCAAGAACACTCAAACCATCCCTACCTAGACACATCTCTAGCAAAGCTGGCTTCTCCTTATCCACAGAGTGGATAGAGCAGTAATTACCAAATAATCTCTTAAAGAAACGCCAGTCCTCAGCATTAGGATTAGCTGGCAACTCAGACTGTCTAATAATTCCAGCCATAATCACAATAGGTAAACGAGAATTATTTGGATAAATAGCAAATAATATTATTAAGGAGACCTCAAAATATCAGTTTTATTCTGACACCATAAATGTGCCGGTCTATGCACCGGTAACTTAATAAATGTACATGTGTACAAGACAGAACACTCGAATTCGTTAGCACGCTATAAGCGATCGAAAGTATATTGACAAAATCGCAAGAATACAAACAATGACATTTGATCAATATGAACAAAACATAGAGATCGGCAAGAAGAGAAAAAAAATTGATCGCAGATTAGAACCCACGATATCTGGGCCGATCGCTTCGAGTTTATCCCCTTAGCCACTCCGGTAACAGAAGTTGGCGATGTGCACCGAATACTATGAACTTATCTGACTCACAAATATGATTAGAAAGCGGTGCAAAAGACTATGGTAATTAACATAGATATCGTGCTCACTGACACAATCCGTCAGTCTACAAACAATCTCAACACTCGAATGCAAAAGCTATACTGGAAATTCTGGCGCCGATATCTTAGCGCAAAGCACTGAGCGAGGACGGCACAGATAGCCACCGAGTGACCGAATACGGTTCTAGCTGAGAGATAAAGTGGAAGCAGATCACGTGATGTGCGGTAATTAAGTGCGGGAAATATAAAAACGCCGCTAACTTTTCAGGTAGATTATCAATTAAAATATGAATAGCATATGCGTATAGACCAGGTGAAGAGCTTTCATATGATGCAAAAGCACTGGAGAAGACGATGCCGGTAAACTATCCTACGGATGCACACGGAAAAGAAGATAGGAGCGCGCTTCAAAATACAACCTTCCTTGTCGACAACAAGAGATTTTGATAGGACTCCGACTCCGACTCCGGGTTGCAAGCATACATAGCCTAGTTTTTTGAAAAAACTGGTAACCTACAGCGTAGTTCATTATAGGCTTACCTGAACTATGTTCAGTGATCATTCCTGTATCAATTATCAATCATTTTCGATGAAACTTTATCAAATGTCGCTTTAAGTTGGATGCATGCGACTCGGCTCCTCCCATCTTGCTGATGTGTGCTTCACACGGTTTTTCTCCAGTCTCTACCAGACAGGAAAATCCCCATCCTTCTCCAAAAAAATATGAGTACACTTTCGAATTTAGTATACGCTTTGGATGAAACACCACACACGATTAACGTGAGGGTGAGAAGTAGTGTTCTCAAACAAACTAGCATTTCATTTCTGTCTCTGATGTGACTTTTGGTGCATAGGTGTGATCGAGGCTAGGAAGGCTTGTTCTCTACTAAATCACCGAGTGAAAAGTCAAACCTTTTTCACTATCACGGTTCATTCCCTCAACTATTACAAGCTTTGCATGTACTGCTGTCTCTGTACTTTTGTTTGACGGAGAAAGCTGACAGTGACAGCTATGCACGAGAATAGATAATTTGTTTGCATTTTACTTCGGGTCTAGTTATAGGCCGGAGTTCGGAGTACCATCATTTGATAGGACTCCGACTCCAGCAAAAATGATAGGACTCCGGGACTCCGACTCCGACTCCGCACCCCTGGTTTGAAGGGATAAGCGAGAGCCAATTCTTTGGAAGACTGATCGAGCATTCTTCCCCAAGTGCCGTAAACGGAAACTGCCAATGGCTCACAGTACCGTACCCCAGTTCACCACACTTCGAGTAGTTCTCACTTCTCTTCCTGTCCTCAGCCAAATCAGGAGCAGACTCTGCTAGGGATTCCAAAATCCCGGAAAATCTCAATCCCGGGATTGAATAGAATCGTAAATATCCTATTACAAAGCATAGATATATGTAAATAGCATGTGATACGGTAAGGATTGCAATCCCGGGATTCCGTGGGTTGGTGCAAATCCTGAAATGCGAGGATTAATATATATACTCATTGACATAATTAATGAAACAAATTATCATTGGCTTGAATTGAAGTTTGTTTCATTTTTTTCTCAGGTATGATGCAATATCTCGCTTTCTATGTATTACCATTCAACACATTAGAGAATGGAGAAAGATCTATGGTGGTCAAATTTCAAATTTTGATATCGATACAACTGTCACAATTGCTTTTACAAATCGAACATAAACGTGAACTGAAATCCAGCTTTCGCAAAATAAAATGGCACATGATCAGTTTACCAGAGGTATGGCTACTGGAATGATTCGTTGTGGTAGAAGTTGTGCGAGTGTTGCCGAAGAGCTGCAACTATCGAGATTCGTTGTCTGGAGGTGGTGGTGTCGATGGAAAGCAGAAGGAAATGTTAAAAAGAAGAAGGGATCTGGTCGACCAAGAAAGTCTACAGGAAGGACAGACGCACGTATAGTTTTAGCTGCAAAGAGGAATAGATTCGTGTCAGTCCCAAGGCTAATCGTACACTGGAACAGTGCCTCAAATATAGACTGTAGCGTTCGAACGACTTATCAAAGACTGCGGGAAGCTGGAATTCAATCGCGACGACCAGCTGTCCTTGAGTTTTGAGCACCGCAGAAGACGAGTTGCCTGGTGTGATGCCCATTGCTCATGGAATGACCATCACTGGCAGAAGGTCTTGTGGACCGATGAATCGAGATTCACTCTGGATTTCAATGACGGTCGTGTCAGAGTGCATCGTCTTCCAGGTGAACGCTTTGCCCCATGCTGTATGAAAGAACACGACAGATATGGTGGTGGAAGTGTTATGCTGTGGGGTGGCATTTGGCATGGTGGACGAACGACAGCAGTCATCATCAAAGGCACGTTGACTGGAGAGAGGTATCTCAATGAAATTGTGCTTCCTGTTGTTGCCCCAGTGGTCAGGGTGGAGGATCTCGTCTTCCAAGACAACAACGCAAGACCACATCGCTCTTCGGCTGTCATTGTCACTGTTAGGAGATTGAACATTCAAACCCTTGACTGGCCTGCACACTCACCTGACTTGTCACCCATTGAACAAGTCTGGGACGAGCTTGGGCGGCGAGTGAGAGACCGCTATTCACTTCCACCAGTGTTCCTGAAGAATATCTCTGAAAGACTGACAGAGCAGTGGCTTCTCCTTGAAACATCCTTCATTCAGAAACTTTGTGAATCCATGCCATCTCGGATTACTGAATGTATTGGAGCTAGAGGGGGGCACACGCGCTATTAAAGTTGAATCTGCTACATGCGTTGTTTTTCTGTGCTAGCGACATGGTGGAGATTGTGACTAAATTATCAAGGTATCATACATACATGTATGTATGTATACCAGTCAAAAATGAAAAAAGTTAAAGAAGTAAATGTTTCAAAAATTTTGTCAATGAGTATATCAATTTTGTTGATGTTTTGGCAGTGACTTATAGATGTTTTACTGCTTTACTAATGAAGACCGAATAGATTTTCGAATTCTTTCCCATATCTTTCTTTGAATTACTAATTAAATATTCAAATATTAATTCAATACAGCTGTGTCAGCATACTTATATGAGTGATAATTATATACTCACGCCCTTTATGTCATCTAATCATATGTACGGGACAAGGATTCCACAATCCCGAAAAATCTCGCTCACGGGTTTCCGGGATTGAGAAAAATAGGAAATATGTTATGACAAAGCACATGTGTATGTTAATAATATCGGATGCCGAGATGTGGGAACTGGCCCGTGGGGATAGCAGAGGGTCGGAATTGCCAAAAGTAGGTTTACTTGCAAAATCGCAATTGACAAGTTGACTCAAAGTTTCTTCGCTTTATGCACAGATTGATGAAGACAACGTTGAGAGTAACATGAAACAGTTGCGAATTCCTAGATTTTGTACTTTCAATCTAATCTGCAATTTCCTGAGATTCGGGATTGGGGAGTCAAGACCCGGGATAATCTACAAAAGCAACTTTTCTTGATTGGGATTATAAGCTCAACCCGGGATCGAGATTGACAAAATATAAACATGCCACCTATATAGCTACAGGGTGAGGCATGAAAAACGTGACTAGATTTTAATGTAGCATAACTTTCTAAGTATACAACAGAAATCAACAAATAAGGTCTCATTTCGAAGCTAATACACCACTTCATTACCACAGTCAACATTGAAGTGATTGCATTTGAGGATGAGAGCATTATGTGCACGCAAAGCAGAAGAGCTCAAAATCCAAAAAACTAGATGAAAAGAACAGCAACTGAATAGAAAAGCAAACCTCCTTCCAATTCTTCAATTAAGCGAATATCATCATAGCGAAGTCTTTCTTCTGCAGATGATCACACCACATCAATTGGGTGATGACTGGATCAACCTCCCGTAGAATCGCATAATAACCGAACGCCAATAATTTCGTATTTTCCTGTTTTCTTTTTTCCAAAGTCTCCACGTCTCTTCCAAGTTAAACCCCAAACATTTTCATTTAGAAAAATGTCATCACACTTACTTTTCACTATTATACTGCATTCAGTTTGTTCATGATCGATCATTGAGCTCTTCATCGCGTGATCTTTTTATCTCTTTTGAAATTTGATGAGGGATCCAGTGCCGATGCATGTGATGCAGACATTTTACGCGTCGTTAAGTTGACTCTTTTTTCTCTCTAATAGTTGTGACATAATTCAGTGACAAAATTGAACATAGATTTCCAGTTATATGCCCGACTGTAATTACTCTTCGTTCTAAATTTGAAATTCGATTATTATAGAGAGTTCATAGATATGAAAGTTGTATTGTTTTCTAATAAAACCCACATGAAATGATGGAATTCTAGATGGAATTCTAGATCGGTCTGAAATCGGCTGCTGTATGTTATTGAATTATGATTTTTCGAAAGCTTTCGATAGTATTTGTCATAAGATTTTGATTGAAAAGCTTTGTGATTCAAATTATCATTGTGGTTTCGTGAAATGGCTCTTTTCATATTTGAGTGATCGCTATCAATGTGTTAAGTTGGGCAGTGTTTTGAGTTATCCTTTGAAAGTCACTAGTGGTGCAGCTCAAGGCTCTTTGTTAGGACCTTTTCTTTTTACACTTTATTGTAAAGACATCAGGCCCTTGTCTAAAAATACGATTGTTTCTATGTACGCTGATGACATTTGTGAAGTTTGTCCCATTTTTAAAGAGTCTATTTCTGAATCCATCGAACTTATGTTGTCTGAATATAATTGCATCAAAGAGTGGTCCTTGATAAATAAGTTGAAGCTGAATGCTTCTAAAACGAAAGCACTATGTATTAAGATACGAAATTTTGAAGTCTTCTTTCCTTTTCCTTTCCTTGTTGTTAAAGAGTTGAAGATCTTGGTTGTCGTCTGGAATGATAGTCTTACTTGGCTTGATCATTTTCGAAATATTTTTAAGATTTGTTCAAAAAGATTGTACATGTTGAAAATCCTACGTAACATACTAAATCATGACGATCTATGGTTTGTATTCAAAGGTGTTATTCAAAGTGTTCTGATGTATTGTACATGCTTATTCGGCATATTAGACACTGAATCTTTAAATTTCATCGATCGCCAATTTAAGCGAGCGCGTAAATTGATATGCCCATTCCAATGTAATTGTAGAAACTTTTCGTCAACTTTTCATGAAGAACGTTTGGCGGCCTTCCGATCATTGTTTTACAAATGTCAAGCTGAGAATCACCCTTTATATTCCATTGTACCGTGTTATGACTCTAAAAGACAAATTTTGTAAAAGTTCAATTTTGTCGAACATCTTTGAGACAAAATTGTTTTGTTATTATGTCAACGTTGGTAATCAATGAATTGACTGATCTCATTTCTGCTGTGCCTTCATGACCTGTATCTGATCTTGACGTTTGAAATTTTTGATTTTCATTTGGTAAATATATACATTATTCTATTCTATTCTATTCTATGATGCTCTGGGTATCGATTTTTATATTAAAAAAATATCTTCCCTAAGGACATCTGACTCAACTCATCGATCCATTCATGTTGCATGATTGAAATGAAAGCTGTTTGTTCATTTTCAACAATGGTGATAGACTTTTGGAAGTAGTAAATGAAAATGTTTGGGGTTTAACTGCATCGGCACTGGATCCCTCATCAAATTTCAAAAGAGATAAAAAGATCACGCGATGAAGAGCTCAATGATCGATCATGAACAAACTGAATGCAGTATAATAGTGAAAAGTAAGTGTGATGACATTTTTCTAAATGAAAATGTTTGGGGTTTAACTTGGAAGAGACGTGGAGACTTTGGAAAAAAGAAAACAGGAAAATACGAAATTATTGGCGTTCGGTTATTATGCGATTCTACGGGAGGTTGATCCAGTCATCACCCAATTGATGTGGTGTGATCATCTGCAGAAGAAAGACTTCGCTATGATGATATTCGCTTAATTGAAGAATTGGAAGGAGGTTTGCTTTTCTATTCAGTTGCTGTTCTTTTCATCTAGTTTTTTGGATTTTGAGCTCTTCTGCTTTGCGTGCACATAATGCTCTCATCCTCAAATGCAATCACTTCAATGTTGACTGTGGTAATGAAGTGGTGTATTAGCTTCGAAATGAGACCTTATTTGTTGATTTCTGTTGTATACTTAGAAAGTTATGCTACATTAAAATCTAGTCACGTCTTCTATGCTGCACCCTGTACAAGTAAAATTGTAAGATAATCAAAATCACAACTATTTGCTCAATGCATTGCACTGGCACATTGAGATTCCAAGATCCCAAGCTCGGGATTGCGCGATTAAAAAGTCTTTTATATACCTTTCACTGTTAGCTAAGCTAATGCTGTGAATAACAACTGTGATCAAATGAGAATAAAACAATACCCGGGATTAAATTAACCAGAGACGAACAACACAAAGACCAAAATGACAAGTAAGCGCATGATGTCCTTAGGGGTACAAAATTTGTCTTCTTCCTTTCGGGCAAGTTGGACATAATGCTGCTTCCGGAAAAGCTGAAAGTCCAAGCCACCATTTCAACAATACTTTCATTTCATTGGCTTCAAAGTGGAGCCCAAGACCATATGAAGGAAACACTCTTAGCCAACAGGATGCATCTTTTGTTGATGTAGCAAGAAGGCGAGCTTGATGGGCTGGAGGTAGGCAGTGGTAGAGCTCGTTAAATTTTGATTTAGCACACTCTGCTTGGGTTTCTCATGAAAAATAGACGAAACATTCAGATTGCACAATGCTGTGAAATTCATTTATAGTTGCTCTTGAGGATGGCTGTTGAGTTGCGTAGACGTAAGATGCAATGAATGAAGCAGCTGAATGGTCGGAAAGAGACCTCAGACCCAAACCTACAAAATTGAAGCTCAAGCGTACCTGTGACCATGACGTGTCATAAAGGTGAATTCCGGCGATTTCTTCCAGAGCTCAACGAATATCATTGTCAAAGTCTTCCAAACAAGTTGATGCCAATGAAGGTGGAGTACCCCAAGCAATGTTTGTTAGTTTCCGGAGCATGACCGAAGCAACATTAATGCAGCTTGGGGATCTTCAAGTCTTAGCAATTTTTGAATAAGTACTTACTGCTTTTTCCGACGAGAAGCAATAAAAGACGATGCAAAGCATTGATCACCGATTGGTACTCCAAGAATGATAATATTAGGTTTATTACTCTTCGGAATGATAGGAGAAACCATACTCAAATCATCTTTTGAAAACAGCTCACTTTTCTTCAAATTTACAGATACATTAATTGATGTCCAATGATTATGTAAGATATGTCCAATAGACACGAGACTTCATTTACATCATCTCGATTTCCACAAAAACATCGTCATCAAGGTAGCACATATGAAGTAAAAGGCCAGGTACTTGGTTTTGAATATTCTGTACGATGTGATTTAGAGCTGACGAGAAAAGGAAAGGACCTAACGTTGTTGAACGGACCCTTGTTGCACTCTACAAGCTGATGACAGTATTCAGAAGTTGTGGTACAGTGATGGATGACATCCGTAACACGACATAATAAACGGAAGAATCTCAGGAAAATGTTCTCCACAAGCATCAATTACTATTACTAATTGTCGAAATATAGCCTACAGTTGAAAGCGTTACTGAAGTCAACTTTCAGCAAAGAAAATTTTTCGTCATCCCAGTTTTGCTCAATGCAATGCCGTACATTGTGAAATATCGATGCTTTCTATCAATAAGTTAGAGCGATTTCAGAGACGTGCTTACAGAATAATTCGTGGTGATGATTGCTCATGCCAGTGGTTTCCCCAGCTCTCTGAATTCAGAGCGTTGGTTTGAGATTTTTGAAAATATGCGAATTCTCTGCTCCCTCGGGCACTGGACTCTTGGAGCCCGTCACTTAAGTACTGGAACACATAGGCTACCAACTTGCTTGACGAGGCATTGATTTCCTGTGGTATTGTCTGCAGTCTTTGAAACATAACTCTTCTACCTTCATGTAACTAACTGCTCCAGTAAAGTGCTGATTTCCTTCACTACATGGACCATATGCATTGCATGAAACCTCTGCATTCATGTGCATGATTTTTATTCTCTTGAGAATAAATGCATCTCTACTATACTTTGATTATCTCTAAAATATAGACAATTTAATTTGAATGCTTGAATATTTACGAGTTCCAAGCTGTTACTATATCTTTCAATAGCCATGTAACATACATGATTGCTATATCTTATTTGGTAGGCCTATTTTCTTATTGACTAGCGGCATAGCTCGCAAAATAATTCGTAAGCACACATAAGCTAAAGTAGGTAGTTCGCGAATCATAACTCGATTAGATTCGATAGTCGATTTGACTCTAAACTTGCCGATCTGTAAGTCCAAATCTAAAGACATTGAAAAGTGTGTAAACTTTGCCGAAAGCATTTTTCATCACGTTTTGATAGTTCAAATTTCTGTGGCCTGCAAGATACCATAGACCATACAAGTACCATATGAAACCTTATGTTCCATACATTATTTTGAAGTACATTTCTCTTTCTTAAGTAGTCAGTTTTTTTTAGTTTTATTGAATGTACAAAGAGATACAGTACCAGTAACGTTTACCAAAAACCTGCTAATAAAAGAACATCTGACGAGATTTTTCAATGATGAAGATGCTGAATTTCAAAAAACTTTATGTCACGTGAAAGGTTGCCTATAGAACTTTAAATTGGCAGAGTATTAAGGTTGAGTCCGGTCAGTTGTGGTCAGCAGACATAAAAGCATGAATTTTGGTCAATTCATTCACCGATACCTACAGACAAAACTACGGAATGCAGAAAACTAAGATTTTTTCACCGTTGAGTCAGGCTTGTGTTAATCTTTCAGATGATATATCGTTTTTCGAAATTCGACAACATTTAATACAGTTTTACTGAAATAACACCTTGCCTGATTTTGGGCCTACTGTCGCACTAACAATGCTTTTATCGGTCATGCGCACACAATTCAATAACTTTTGGTTAATGATCATTTTCAAAAGACCCAAAAATGAGCCAAAAAAGCCAAAATCACAAAAGAGCCAAAGAAAACAGAATTAATCCGATTACCCAGAAAAACCAAACTTGAGCTCAACACACCATTCTACAACTGCAATATCTGCTTCATTACCATGGCTATCGATGCCACTCCTCCGCATAGTTTGTGTTTGTAATAGTACATTTATGATTCTACTTAATCCTGGGACTATTCCCGGGATAGAGATTTTCCGGGATTTTGGAATCCCTAATTCTAACTGAGTATCCAAAGCACCAATCCTTCATCCCAGTGCTCAAGTAAGACTTCTCAGTGGTACCGTGTTGTGACACTCAGTGACAGAGATTGACAGACAAATGTATTTTAAATCCAAAGTGACTAAGTCTGACGAATTTGATGAATTTGGAAAAAGGAAAATGTGCGGGGGGAGAGAATAGAAGTACCTAATATTTTTTCATTCACTGAGAAGAGTGTTGTACACCTCAACTTACAAATCTAGTCCATTCTAAATTCTTATGTCATACTGAGGACCGGATGATGGTGCTGATTAAAATGAGCCCCATTTCATGCATAAAATTATGCAGCAATTATTCATAATATAAAGGCATTAACTTCAATGTTCATATGACTCTGAATGATAATTAATTAGTTTCATGGTCAACAGGCGGGAAATGAAAGAAACTGCATTGATCTCCGAGACCCACACTTCGTCGAATTGTTAGCAAACACTGAACACGCGCTTCAACATAATTTATTATTTTCACTGGAAATGAGCGTCAAGCAAGGTTTTCAATCCCGCCAGGATTATGGTATTTCTATGGGATTCAGAATCCCGGGATTAGGTAATCGGGATCCCGGGATTCGTTAACATTTAGGCAGTTAGGCTATATGAAAATGGAGTAACAAGGAAGCAACAACAACGTATTTCATTGTTGCAAATTGCAATATATTTTAAACTGTTTCCCTTCTTTTTATCAATATTAGTCCTATACATCAGACACGGTGTTCTTACAATCACATGTATGGCCTGCTTTACACTGGCAGTTCATGTGCGGTGCAGCAGATGACGAAAATGACCTCGTTATGACGTTTATCTTAATTTCTTCTGACACAGAGCATGACGTCAGTGCTACAGTGACAGTTCAGGTGCATTTTAGCGATTAGAACGACGCCTATTTCCTTGCAACCTGCTGCAATGATAATGTCATCTGATTGGTTAATTTTCTCTATTATTTGTTCCATGACTCACTTTGGTTGGATAGTGCTGTAACTGACTTGCTGTCTTGCTGTTCGCAATGTAAATTAGGTGCTGCAGATGCATTTATGTTTCATAGCTATGTCATGCTGCGTTTCAATCACGTGACGAGCGCGTCACTCGTCTGCTGCAACCACAGAATTAGATTGTTTAATCGTATCACTTTGCTAGAAGTGCAAACTGATTCAAACAGATGGCACATGCAGGAACTTAATAAGTGGGCATAAAATAGTCGTGCGTCGATTGCGGATTGCTCTGAATTCCTTCAAAATGCTCCGATCGCCACGATTCCTTCAGATTCGAAGAATTCAGATTATTGCGCAAACGTTTTCTCGATAATGTTGGGTCCTCCGATCATTTAAAAAAAAGTTAGCAGGCGCATGAAAAAACGTTCACAAACTTCACTGTAGAACTTGACATCGACTGTGTCTCTTTGCTGTGTGATCCCGTTGATAACAGTCACTGAAACTTTGCACAATTTGGCGTGTTTAATGTTGAACTGCCTGCTCATTGTTCGATTTCTATGGTATTTAGTCACGAGATTGTGCCATTTCGTTTACGTTGCATGTTCCAATGCTTCCCTTCTTGTCAAACGGAAGAAGAGACGACCTGTCTAATTCTGTGGCTGCAACTGCAGCGACTGCCAGTGTAAAGTAGGCTTAAGTGTGTGTTATGGTTTAAGCGACATGGTTTAAGATGCTTTGGTGGACAATCGATCCCCGCTACTTGCCTTAATGCCGGCGGTCACAATTGTGACGTGTTAGTTATTCATTGATTATTATTGCCTTGACAACTGATGTGTGGTGGTGAGGGTTTGATCCTGTCAATTGACACAGTCGCGTAAGTGGCTCGTATCTCAGTTGGTTAGAGCACAGGTCTAGTTAACCTTGGGCGTAGGTTCGAATCCTACCAACCGCACATCCTTTGCATGGCAATTTGATCTAGCGTTTATTTAATTTCATTGTTATTAATTACTTATTACTAGAATACTAATTACTTACTACTAGAATTGATCTTTGCGCAGTAGTCTACGCCAAAAATTGTTTACTTGCATTGATATCAACAAATAAAACTATGTTCAGGCAGATAGAGAGAGCGTTATGCATACAAGCGCACTGATATTTTATGAATTTTTGAAACGATTGTTATGCAGTATCGGTCTTTTACCAGACGTCACAAAAGTCACGAGATTTGTATTTCGATTTGAAAATCACATGACAGGTTTTAATGCGACAACGCATGTTGTGAACGTTTACCAGATCTAGTCATAGTTCATCTCTGCATGCGAAAAGAAAACTGTCTATCTGACATCATAATCTGTATCGCACAGTGCATTGTTCAGAATACTCGTCTAAGAATTTAAAACAGCGCCTAGTATCGTTCAGCCTACGCTAGCCTAAGCATACCTACCATCAGTAAATGCATTAAAGTCTGCTTATACTTCTGGCGTAACGCGCCGGTCAACGCTAACCGGCATACGCTGACGTTAGTCGGCTGACTTCGACAGAATAAAATTTGCAGTCAACTGTTATCGGTGTGATCGATTGATGAATCACACTGTCAGTCGACTAATGTTTCTGGGAGCGCATCAAAGTTAGCTGCGATTCAACTTCATTTTCAACCAGCCGACTGATTGCAATGGAAATGCCTGCGGAATCTGTAACAAATACGAATGTTAATTTGTTTGAAGAATTGTTAATTGAAGAGGTTTGGAAGTACGCGCATAGGGTGGTAAAAAGTAATCAATTTAAGGATGCGGAGAGAGTGAACAACTCATCGAAGGAGATAACCTATCGGAAAAGAGAAATGGAAACATCTACGCGATCGAGATACAAAATGTGATGAAGGAAGAACCAAGCCGATCGTTAGGAATTACCTATTACCAATCTATCGCTTTTATCGAGAAAGCGTGAACTCCTGCGAAACTCAGATCACCACTATGTTCAAATTTCGAAGAAGATCCTGCCGATGATGATCAGGATCAGGAAATAAAAGAAATAACATTAGGTCGTATGCATAAAAATGAGAAAATCTTTTTCTCACAATTTTGTGAGATAATCTTATCAATTCATGCATAAAATTTCTCACGCTCATAAGCAATTTTTCAAATAGAGAAATTCTTAGTCGTCTCAAAGATGAGAAAAAGGCATGCATAAAAATGAATTTTGAAATTATCTTTCTAGAAAATCTCATAAAATCATAAGCAACAAATTCGTCACTCAAGACCGATCAATTAGTGTCATGGAAACTGAAAGATGACTAATTATTAGTCTATTATTTTCGCACACACAATATATCTTCAGTCGGTTTCATATACAATCATGTTGAACTTTAGCGTTGCACATGTAAGAAGCAGAAGGATTTTTAATCAACGTTGGGAAGTAGGAAGCAGCCGTTATAAAGCTTTACATCGTTTTGACGAAGAAAATATCGAGTGGTTGGCATCTTTTATCTTCCAAACCTCAGAAACAAGGGGTGGTGCAGTTTCATCTAAACAGAAGGTGGAGATAACTCTGACATATCTTGCCAATCCAGGTTTACAAGCTCATATTGCTGAACAAACTGACTTTCATCAATGTACAGTTACGAGAACAATAAACGAAACAGTCCCGTTAATAGCCGCAATGGCGAAGCAATGGATAAAATTTCCCGTAAATGCTGCTGAGAAACGAAAAACAAAAGTCAGTTGGTTCGACGAAGTGGGTTTTCCATGGTGTATAGGAGCACTTGATTGTACACACATTAGAATCGATAAATTTAAGGGTGGATTTGGAGATGAATACATCAACCGCAAAGGAACACCAACATTAAACGTACAAGCTACTTGTAACGTAAGATGGATGTTTGCAAGTATCGACGTAAGTTGGCCTGGATCTGCTCACGATAACCGGATCTTCAAAAATTCAGAACTGTACAGGTTAGTAGTAACCCACCTTTTATTTAAAGGATATATATACATGTAGCACTCGACAGGGATCTTTTCTGTGACTTCCCCAACAAAAGTGTAAAAGACTCACTTAAAAACTGAACTTAATCCAATCAAAAGTAAGTAGTAATTTCACAGCATTGGCATAACTATCCTTTTTACTGAATAATGAAGACAAAAGGAAATATCATCAATAATGACAATCACGAAGATGTTAAAGGTAAATCTCCATGAGGCCATACGAGACCCTGAGAGCTTCTCGTAGACCCTGAGATTGTCGGTTGATATATTAGCTGAGTCATCGAGCTTAGTGAGTCGAGATTCGTCGGGACATTCGGAGGGATCGACTGATGGTAAAGCACATATCGTAATTATTGTTTATAGAACATGAAACATGGTGTCCGCGGCCTAAAAATGTCCTTGAATGTCCTTGAGTGTCACGGATGGGCCGCGGAAACCCTGATGAAATAGGTCAGAAACAAAATTGTGATGAAGTTTGGTAGTTGTCTACATATATGATAATGAAAAAAGATAGGCCTATATAATTTTTAATATAATGTAAGGGTAAAACATGCAAAACATGGCGTCCGATAAGTTAAAACAGTGACTTTTATTTTCAGGTATTTACGACAAGACAACACAACGTCTGTTCTCTTATGAGATGAAGGATGTGTTATTACACCGTTTCTTATGGTCCCGTATCCCAATCCAATAACAGATCATGAGAAAAATTTTAACAAAATTCACAGAAAAGCTCGCATCCTAATCGAACAGGCATTTGGGCAATGGAAAAAGAGTTTTCCGATTCTTCGATGTGGTATCCGTTTGAAATTAGAGCGCGCTCCATTACGTGTTTTGGCATGTGCTGTTCTGCATAACATTTCCAAATATCTATGAGATAGTGATGATTTTGACTCACAGACTCATGAAAACAACGATGAAGTCATAGTGATTTATGATGAAAATGATGATGACCTTCAGAATGGGGATATGAGAAGTGCAGGACAACATCGCCGTCAAGAATTAGCAAATAGCCTAATGCTACTTTGACTTTTTTCATGAACATGTATCTTGGCGTTATCAATAGCTAACTTATCTGAAATACCATTTCGTGCTTGAACAATTTTAAATTTCGTTTTAGTTTCTGTTTGTCTGATAATCTTGCTGTCTAGACCAAGAGTATGCATTTTCTGGAAAATCCATAAGGTCGATAGTATTGTAAACCACAACCAAGTAGCCGCACGATATAAATATAGATATTTGCACTTATGTATACTTACAATAACTTCATATGTCGAAGAATGTAGGAAAAAGTTTTTATCTGATATGTCAGACAGAAAACTTGAACCGATTTAGCAGACACATTAGTAATTTAAGTTAACCACGATCGATGATTTAGTATACTTCTAGATATCAATTCAAATTCTTGAAGCGCGTGAATGCTTGCATAAAAATCCTTTGACCTCTTATCAGCCCGTCCTCATATGTCTCATGTGTTATACTTAGGTGTCAACTTTCGGCTGTAATCGTTAAATGACATGTAGCACCATTCTTTAGTGAAACATGCTTTCCGACATGAGGAATAATTTGTACATTTTCAGCTTCGCAACAGGAGGTTCTCTCTATTTTGTATGTGGTGGACATATAGCTTTCCACAGACCTCAAACAATGATCAATATAATTTATCAGTTAATAACTTAAATTCCATGGCTTCAGAATTTCTGTTGCAGATATTTTCAATGAATCAGTTGCATATTACCCTTAACTCTTCAGAAATCCTTAAAAAATGGTATAATACCTTTCTAAATCTTTTTTTTATCAAATAACTGTCCCTTATGTCTGACCAGAAAGGCATAAATCGCTTCAATGGTACATATCAGTTTACATCAGGATTGATAGAAATCATGATTTTTATTTACATAAAAAAACCTGGTTTACCTTTTCCACTAACTGACTCAGTCCACTTTGCAAATGAGTAAGAAAACACAAACGATTCCAAATAGTTCAATTAAAACTTAAATAAGCTACTTTCACGACAGAGAAAATATTACAACTGAGTTAAGGCATAGTCAGTCACTTGCTCATCATGGCAACTATTACTCACATCAACAAGACGTCTTTTCTCTCCAAAGTCTTTTCTCTTGAAGCGGACGCAAGACAATTGTTCAAGTAAAAGCAATTTCTGCAACTCGGTGTTATTCAGATTTTTCGTTTCTGGAGTCTCACTGGCGAGATCTTTCTTCTTCCTTTTCCCCGGTGCCGATGACTTTGTTGAGCATGAGTATTCAGGAAGATTCTCCATGGACGATTCAGATCCAGCTGAGACAGCGCCTTGTAAGCGCGCGAAGGTAGGATTTTCGTCATACATAAGAAGATCAACCAGATTTCTCTCCCACTTCAATAAATTAATTGGTTTGTTACCAGTCTTGTTTCTGTCACTTTTATTTTTGACGCGCACCTTAAAATTTGCTAGTTTCTTGATCGTTTTTTCCTTATCAAAAGGTCGACCCAACGATTGCATCATAAATGTAGGCTACACACTTGAGCAATCGCTTCACCTTCGATTTTTGTTGTGGTGTGTTGCTTTTCTCAAGTAAAACTGGATAGGTCCTCAGTAAATCGACGAGAATTTCATTTTCATTCTCCAATAATTCTTCTGTGCTTGCAGTAGACATCTCACCCAATTGCATAGATCGCATAAATGGCAAACGTCAGACAAAAGAAGATATTCGTTTAGCAACATGGATACAGAGCGATCGACCGATCATAAATGAGGGCTGCGACAACAATAAAAAGTGATGCATAGTTGGAATTCATATTTGACTAAGTAATTGGCTCATGAACAAAAATTCGCTTGTGATTGTATTAAGCTAGGAGCATGAGAAAAAGAAATTCTCGTTTGTTTTGCATTATGTGTGATATTGCTCACGATCTCATTGCAAGTGGTGACAAAATCTTTCAATCAACCGCTACAAATATCTTAGCATTGAAAGAGAATTTCTTCTACTCCGAGCAGAACTTTATGCAGCGGCGTCGCGTGCTCCCAGACCATAGGCCTTCGCTTCATAGTGGATTCCTATATTTCTGCAGCAGACAGCATGAACTGCATAATATAATTAATATGACACTATCTTAATTTCAGTGAATTTTCGAACACTTGTACAAGTACATGAACATTCAAGTCATGCTGGCATCCATTACTACAGAATAAAATGAAATGATGTGGGAAATAGATGCTGATATTTAAATGAAAGGTACACTGAAGTCCTTAGACTAACAAATGTAGACTTTTCTGCATGAGAATTGTGATTCACTATGAGTCCTCTGTGACAGCCTCTTTTTCTGAGCAACCTCATAAGCATGCAATCCTAAGCTGATTGTTCGTCTTGTTTTCCCAAGATTTTAAAAGTCAAATGACAATGAAAGCGTGATGTTGATTTCTCACATGACGCTTGACCGCTTTGGTGAGATGACCAAAGAGAACATTCACTCTCGAGGAAGCTCTCGCTAAAGCAAGACTACTCTGTTGTGTTTATTATAGCCTGTCAATAATTTAGATGTTTCAAATTTAGGGCTGGTTAATTGTTTTTGTGCTCCTCCTCATATTCTATCCCCTGAGAGTGGTTTAGTTTTATTTCAATGCCATGAACTTCGTGTACGATGGTTTGAGTTTTCTGCACAATCCATCGGACGACTGGCCAATGTAGAAAATAACAATGTTGAAATCGCCGCCATAAACATAATATCACCAATATGCCCTGAATCATTATCTCTGACTGAATCACACATCAATTATGGAAACTTCATCGCTGTATCTTCCAGCGGCTTCTCACCTTCCGATCCGACATTTAGCCATTGGTGAACGCAGACACGACGATTCAACGCGTCATCATATTCTCCAAAATTTGGCGAAGCCACGAATAGGGAAAAATTGCCCCTGAATCTAAGAATTTATAAATAGATCTTTTCTTGCATTGTTGCAATGTATTTGCTTCTTCGTTTCTATCGGGAGAAGACGAGTCTATCTATCGAGCTAAGCGCACACGCTTCACATATCACACAAACACACAAATCTCTGTGATTTGCTGTGAACACCCCCAGCGCATTGTGTGATCGCTTGAAGATCCCTGCAGTTAACAGATGAGCGCTGGCGCTCGGAGCGTATTTGAGAGTAGTGACTTGAAACTGTAAAGTGTTTGTAAAGTTGTAAATGCAAGGATACTCGCAAAAACAAAAACATAAAACTATTTGAACCTTTGTTTTATTAACGCAAATAATTTTTTTGGGTATGCGGCGAAGGCCTCGCAGGCACGGAGACGACGCCACTGACTTTGTGCATACATAAATGAAAAAATCTTAAGTATGAGAATATTTTAGCTTAATATATGATAACTTCTTTTTGAGAAAATCTCATTTTTATGCATACGGCCCAATTAGCTGAGAAACCCTACATTGTAAGCGCACAAACACAACGCTTCTATTTTGACCACTTGCACGCTAGCTTTCTTTGATTAAAGGGAAGAGCAGGTCGACTGACATTATCAGTGGACTGAAGCTTGTGAAAACTAAAGAATGCACTTGAACAGAATAAACCACCTACTCGCACTTCGGCTTTCCCACATGGGTTTTTCCTCCGAAAATATGAAAGCAGAACAGCCAAAATCTCGAAATTGTTGGCTTCATAGAATATAATATTATAAGTGCAGACTGCTGAGTTGATGGCACTTCACACACTGCAGCAGGTAATTGCAGACATCATTCCCTGTTCATGTCCCTAATTCCGCCGGACACAGTCGAAGCTAGGAAAGCTAATTAGATTGAGGAAAAAATTAATTTGATAATTTAAACTATTTTCTGAGATTTTACTTTGATGGCTTGCCATGTTTGAATTGCTGTGGAGGAGTGGCATCGATGGCCATGGTAATGAAACTGTCAATTTAGTTGTAGAATGGTGTAGTGAGCTCAAGTTTGACTTTTTTAGGTAATCGAATTAATTCTGTGGCTTTTTTGTCTCCTTTGGAAATTATCATCAACCTAACTTTTATTGTATTAAAGACTAGCGTTTTCGAGTTTGGGTTTAAAAGAATGCTGGTATCTATCTATGGCTGGTATCATCAACTCCAAGAATATGCAAGTTTTATCAAGATCGGCCAACCCGTTCACTGGCAAACTCCAATTTTGTCTCATTACCACAGTCATTTCGTGAGTCATCATTTCCCTCGGTTGTCATAAGATTTCGAATCTCCCATCTGCAGACGGGCCCGCCTGTATGATGTATGCTATCGGTTAATGATTTTTTTTACTATAGAGCCAAAATAAATATTATCACGACAAAAAGCACATCGAGCCACAATTTCTACGCATCTATCCGGAAAACGCAATAGAGTCACTCTTAAGCTCTACAGTACCTCACTTAACATCTCACCAAGTTTCATCAAAATCCATGCAATACTCTGCCCTACACAGCCTTCAGAATATGACAAAGAAGACAAAATTTCAATTCTGAAAACACACAATTGGCCAAAACTCCTGCGCATCTTTGCGGAAAACCCAATGCAGTCATCGTTGTGTGTTTTTATGATTGAAATTTTGTCGTTTTTGTCATATTGTGAAGGTTGTGTAGGGCAGAGTATTGCATGGAATTTGATGAAACTTGGTGTGGTGGTGAATAAGGTGCTGTAGAGTTTGAATTTGACTCTATTTTGTTTTCCTCAAAGATGCGTGGACGTTTTGGCTCGATGTGCTTTTTGTCGTGATGCTATTTATTATGGCTATATAGTAGAAGTAGATGATTTATATTGAGAAAGAAAATCATTGACAAAACACTTGATGAATACACTTTGGAAACAATGTACCATTGATATATTACATGTACGAGTATAGTATGAAAGAGTACTTAGTCCTATAGGCATATAGTACACTTGGGTATTTGGGCATACTTCAATAAAATATCAAAAAATAGAAATAAGAAAGCAAAGTTCTACTGAACAAGAATGCTTTCAAATAATGCATATGTATAAGGTACAAACGAATTAAAACGTCTAGATGTTGCACTGTAGGGTTGAAGATAACGACCGGATCGACATGAGATGTCTGGCATAATGCCGTGGAGAATATGATTCTCGTTCTTCGAAGAGAGATGGAAGAGTCTGACAGCAGCTTCTTCACGTCGACGCTTGAGTGGTGGAAACTTGCCGCAAGGGCAATCTGTAGCTCGAAAGTCTTTCGGCAGCGAACATACCATTTTATGGATTCGGTTTTGAAAGCGATTCAAACGAGATTCGAGATGGGCAGGCAATTGAATAAAGACACTCGATGCATATTCGAACAAACTTCGGATGAGAGAATGGTAGATAGCTGCGAGGGAAGAAGGTGGTACCAGAGGCTTCAGAATTCTCAACCCATACATACGCTGACTTGCAGTCCTAATCTGCTTGGTAATGTGGCTGTCCTATCTCAATTGGCTGTTGAGTATAACTCCCAAGATACGCAGTTCATCGACATCCTTGACATCATTCAATAGTGTAGGCAAACAACTAGGCACTTTACGAATGAAGAGGGACTTGCATTTGTCATAGTTCAGAGAGAGTCCGTTTGCCAGTGACCAGCTGCTTATGTTCGCATGTTCTTCAGATACATTGGAACAAACTTGAGTTTTAAAAATCGGGATGCATAAAGTCACGTCATCAATATACTTGATCATCCGGGTTGAGTGATGAACAGGTGTTAGAGATGCTGCGACCACACAATACAAGTAAGAGCCAATAAGAGATCCTTGAGGTACACCTGATGGAATGTTCGTGGTTGTGCTGATGTTATCTCCAATCCTTACGGCTTGTTTACGATCTTCCAAGTAGCTGTAAGTAAGATGTAGAAAACCTAGAGGAACGTTGGTCTCTGACAATTTCTGGATAATGATGTCATGTCTCAAATTGTCAAACGCTTTTTTGAAATCATATGAAATAATATGCAAACCACCAATATCATCTCGGTCAAGAAGTAGCGTTGCATCATCCATGAGTTTGATTAGTGCGGCGTTGATGAGCCTGGTCTTCCACCAAATTGATTATTGCCAAAAGAATTGATGAGATTACTCTTTACTGTTCCACTCAGGACAAAATACTCAAGCAGCTTACCTGGAAGCGGCAAGAGTGATATCGGCCGAATATTGCATATATCGAATTTCCCTCATTTTGGTATTGGGGCAATGTGGCTAAATTTCCATCTTGTTGGAAAAATACGTTCACGTACGCAGATGTTGAATATGTGACACAGAGGCTCTGAGATGAATGGTGCAGCAGCTTTGTAAACCGCTGTAGGGATGCCATCACTGCCTGCAGCCTTATTGGTTGGAATCTTCATGAGTCGCTTCTCAACGTCGTATGGGGATATATCCATTGACCACAAGTCATCGTCCTCATCTATTATAGAAACACTACTGGGAACGAAGAATTCATATAATGTCTTATTGATGAGTTCTACGGTAGAAGAAGGGCCTCCATGTCGAGTGCATAGACGCAACAAAGGGTCAACGGATTTAGTGCCACGGATACTGCCAATAACCTACCACATTTTCTTCGAGTTTTCCTCTGCATTATGTCTCCATTTCAACTTTGCGACTTTAATCTCTTCTTGAACTTTAAGCTTCCAATAGTTGTATGATGCGAAGTTTCGTTCTCGATATGCGTTCCAACGACGTTGAATATACAGCTTCAACAAAGGGTTGATCCATGGTTTATTCCTTTCAGTGAAGTATACGATGTACTGAGGAATACACTCTTTGACTATGTCATTCAATAAGTCTTGAAACATATTGCATTTATCTTCACAGGACATGTGGGCAAGGTAAAAATCGCGCCAGTTTATTCCTCTAAACCGAGAAACAAGGATCGCCAAGTTTAATTCACGTAAATCATAAACCTTTTTCCGAACATGATAACATGCAGATTCATTTCTAGGTCGAGCTGTGATGCTACAATGATCAGAATAGATATGTCACCGATAGGAACAGTGACATTGACACAATATTGAGAGGAAATATCATCGCTCACAAAAATCAGATTAAGAGTTGCGTCTTTGCGTGTAGGAGATTGAACCATATTCTTTACACTGAGATCAACAGAGAAATCACATCGAAAGCGGTTGAAATCGCCAGCAATGACAATATTGTAATTAGGATAAATGTCACATAATGAATCAAAATTTTCAACAATGAAATTGTTGATGTCATCTTTTGATGAGCACGCAATATTAGGGGGTATATAAATACATAAGACTATTAAATTCAAGTCAGTCAAAATAGCCCATACAGTATTCATTCACATGATCAATCTTTGAGGCGGGCAGAAATGTTTTAAAAGACAAGGAATTACGAATAAATATTGCCGCACCTCCACCTCGATGAGCAGATAAACGATCGTCTCTAATAGCTGTATAACCAGGAATGTCGACGAGAGAGCTTGATATAGTATCACAAAGCCAGGTTTCAGTAAACATAAAGAGATCAGGTTTTAAAGTACATGCAGTTGTTGAGAATGTTGAGTTCTACGGAAAACTATAATGCTATGTTTGCGGTAGTTAGGTGTGGAAGTGTATGAAATCTATGTCATAATGAGATTGTACAGGTATGTATGTAGCTGTGATATGAACATTCAAATTTTTGTAATGATCTGCTGAACGACGGACTGGACATGTAAATTGTAGAAAACAGACACAACGCAATATATTGTTGATTTTCTAGAACAAAGTGGTGTATTCAATATAAAATTGGTGCCGTGACCAGGATTCTGGATAATTGCTGGTGACTGACAATTGATTTCATTGTGAGGAACTGTGTTTTGCATTAAGAAAATGGAACAGATATTTGAGATTGGTGTGAGATTGGGACTCGAAGGTGAAGAATTGAGATTATTCATTAACGAACAACAGAGTATTGAACGGGAGAACCGTGCTAGAGAGCGCGAAGAGAAACAAAAAGAATTCGAAGAGAAAGAAAAAGAGCGCGAAGAGAAGCAAAAAGAGCGTGATCATGAGATAGAAATGAAGAGACTTGAACTGATGGTGAGAGAATCAAACTCTAGTAATGCTTCTTCTGATGTTGTAATTACTAAAAGCAACTCTCCCAAACTGCCCACGTTTGTTGATCACAAAGACGATCTTGACAGTTATTTGAACCGATTCGAACGATTTGCACACTGTAACAATTGGGAAAAATCCAAGTGGTCCACATCACTGAGTGCTTTATTAACTGGCAGAGCTTTGGATGTATATTCGAGATTATCTGAAGAAGTGGCTTCTAATTATGATCGTCTGAAAGAAGCGCTATTGAAGCGATATGAGTTGACCGAATCAGGTTTCAGACATCGATTCAGAAACAGCAAACCAGAACAGGGAGAAAGTTCGGAACAATTTATAACACGCCTTCGTAACTACTTGAGTCGTTGGATTGACCTTTCGAATACAAGTCATGACTTTTCAGCTGTTTGTGACTTATTTACCCTAGAGCAATTCATTTCATCCTGCTCTCCTAGTTTAGCTGTATTTTTGAAGGAAAGATCTCCTTCAGGTTTGGATGAGGTGACAAAATTAGCTGATCAGTACTTGCTTGCACATAATCGAAGCTTGACTTCAGGTGATGACGTGAAGAAGACAAACAATTTCAGAGATGACTACAGACGAACTTTCCAACCAAGACAGCAGCAGCAGTCCTTCAAAGAAATGGATCGAAAATTTACTGCGAACTTCTATACATCAAATGAAGATTACAAAGTCAAATGCACTTTCTGTTCCCTTCTTCACAAATCCGAAAATTGTTACAGGTTGTCTTCGATGAATATCAAGCAAAGAAGAGATTCAGTGAGAACATCAAATGCATGTTATTTATGTTTGCGACGTGGCCATATTTCTAAGAACTGCAACATTGGTAAGAAGTGTGAAAGATGCGGTGCAAGACATCATGTTCTATTATGTGAAACTCTAGCTGCTACTCCTAACACAGTAACAACGTCTTCATCAATGTCATCGCGTACATGTTCTCCGAAAGTTCTATTGCAGACGGCTTCAGTGTATATTGAAGGGATTTCGTCAAAACGTATTCAAGCTCGACTTTTAATTGATGGTGGAAGTCAACGATCTTATATTCGCACATCTCTAGCAAATTCGATCAAAGCCAGAAAGATTGGTTGCGAGTCATTGCAAATAGAAGGTTTTGGTGAGAATTCCACGACGTGCAATCTTGATCTTGTAACTGTGAATCTCATCTCAAGAACCGATGATTATATGAGTTCTTTCAAATTACTTTCTACTCCTCAACTGTGTTCTCCTTTGGAAATGATTCCCAATGGTCCATGGATTGATGAATTGGAAGAGAGAGGCTTTATTTTGGCAGATGACATTCAGACTTCGCTGCATAGTGACAAAAAACCAATTGATATTGTTCTTGGTGCAGACCAGAAGTGGAAGATTTTCACTTCGAATATGTTTTCCACTTCACATGGGCTTGTGGCCTCAGAAACGAAGTTCGGATGGGTTCTCCAAGGTCCCATTTCAAATCGCGAACTATCAAATTCGTTATCTTCGTTATCAACGACGAGGGTTTTATTCACGGTTGACGTTTCGAAATTCTGGGAATTGGAAACCATGAGCATGAATCAGAATGAAATTGACACTTCCCCATGTCTTGAAACAATACCCGGGATTAAATTAACCAGAGACGAACAACACAAAGACCAAAATGACAAGTAAGCGCATGATGTCCTTAGGGGTACAAAATTTGTCTTCTTCCTTTCGGGCAAGTTGGACATAATGCTGCTTCCGGAAAAGCTGAAAGTCCAAGCCACCATTTCAACAATACTTTCATTTCATTGGCTTCAAAGTGGAGCCCAAGACCATATGAAGGAAACACTCTTAGCCAACAGGATGCATCTTTTGTTGATGTAGCAAGAAGGCGAGCTTGATGGGCTGGAGGTAGGCAGTGGTAGAGCTCGTTAAATTTTGATTTAGCACACTCTGCTTGGGTTTCTCATGAAAAATAGACGAAACATTCAGATTGCACAATGCTGTGAAATTCATTTATAGTTGCTCTTGAGGATGGCTGTTGAGTTGCGTAGACGTAAGATGCAATGAATGAAGCAGCTGAATGGTCGGAAAGAGACCTCAGACCCAAACCTACAAAATTGAAGCTCAAGCGTACCTGTGACCATGACGTGTCATAAAGGTGAATTCCGGCGATTTCTTCCAGAGCTCAACGAATATCATTGTCAAAGTCTTCCAAACAAGTTGATGCCAATGAAGGTGGAGTACCCCAAGCAATGTTTGTTAGTTTCCGGAGCATGACCGAAGCAACATTAATGCAGCTTGGGGATCTTCAAGTCTTAGCAATTTTTGAATAAGTACTTACTGCTTTTTCCGACGAGAAGCAATAAAAGACGATGCAAAGCATTGATCACCGATTGGTACTCCAAGAATGATAATATTAGGTTTATTACTCTTCGGAATGATAGGAGAAACCATACTCAAATCATCTTTTGAAAACAGCTCACTTTTCTTCAAATTTACAGATACATTAATTGATGTCCAATGATTATGTAAGATATGTCCAATAGACACGAGACTTCATTTACATCATCTCGATTTCCACAAAAACATCGTCATCAAGGTAGCACATATGAAGTAAAAGGCCAGGTACTTGGTTTTGAATATTCTGTACGATGTGATTTAGAGCTGACGAGAAAAGGAAAGGACCTAACGTTGTTGAACGGACCCTTGTTGCACTCTACAAGCTGATGACAGTATTCAGAAGTTGTGGTACAGTGATGGATGACATCCGTAACACGACATAATAAACGGAAGAATCTCAGGAAAATGTTCTCCACAAGCATCAATTACTATTACTAATTGTCGAAATATAGCCTACAGTTGAAAGCGTTACTGAAGTCAACTTTCAGCAAAGAAAATTTTTCGTCATCCCAGTTTTGCTCAATGCAATGCCGTACATTGTGAAATATCGATGCTTTCTATCAATAAGTTAGAGCGATTTCAGAGACGTGCTTACAGAATAATTCGTGGTGATGATTGCTCATGCCAGTGGTTTCCCCAGCTCTCTGAATTCAGAGCGTTGGTTTGAGATTTTTGAAAATATGCGAATTCTCTGCTCCCTCGGGCACTGGACTCTTGGAGCCCGTCACTTAAGTACTGGAACACATAGGCTACCAACTTGCTTGACGAGGCATTGATTTCCTGTGGTATTGTCTGCAGTCTTTGAAACATAACTCTTCTACCTTCATGTAACTAACTGCTCCAGTAAAGTGCTGATTTCCTTCACTACATGGACCATATGCATTGCATGAAACCTCTGCATTCATGTGCATGATTTTTATTCTCTTGAGAATAAATGCATCTCTACTATACTTTGATTATCTCTAAAATATAGACAATTTAATTTGAATGCTTGAATATTTACGAGTTCCAAGCTGTTACTATATCTTTCAATAGCCATGTAACATACATGATTGCTATATCTTATTTGGTAGGCCTATTTTCTTATTGACTAGCGGCATAGCTCGCAAAATAATTCGTAAGCACACATAAGCTAAAGTAGGTAGTTCGCGAATCATAACTCGATTAGATTCGATAGTCGATTTGACTCTAAACTTGCCGATCTGTAAGTCCAAATCTAAAGACATTGAAAAGTGTGTAAACTTTGCCGAAAGCATTTTTCATCACGTTTTGATAGTTCAAATTTCTGTGGCCTGCAAGATACCATAGACCATACAAGTACCATATGAAACCTTATGTTCCATACATTATTTTGAAGTACATTTCTCTTTCTTAAGTAGTCAGTTTTTTTTAGTTTTATTGAATGTACAAAGAGATACAGTACCAGTAACGTTTACCAAAAACCTGCTAATAAAAGAACATCTGACGAGATTTTTCAATGATGAAGATGCTGAATTTCAAAAAACTTTATGTCACGTGAAAGGTTGCCTATAGAACTTTAAATTGGCAGAGTATTAAGGTTGAGTCCGGTCAGTTGTGGTCAGCAGACATAAAAGCATGAATTTTGGTCAATTCATTCACCGATACCTACAGACAAAACTACGGAATGCAGAAAACTAAGATTTTTTCACCGTTGAGTCAGGCTTGTGTTAATCTTTCAGATGATATATCGTTTTTCGAAATTCGACAACATTTAATACAGTTTTACTGAAATAACACCTTGCCTGATTTTGGGCCTACTGTCGCACTAACAATGCTTTTATCGGTCATGCGCACACAATTCAATAACTTTTGGTTAATGATCATTTTCAAAAGACCCAAAAATGAGCCAAAAAAGCCAAAATCACAAAAGAGCCAAAGAAAACAGAATTAATCCGATTACCCAGAAAAACCAAACTTGAGCTCAACACACCATTCTACAACTGCAATATCTGCTTCATTACCATGGCTATCGATGCCACTCCTCCGCATAGTTTGTGTTTGTAATAGTACATTTATGATTCTACTTAATCCTGGGACTATTCCCGGGATAGAGATTTTCCGGGATTTTGGAATCCCTAATTCTAACTGAGTATCCAAAGCACCAATCCTTCATCCCAGTGCTCAAGTAAGACTTCTCAGTGGTACCGTGTTGTGACACTCAGTGACAGAGATTGACAGACAAATGTATTTTAAATCCAAAGTGACTAAGTCTGACGAATTTGATGAATTTGGAAAAAGGAAAATGTGCGGGGGGAGAGAATAGAAGTACCTAATATTTTTTCATTCACTGAGAAGAGTGTTGTACACCTCAACTTACAAATCTAGTCCATTCTAAATTCTTATGTCATACTGAGGACCGGATGATGGTGCTGATTAAAATGAGCCCCATTTCATGCATAAAATTATGCAGCAATTATTCATAATATAAAGGCATTAACTTCAATGTTCATATGACTCTGAATGATAATTAATTAGTTTCATGGTCAACAGGCGGGAAATGAAAGAAACTGCATTGATCTCCGAGACCCACACTTCGTCGAATTGTTAGCAAACACTGAACACGCGCTTCAACATAATTTATTATTTTCACTGGAAATGAGCGTCAAGCAAGGTTTTCAATCCCGCCAGGATTATGGTATTTCTATGGGATTCAGAATCCCGGGATTAGGTAATCGGGATCCCGGGATTCGTTAACATTTAGGCAGTTAGGCTATATGAAAATGGAGTAACAAGGAAGCAACAACAACGTATTTCATTGTTGCAAATTGCAATATATTTTAAACTGTTTCCCTTCTTTTTATCAATATTAGTCCTATACATCAGACACGGTGTTCTTACAATCACATGTATGGCCTGCTTTACACTGGCAGTTCATGTGCGGTGCAGCAGATGACGAAAATGACCTCGTTATGACGTTTATCTTAATTTCTTCTGACACAGAGCATGACGTCAGTGCTACAGTGACAGTTCAGGTGCATTTTAGCGATTAGAACGACGCCTATTTCCTTGCAACCTGCTGCAATGATAATGTCATCTGATTGGTTAATTTTCTCTATTATTTGTTCCATGACTCACTTTGGTTGGATAGTGCTGTAACTGACTTGCTGTCTTGCTGTTCGCAATGTAAATTAGGTGCTGCAGATGCATTTATGTTTCATAGCTATGTCATGCTGCGTTTCAATCACGTGACGAGCGCGTCACTCGTCTGCTGCAACCACAGAATTAGATTGTTTAATCGTATCACTTTGCTAGAAGTGCAAACTGATTCAAACAGATGGCACATGCAGGAACTTAATAAGTGGGCATAAAATAGTCGTGCGTCGATTGCGGATTGCTCTGAATTCCTTCAAAATGCTCCGATCGCCACGATTCCTTCAGATTCGAAGAATTCAGATTATTGCGCAAACGTTTTCTCGATAATGTTGGGTCCTCCGATCATTTAAAAAAAAGTTAGCAGGCGCATGAAAAAACGTTCACAAACTTCACTGTAGAACTTGACATCGACTGTGTCTCTTTGCTGTGTGATCCCGTTGATAACAGTCACTGAAACTTTGCACAATTTGGCGTGTTTAATGTTGAACTGCCTGCTCATTGTTCGATTTCTATGGTATTTAGTCACGAGATTGTGCCATTTCGTTTACGTTGCATGTTCCAATGCTTCCCTTCTTGTCAAACGGAAGAAGAGACGACCTGTCTAATTCTGTGGCTGCAACTGCAGCGACTGCCAGTGTAAAGTAGGCTTAAGTGTGTGTTATGGTTTAAGCGACATGGTTTAAGATGCTTTGGTGGACAATCGATCCCCGCTACTTGCCTTAATGCCGGCGGTCACAATTGTGACGTGTTAGTTATTCATTGATTATTATTGCCTTGACAACTGATGTGTGGTGGTGAGGGTTTGATCCTGTCAATTGACACAGTCGCGTAAGTGGCTCGTATCTCAGTTGGTTAGAGCACAGGTCTAGTTAACCTTGGGCGTAGGTTCGAATCCTACCAACCGCACATCCTTTGCATGGCAATTTGATCTAGCGTTTATTTAATTTCATTGTTATTAATTACTTATTACTAGAATACTAATTACTTACTACTAGAATTGATCTTTGCGCAGTAGTCTACGCCAAAAATTGTTTACTTGCATTGATATCAACAAATAAAACTATGTTCAGGCAGATAGAGAGAGCGTTATGCATACAAGCGCACTGATATTTTATGAATTTTTGAAACGATTGTTATGCAGTATCGGTCTTTTACCAGACGTCACAAAAGTCACGAGATTTGTATTTCGATTTGAAAATCACATGACAGGTTTTAATGCGACAACGCATGTTGTGAACGTTTACCAGATCTAGTCATAGTTCATCTCTGCATGCGAAAAGAAAACTGTCTATCTGACATCATAATCTGTATCGCACAGTGCATTGTTCAGAATACTCGTCTAAGAATTTAAAACAGCGCCTAGTATCGTTCAGCCTACGCTAGCCTAAGCATACCTACCATCAGTAAATGCATTAAAGTCTGCTTATACTTCTGGCGTAACGCGCCGGTCAACGCTAACCGGCATACGCTGACGTTAGTCGGCTGACTTCGACAGAATAAAATTTGCAGTCAACTGTTATCGGTGTGATCGATTGATGAATCACACTGTCAGTCGACTAATGTTTCTGGGAGCGCATCAAAGTTAGCTGCGATTCAACTTCATTTTCAACCAGCCGACTGATTGCAATGGAAATGCCTGCGGAATCTGTAACAAATACGAATGTTAATTTGTTTGAAGAATTGTTAATTGAAGAGGTTTGGAAGTACGCGCATAGGGTGGTAAAAAGTAATCAATTTAAGGATGCGGAGAGAGTGAACAACTCATCGAAGGAGATAACCTATCGGAAAAGAGAAATGGAAACATCTACGCGATCGAGATACAAAATGTGATGAAGGAAGAACCAAGCCGATCGTTAGGAATTACCTATTACCAATCTATCGCTTTTATCGAGAAAGCGTGAACTCCTGCGAAACTCAGATCACCACTATGTTCAAATTTCGAAGAAGATCCTGCCGATGATGATCAGGATCAGGAAATAAAAGAAATAACATTAGGTCGTATGCATAAAAATGAGAAAATCTTTTTCTCACAATTTTGTGAGATAATCTTATCAATTCATGCATAAAATTTCTCACGCTCATAAGCAATTTTTCAAATAGAGAAATTCTTAGTCGTCTCAAAGATGAGAAAAAGGCATGCATAAAAATGAATTTTGAAATTATCTTTCTAGAAAATCTCATAAAATCATAAGCAACAAATTCGTCACTCAAGACCGATCAATTAGTGTCATGGAAACTGAAAGATGACTAATTATTAGTCTATTATTTTCGCACACACAATATATCTTCAGTCGGTTTCATATACAATCATGTTGAACTTTAGCGTTGCACATGTAAGAAGCAGAAGGATTTTTAATCAACGTTGGGAAGTAGGAAGCAGCCGTTATAAAGCTTTACATCGTTTTGACGAAGAAAATATCGAGTGGTTGGCATCTTTTATCTTCCAAACCTCAGAAAACAAGGGGTGGTGCAGTTTCATCTAAACAGAAGGTGGAGATAACTCTGACATATCTTGCCAATCCAGGTTTACAAGCTCATATTGCTGAACAAACTGACTTTCATCAATGTACAGTTACGAGAACAATAAACGAAACAGTCCCGTTAATAGCCGCAATGGCGAAGCAATGGATAAAATTTCCCGTAAATGCTGCTGAGAAACGAAAAACAAAAGTCAGTTGGTTCGACGAAGTGGGTTTTCCATGGTGTATAGGAGCACTTGATTGTACACACATTAGAATCGATAAATTTAAGGGTGGATTTGGAGATGAATACATCAACCGCAAAGGAACACCAACATTAAACGTACAAGCTACTTGTAACGTAAGATGGATGTTTGCAAGTATCGACGTAAGTTGGCCTGGATCTGCTCACGATAACCGGATCTTCAAAAATTCAGAACTGTACAGGTTAGTAGTAACCCACCTTTTATTTAAAGGATATATATACATGTAGCACTCGACAGGGATCTTTTCTGTGACTTCCCCAACAAAAGTGTAAAAGACTCACTTAAAAACTGAACTTAATCCAATCAAAAGTAAGTAGTAATTTCACAGCATTGGCATAACTATCCTTTTTACTGAATAATGAAGACAAAAGGAAATATCATCAATAATGACAATCACGAAGATGTTAAAGGTAAATCTCCATGAGGCCATACGAGACCCTGAGAGCTTCTCGTAGACCCTGAGATTGTCGGTTGATATATTAGCTGAGTCATCGAGCTTAGTGAGTCGAGATTCGTCGGGACATTCGGAGGGATCGACTGATGGTAAAGCACATATCGTAATTATTGTTTATAGAACATGAAACATGGTGTCCGCGGCCTAAAAATGTCCTTGAATGTCCTTGAGTGTCACGGATGGGCCGCGGAAACCCTGATGAAATAGGTCAGAAACAAAATTGTGATGAAGTTTGGTAGTTGTCTACATATATGATAATGAAAAAAGATAGGCCTATATAATTTTTAATATAATGTAAGGGTAAAACATGCAAAACATGGCGTCCGATAAGTTAAAACAGTGACTTTTATTTTCAGGTATTTACGACAAGACAACACAACGTCTGTTCTCTTATGAGATGAAGGATGTGTTATTACACCGTTTCTTATGGTCCCGTATCCCAATCCAATAACAGATCATGAGAAAAATTTTAACAAAATTCACAGAAAAGCTCGCATCCTAATCGAACAGGCATTTGGGCAATGGAAAAAGAGTTTTCCGATTCTTCGATGTGGTATCCGTTTGAAATTAGAGCGCGCTCCATTACGTGTTTTGGCATGTGCTGTTCTGCATAACATTTCCAAATATCTATGAGATAGTGATGATTTTGACTCACAGACTCATGAAAACAACGATGAAGTCATAGTGATTTATGATGAAAATGATGATGACCTTCAGAATGGGGATATGAGAAGTGCAGGACAACATCGCCGTCAAGAATTAGCAAATAGCCTAATGCTACTTTGACTTTTTTCATGAACATGTATCTTGGCGTTATCAATAGCTAACTTATCTGAAATACCATTTCGTGCTTGAACAATTTTAAATTTCGTTTTAGTTTCTGTTTGTCTGATAATCTTGCTGTCTAGACCAAGAGTATGCATTTTCTGGAAAATCCATAAGGTCGATAGTATTGTAAACCACAACCAAGTAGCCGCACGATATAAATATAGATATTTGCACTTATGTATACTTACAATAACTTCATATGTCGAAGAATGTAGGAAAAAGTTTTTATCTGATATGTCAGACAGAAAACTTGAACCGATTTAGCAGACACATTAGTAATTTAAGTTAACCACGATCGATGATTTAGTATACTTCTAGATATCAATTCAAATTCTTGAAGCGCGTGAATGCTTGCATAAAAATCCTTTGACCTCTTATCAGCCCGTCCTCATATGTCTCATGTGTTATACTTAGGTGTCAACTTTCGGCTGTAATCGTTAAATGACATGTAGCACCATTCTTTAGTGAAACATGCTTTCCGACATGAGGAATAATTTGTACATTTTCAGCTTCGCAACAGGAGGTTCTCTCTATTTTGTATGTGGTGGACATATAGCTTTCCACAGACCTCAAACAATGATCAATATAATTTATCAGTTAATAACTTAAATTCCATGGCTTCAGAATTTCTGTTGCAGATATTTTCAATGAATCAGTTGCATATTACCCTTAACTCTTCAGAAATCCTTAAAAAATGGTATAATACCTTTCTAAATCTTTTTTTTATCAAATAACTGTCCCTTATGTCTGACCAGAAAGGCATAAATCGCTTCAATGGTACATATCAGTTTACATCAGGATTGATAGAAATCATGATTTTTATTTACATAAAAAAACCTGGTTTACCTTTTCCACTAACTGACTCAGTCCACTTTGCAAATGAGTAAGAAAACACAAACGATTCCAAATAGTTCAATTAAAACTTAAATAAGCTACTTTCACGACAGAGAAAATATTACAACTGAGTTAAGGCATAGTCAGTCACTTGCTCATCATGGCAACTATTACTCACATCAACAAGACGTCTTTTCTCTCCAAAGTCTTTTCTCTTGAAGCGGACGCAAGACAATTGTTCAAGTAAAAGCAATTTCTGCAACTCGGTGTTATTCAGATTTTTCGTTTCTGGAGTCTCACTGGCGAGATCTTTCTTCTTCCTTTTCCCCGGTGCCGATGACTTTGTTGAGCATGAGTATTCAGGAAGATTCTCCATGGACGATTCAGATCCAGCTGAGACAGCGCCTTGTAAGCGCGCGAAGGTAGGATTTTCGTCATACATAAGAAGATCAACCAGATTTCTCTCCCACTTCAATAAATTAATTGGTTTGTTACCAGTCTTGTTTCTGTCACTTTTATTTTTGACGCGCACCTTAAAATTTGCTAGTTTCTTGATCGTTTTTTCCTTATCAAAAGGTCGACCCAACGATTGCATCATAAATGTAGGCTACACACTTGAGCAATCGCTTCACCTTCGATTTTTGTTGTGGTGTGTTGCTTTTCTCAAGTAAAACTGGATAGGTCCTCAGTAAATCGACGAGAATTTCATTTTCATTCTCCAATAATTCTTCTGTGCTTGCAGTAGACATCTCACCCAATTGCATAGATCGCATAAATGGCAAACGTCAGACAAAAGAAGATATTCGTTTAGCAACATGGATACAGAGCGATCGACCGATCATAAATGAGGGCTGCGACAACAATAAAAAGTGATGCATAGTTGGAATTCATATTTGACTAAGTAATTGGCTCATGAACAAAAATTCGCTTGTGATTGTATTAAGCTAGGAGCATGAGAAAAAGAAATTCTCGTTTGTTTTGCATTATGTGTGATATTGCTCACGATCTCATTGCAAGTGGTGACAAAATCTTTCAATCAACCGCTACAAATATCTTAGCATTGAAAGAGAATTTCTTCTACTCCGAGCAGAACTTTATGCAGCGGCGTCGCGTGCTCCCAGACCATAGGCCTTCGCTTCATAGTGGATTCCTATATTTCTGCAGCAGACAGCATGAACTGCATAATATAATTAATATGACACTATCTTAATTTCAGTGAATTTTCGAACACTTGTACAAGTACATGAACATTCAAGTCATGCTGGCATCCATTACTACAGAATAAAATGAAATGATGTGGGAAATAGATGCTGATATTTAAATGAAAGGTACACTGAAGTCCTTAGACTAACAAATGTAGACTTTTCTGCATGAGAATTGTGATTCACTATGAGTCCTCTGTGACAGCCTCTTTTTCTGAGCAACCTCATAAGCATGCAATCCTAAGCTGATTGTTCGTCTTGTTTTCCCAAGATTTTAAAAGTCAAATGACAATGAAAGCGTGATGTTGATTTCTCACATGACGCTTGACCGCTTTGGTGAGATGACCAAAGAGAACATTCACTCTCGAGGAAGCTCTCGCTAAAGCAAGACTACTCTGTTGTGTTTATTATAGCCTGTCAATAATTTAGATGTTTCAAATTTAGGGCTGGTTAATTGTTTTTGTGCTCCTCCTCATATTCTATCCCCTGAGAGTGGTTTAGTTTTATTTCAATGCCATGAACTTCGTGTACGATGGTTTGAGTTTTCTGCACAATCCATCGGACGACTGGCCAATGTAGAAAATAACAATGTTGAAATCGCCGCCATAAACATAATATCACCAATATGCCCTGAATCATTATCTCTGACTGAATCACACATCAATTATGGAAACTTCATCGCTGTATCTTCCAGCGGCTTCTCACCTTCCGATCCGACATTTAGCCATTGGTGAACGCAGACACGACGATTCAACGCGTCATCATATTCTCCAAAATTTGGCGAAGCCACGAATAGGGAAAAATTGCCCCTGAATCTAAGAATTTATAAATAGATCTTTTCTTGCATTGTTGCAATGTATTTGCTTCTTCGTTTCTATCGGGAGAAGACGAGTCTATCTATCGAGCTAAGCGCACACGCTTCACATATCACACAAACACACAAATCTCTGTGATTTGCTGTGAACACCCCCAGCGCATTGTGTGATCGCTTGAAGATCCCTGCAGTTAACAGATGAGCGCTGGCGCTCGGAGCGTATTTGAGAGTACAGTGGAAGCCGCTTAATGGAATCACAATTGTCCCGCCACATTTGAGTCAATTATCCGGCTGATTCAATTAAGCGAAATTATGAAATACATGTATATTTTGCCGAATAATGAAGGCAAAATGCTACGGAAAACTATATACCTACACGGATATATAACATTGTTAGTAAACAGTGATACGAAATAGCAAGATTTAGTATGAATTTGTGTAATTCTAGTTGTTGCAATCTTTATATTTCTATATTGTAGGCCTACATTCACATACATGTATTAGTAGTGTACTATTGCGCTGAATAAATGTGTAATTTGTAGAATGTTTAACTGTTGAATTGATACTCATACAATATAGCAATGTTATATTAATAATTCTGTTAAAGTAAATTGTAGTTTATAAAGAATTATAGCATTTGACTTTAGCAAGGAGAATATGTGAAAAACACATCAAAAAAATTGTTTCCATACTAGAACATGTTTATTGTTACACTCAATTGGCTTTCGTGAATCTAATGTATGACTTGTTTTATACTGTAAATCTATCTCATAGAGAAAGTGTTCAATCTTAGTTAGATACGAAGAATTGGTCAATTGTTGTTTGCTTTAATTCCCCATCCACAATTTGGTTGACTGCTTGTTCAAAATTTCTGAGCAGTCGGAAGTCACAGAAATTTCGAGACAATAAACCTGCTCAAAGCGTAGCCATTGATTTCATCATCTCTTGCGTAGTTGGCGGCGTTTCTTCTTCAGGATCTTCCACCTCCTCAATGTCTGGTTCCAAAACATCATGACTTGCATCTTTGAAGGAAATCATTACATCTTCCACTATTTCGTCGTCAGTTTGAATACCGGTGACTTGTAGATTGTCATCCACGGATAGCCATGAAGTCCAAATTTCAATTGGCATGTCCCTTCCATCCGGAAATGTGGGTGGCGAAACAAACCTAATCGGCTTTTCGTGTGGTCCAACAAGCAATCGTGATTTGCACCAACAGTTGCGAATGGTGACTGGATCCACATCCTCTCAAGCATTATTCATCAGCATAATTGCGTCCAAAAGATTCATTTTCTTGGCAAGTTCAGGGGCCGACGATCACTCATGTTGTCTATCTCTCTCAAGATTTTCCGGCACATTTCTTGACGATAAGTTGCTTTCACTGCTTGAATCACGCCCTGATCACACGGTTGCATAAGCGAAGTCGTGTTCGGCGGAAGGAACACTATCTTTATGCTGCTCAAATTTAAGTCTTTCGGATGAGCAGAGCAGTTGTGACAAAGTAGAAGAACTCTTCGATTTTGTCTCATAAGTTTTGTGTTCCAGTCGGTTAACCACTCGGTGAAATATGCAGAAGTCATCCACCCAGCTTTGTTGGCTTTGTATTCAACAGGTAGGGAAGTTCCCTTAAAGCAGCGAGGGTTTGAATTTGCCGATCACGAGAATATTTTTCTTTTCGCCGCTCACGGAACAGCAAAATAGGGCGGTAAATCTATCTTTGATTTTCTTGTTTCCTTTTCTTGCGTCATGAATGAATGTCAAAGTTGAATCTGGTAGCGCACGATAGAAAATTCCGCTTTCATCTGCATTCCAAATGTCCTTCACGGACCTTAGGCCATTCAGTCTCTAACCACTGTTGGCATGAGACGAGATCTGCGCTTTGTCCCTCTCCATGAAGCTCTTTTTTGCTGAAGACCTTCTCTCCTCTTCAGACGAGAAAACCAGCCATCTGTTGCCTTGAAACCATCCTTCCCGAGGTTTTCAGCAAGTTCTTCGGCCTTCTCTTTTACGAGGGGTCCACTCAAAGGAGCGTTCTTCTCCCTTGCATTTGCTATCCATTTTACCACCGCAGTTTCAACCGCAAGATCTTTTCCTGACCGCTGGCGCTTCCGATCATTGCCTTGCTGACCTTCGATTGTTGCTCTATCCTTTAGAAGACGACTGAGTAATGTCTGGGAAATGTTCAATTTGAGAGCGGCTTCTCGTTGAGACAGTTTGGATAATTGATCAAATTCGCGTAAGATCAGTTGTTTCTCAGAAATTGAAAGGTCACGTCTCTTCATGTTGCCAAATATTTTATCAGCTGTAGTTTTTAACATCGGCATGCTGTTTTACCCAGATAATCAACGCACATCAGATCCCCGCCAATCAGATCAGTGTGGGTTGAACTAACTCAGCTAAAAATAGCATCTATGTCATAGCTCATTCCTTGTTGTAGCAAAATTTGATTCAATTAAGCGACTTATGTGATTCGATAAAGCGATGAATTTTCTATGTAGATGTATATAAAAAAATGGTTCTAGGCAAATTGATTCAATTAAGCGGCTGATTCTATTAAGCGAGATTCCATTAAGCGGCTTCCACTGTAGTGACTTGAAACTGTAAAGTGTTTGTAAAGTTGTAAATGCAAGGATACTCGCAAAAACAAAAACATAAAACTATTTGAACCTTTGTTTTATTAACGCAAATAATTTTTTTGGGTATGCGGCGAAGGCCTCGCAGGCACGGAGACGACGCCACTGACTTTGTGCATACATAAATGAAAAAATCTTAAGTATGAGAATATTTTAGCTTAATATATGATAACTTCTTTTTGAGAAAATCTCATTTTTATGCATACGGCCCAATTAGCTGAGAAACCCTACATTGTAAGCGCACAAACACAACGCTTCTATTTTGACCACTTGCACGCTAGCTTTCTTTGATTAAAGGGAAGAGCAGGTCGACTGACATTATCAGTGGACTGAAGCTTGTGAAAACTAAAGAATGCACTTGAACAGAATAAACCACCTACTCGCACTTCGGCTTTCCCACATGGGTTTTTCCTCCGAAAATATGAAAGCAGAACAGCCAAAATCTCGAAATTGTTGGCTTCATAGAATATAATATTATAAGTGCAGACTGCTGAGTTGATGGCACTTCACACACTGCAGCAGGTAATTGCAGACATCATTCCCTGTTCATGTCCCTAATTCCGCCGGACACAGTCGAAGCTAGGAAAGCTAATTAGATTGAGGAAAAAATTAATTTGATAATTTAAACTATTTTCTGAGATTTTACTTTGATGGCTTGCCATGTTTGAATTGCTGTGGAGGAGTGGCATCGATGGCCATGGTAATGAAACTGTCAATTTAGTTGTAGAATGGTGTAGTGAGCTCAAGTTTGACTTTTTTAGGTAATCGAATTAATTCTGTGGCTTTTTTGTCTCCTTTGGAAATTATCATCAACCTAACTTTTATTGTATTAAAGACTAGCGTTTTCGAGTTTGGGTTTAAAAGAATGCTGGTATCTATCTATGGCTGGTATCATCAACTCCAAGAATATGCAAGTTTTATCAAGATCGGCCAACCCGTTCACTGGCAAACTCCAATTTTGTCTCATTACCACAGTCATTTCGTGAGTCATCATTTCCCTCGGTTGTCATAAGATTTCGAATCTCCCATCTGCAGACGGGCCCGCCTGTATGATGTATGCTATCGGTTAATGATTTTTTTTACTATAGAGCCAAAATAAATATTATCACGACAAAAAGCACATCGAGCCACAATTTCTACGCATCTATCCGGAAAACGCAATAGAGTCACTCTTAAGCTCTACAGTACCTCACTTAACATCTCACCAAGTTTCATCAAAATCCATGCAATACTCTGCCCTACACAGCCTTCAGAATATGACAAAGAAGACAAAATTTCAATTCTGAAAACACACAATTGGCCAAAACTCCTGCGCATCTTTGCGGAAAACCCAATGCAGTCATCGTTGTGTGTTTTTATGATTGAAATTTTGTCGTTTTTGTCATATTGTGAAGGTTGTGTAGGGCAGAGTATTGCATGGAATTTGATGAAACTTGGTGTGGTGGTGAATAAGGTGCTGTAGAGTTTGAATTTGACTCTATTTTGTTTTCCTCAAAGATGCGTGGACGTTTTGGCTCGATGTGCTTTTTGTCGTGATGCTATTTATTATGGCTATATAGTAGAAGTAGATGATTTATATTGAGAAAGAAAATCATTGACAAAACACTTGATGAATACACTTTGGAAACAATGTACCATTGATATATTACATGTACGAGTATAGTATGAAAGAGTACTTAGTCCTATAGGCATATAGTACACTTGGGTATTTGGGCATACTTCAATAAAATATCAAAAAATAGAAATAAGAAAGCAAAGTTCTACTGAACAAGAATGCTTTCAAATAATGCATATGTATAAGGTACAAACGAATTAAAACGTCTAGATGTTGCACTGTAGGGTTGAAGATAACGACCGGATCGACATGAGATGTCTGGCATAATGCCGTGGAGAATATGATTCTCGTTCTTCGAAGAGAGATGGAAGAGTCTGACAGCAGCTTCTTCACGTCGACGCTTGAGTGGTGGAAACTTGCCGCAAGGGCAATCTGTAGCTCGAAAGTCTTTCGGCAGCGAACATACCATTTTATGGATTCGGTTTTGAAAGCGATTCAAACGAGATTCGAGATGGGCAGGCAATTGAATAAAGACACTCGATGCATATTCGAACAAACTTCGGATGAGAGAATGGTAGATAGCTGCGAGGGAAGAAGGTGGTACCAGAGGCTTCAGAATTCTCAACCCATACATACGCTGACTTGCAGTCCTAATCTGCTTGGTAATGTGGCTGTCCTATCTCAATTGGCTGTTGAGTATAACTCCCAAGATACGCAGTTCATCGACATCCTTGACATCATTCAATAGTGTAGGCAAACAACTAGGCACTTTACGAATGAAGAGGGACTTGCATTTGTCATAGTTCAGAGAGAGTCCGTTTGCCAGTGACCAGCTGCTTATGTTCGCATGTTCTTCAGATACATTGGAACAAACTTGAGTTTTAAAAATCGGGATGCATAAAGTCACGTCATCAATATACTTGATCATCCGGGTTGAGTGATGAACAGGTGTTAGAGATGCTGCGACCACACAATACAAGTAAGAGCCAATAAGAGATCCTTGAGGTACACCTGATGGAATGTTCGTGGTTGTGCTGATGTTATCTCCAATCCTTACGGCTTGTTTACGATCTTCCAAGTAGCTGTAAGTAAGATGTAGAAAACCTAGAGGAACGTTGGTCTCTGACAATTTCTGGATAATGATGTCATGTCTCAAATTGTCAAACGCTTTTTTGAAATCATATGAAATAATATGCAAACCACCAATATCATCTCGGTCAAGAAGTAGCGTTGCATCATCCATGAGTTTGATTAGTGCGGCGTTGATGAGCCTGGTCTTCCACCAAATTGATTATTGCCAAAAGAATTGATGAGATTACTCTTTACTGTTCCACTCAGGACAAAATACTCAAGCAGCTTACCTGGAAGCGGCAAGAGTGATATCGGCCGAATATTGCATATATCGAATTTCCCTCATTTTGGTATTGGGGCAATGTGGCTAAATTTCCATCTTGTTGGAAAAATACGTTCACGTACGCAGATGTTGAATATGTGACACAGAGGCTCTGAGATGAATGGTGCAGCAGCTTTGTAAACCGCTGTAGGGATGCCATCACTGCCTGCAGCCTTATTGGTTGGAATCTTCATGAGTCGCTTCTCAACGTCGTATGGGGATATATCCATTGACCACAAGTCATCGTCCTCATCTATTATAGAAACACTACTGGGAACGAAGAATTCATATAATGTCTTATTGATGAGTTCTACGGTAGAAGAAGGGCCTCCATGTCGAGTGCATAGACGCAACAAAGGGTCAACGGATTTAGTGCCACGGATACTGCCAATAACCTACCACATTTTCTTCGAGTTTTCCTCTGCATTATGTCTCCATTTCAACTTTGCGACTTTAATCTCTTCTTGAACTTTAAGCTTCCAATAGTTGTATGATGCGAAGTTTCGTTCTCGATATGCGTTCCAACGACGTTGAATATACAGCTTCAACAAAGGGTTGATCCATGGTTTATTCCTTTCAGTGAAGTATACGATGTACTGAGGAATACACTCTTTGACTATGTCATTCAATAAGTCTTGAAACATATTGCATTTATCTTCACAGGACATGTGGGCAAGGTAAAAATCGCGCCAGTTTATTCCTCTAAACCGAGAAACAAGGATCGCCAAGTTTAATTCACGTAAATCATAAACCTTTTTCCGAACATGATAACATGCAGATTCATTTCTAGGTCGAGCTGTGATGCTACAATGATCAGAATAGATATGTCACCGATAGGAACAGTGACATTGACACAATATTGAGAGGAAATATCATCGCTCACAAAAATCAGATTAAGAGTTGCGTCTTTGCGTGTAGGAGATTGAACCATATTCTTTACACTGAGATCAACAGAGAAATCACATCGAAAGCGGTTGAAATCGCCAGCAATGACAATATTGTAATTAGGATAAATGTCACATAATGAATCAAAATTTTCAACAATGAAATTGTTGATGTCATCTTTTGATGAGCACGCAATATTAGGGGGTATATAAATACATAAGACTATTAAATTCAAGTCAGTCAAAATAGCCCATACAGTATTCATTCACATGATCAATCTTTGAGGCGGGCAGAAATGTTTTAAAAGACAAGGAATTACGAATAAATATTGCCGCACCTCCACCTCGATGAGCAGATAAACGATCGTCTCTAATAGCTGTATAACCAGGAATGTCGACGAGAGAGCTTGATATAGTATCACAAAGCCAGGTTTCAGTAAACATAAAGAGATCAGGTTTTAAAGTACATGCAGTTGTTGAGAATGTTGAGTTCTACGGAAAACTATAATGCTATGTTTGCGGTAGTTAGGTGTGGAAGTGTATGAAATCTATGTCATAATGAGATTGTACAGGTATGTATGTAGCTGTGATATGAACATTCAAATTTTTGTAATGATCTGCTGAACGACGGACTGGACATGTAAATTGTAGAAAACAGACACAACGCAATATATTGTTGATTTTCTAGAACAAAGTGGTGTATTCAATATAAAATTGGTGCCGTGACCAGGATTCTGGATAATTGCTGGTGACTGACAATTGATTTCATTGTGAGGAACTGTGTTTTGCATTAAGAAAATGGAACAGATATTTGAGATTGGTGTGAGATTGGGACTCGAAGGTGAAGAATTGAGATTATTCATTAACGAACAACAGAGTATTGAACGGGAGAACCGTGCTAGAGAGCGCGAAGAGAAACAAAAAGAATTCGAAGAGAAAGAAAAAGAGCGCGAAGAGAAGCAAAAAGAGCGTGATCATGAGATAGAAATGAAGAGACTTGAACTGATGGTGAGAGAATCAAACTCTAGTAATGCTTCTTCTGATGTTGTAATTACTAAAAGCAACTCTCCCAAACTGCCCACGTTTGTTGATCACAAAGACGATCTTGACAGTTATTTGAACCGATTCGAACGATTTGCACACTGTAACAATTGGGAAAAATCCAAGTGGTCCACATCACTGAGTGCTTTATTAACTGGCAGAGCTTTGGATGTATATTCGAGATTATCTGAAGAAGTGGCTTCTAATTATGATCGTCTGAAAGAAGCGCTATTGAAGCGATATGAGTTGACCGAATCAGGTTTCAGACATCGATTCAGAAACAGCAAACCAGAACAGGGAGAAAGTTCGGAACAATTTATAACACGCCTTCGTAACTACTTGAGTCGTTGGATTGACCTTTCGAATACAAGTCATGACTTTTCAGCTGTTTGTGACTTATTTACCCTAGAGCAATTCATTTCATCCTGCTCTCCTAGTTTAGCTGTATTTTTGAAGGAAAGATCTCCTTCAGGTTTGGATGAGGTGACAAAATTAGCTGATCAGTACTTGCTTGCACATAATCGAAGCTTGACTTCAGGTGATGACGTGAAGAAGACAAACAATTTCAGAGATGACTACAGACGAACTTTCCAACCAAGACAGCAGCAGCAGTCCTTCAAAGAAATGGATCGAAAATTTACTGCGAACTTCTATACATCAAATGAAGATTACAAAGTCAAATGCACTTTCTGTTCCCTTCTTCACAAATCCGAAAATTGTTACAGGTTGTCTTCGATGAATATCAAGCAAAGAAGAGATTCAGTGAGAACATCAAATGCATGTTATTTATGTTTGCGACGTGGCCATATTTCTAAGAACTGCAACATTGGTAAGAAGTGTGAAAGATGCGGTGCAAGACATCATGTTCTATTATGTGAAACTCTAGCTGCTACTCCTAACACAGTAACAACGTCTTCATCAATGTCATCGCGTACATGTTCTCCGAAAGTTCTATTGCAGACGGCTTCAGTGTATATTGAAGGGATTTCGTCAAAACGTATTCAAGCTCGACTTTTAATTGATGGTGGAAGTCAACGATCTTATATTCGCACATCTCTAGCAAATTCGATCAAAGCCAGAAAGATTGGTTGCGAGTCATTGCAAATAGAAGGTTTTGGTGAGAATTCCACGACGTGCAATCTTGATCTTGTAACTGTGAATCTCATCTCAAGAACCGATGATTATATGAGTTCTTTCAAATTACTTTCTACTCCTCAACTGTGTTCTCCTTTGGAAATGATTCCCAATGGTCCATGGATTGATGAATTGGAAGAGAGAGGCTTTATTTTGGCAGATGACATTCAGACTTCGCTGCATAGTGACAAAAAACCAATTGATATTGTTCTTGGTGCAGACCAGAAGTGGAAGATTTTCACTTCGAATATGTTTTCCACTTCACATGGGCTTGTGGCCTCAGAAACGAAGTTCGGATGGGTTCTCCAAGGTCCCATTTCAAATCGCGAACTATCAAATTCGTTATCTTCGTTATCAACGACGAGGGTTTTATTCACGGTTGACGTTTCGAAATTCTGGGAATTGGAAACCATGAGCATGAATCAGAATGAAATTGACACTTCCCCATGTCTTGAAACATTCCACGACAACATTGAGCGACATGAAGATGGTAGATATGTGGTACCTTTGATGTGGAAAAATACTGAAATTACTCTTGATTCTAACCTTGACATTGCCAAATGTAGATTAAAATGTTTGAAAAAGCGACTTGAGAAAAATCCAAATTTGATGAAAGACTATACTAAGGTTTTCGAAGAATACAGAGAAATGGACATTATTGAGAAGGTTCCAGAAACTGAACTCATGAAAGAAGGCAGTGTATTTTATCTTCCTCATCATGCTGTCATAAAGAAAAATAGTGAATCAACTAAAGTAAGACCTGTATTTGATGGAAGTGTTAAGGACAGAAATAATGTCTCCTTGAATGACTTGCTTGATGCTGGTCCTTCACTGTTGCCTCAACTGATTCAATTGCTACTCCGATTTAGATTCTATGCGATACCTTACACGGGAGATATCACGAAAGCATTTCTTCAGCTATTATTGAAGGAAAACGAGCGAGATTATCTCAGATTCTTATGGAATGATGATACATACAGGTTTAAGCGAGTGTGTTTTGGAATTACTTGTGCACCGTTTTTGCTCAATGCCACCGTCAGATATCATCTACTAAATTGCAAGGATAGCATCGCTGACAAAATGTCAAAAAGCTTCTATGTTGATGATCTTATTTCTGGATCTGCCTCTGTAAATGATTGTACATCAGAAATCGTAAAAGCAGCTGTCATAATGAAATCGGCTTGTATGCATTTGACAAAATGGACTACAAGTTCTGATGATCTTGCTCATCAACTGAATAAGGAGCACGGTATTGAAATGAAACATAAGGGAATGACAAAGATTTTGGGAATTCCGTGGAATTTAGATACTGATGAACTTGAAGTGTCAATTCCAGTCTTTGGATTGAATGGCACTATACTCACAAAACGTATGATATTATCATATACGGCTAAAATATTTGATCCCTTTGGCTTTGTGTCCCCTATTCTGGTGTCATTGAAACTTTTCATGAAAACATTATGGTTGAAGGGTTACGAATGGGATGCTCCTATCTCATCGGAAGATACAAAAGATTTTCTTGAGCTGGTTTCATCCCTTTCTGATTGCAGTAAAATTTCTATATCCCGATGTTATTATGACAAAAATGTTGGAATTTCACAATCTGTGCTGCATGTATTTTGTGATGCCAGTGAACAAGCATACGCAGCATGCATCTACATGCAAGTTTTGTCATTGAATAATTCTATGTCTTCGACTCTTGTCATTGCGAAATCTCGGCTATCTCCTGTAAAAAGGATAACACTTCCCCGGTTGGAGCTCCTTGCTTGCCATCTCGGCATGAAACTCCTAAAAATTGTACTGGACTCACTTAAATTTGAAAGTACACATATATATTGTTGGACTGATTCAACTATTGCCTTGAGCTGGATTCGAAGTCCCTCTTCACGATTTAAGCAATTTGTGGGAAACAGAGTTCAAAATATTCAAGATATTGTCCCACCCTCCTGCTGGAATCACTGCTCAGGTATTCATAATCCTGCCGATCAAGCTACAAGAAATGTGTCTTTTCTTAAGTGGAATAAAATGACTTGGTTTCATGGACCAGTTTGGCTGAATGATCTTTCACAATGGCCATCAAAGGAAAATGCAGCAGAGAACCATAGGGGAAATGAAGAAGTCCAAGAAATGAAGAAGGATGTTGTTAGTTTATTGTGCACTACAAGGAAAAATGTTTTTGACATTTCAAGGTACAATTCTTTGCAAAAGGCTGTCAATGTTTTTGTCTTTGTCCGTAAAGCAATTAATAAATTCAAAGGATTGCTTCATATGAAAACAAATCAAATAACTGTACAAAACAATACTTCCGGAGATTATCAAGAAGCGAAGACAGACTTGATAAAAATGGAGCAATTGAAGCATTTCTCCCAAGAAATAGCATGTTTAAAAAAGGACAGACCTGTTGCAAGTGACAGCCCTTTGAAAAATTTGGTCTTGCTATTTCGCGATGGTTGTCTTTTTTCTGTGGGGCGAATTGATTTTGATGAACTCATTGTTTTGCCTGGTGATTCTCACTTGACTAAACTGATAATTCTTGATATTCACATTAATTTGTGCCACAGTGGAGTAGCTTCCACGCTTACCGAATCGCGATCTGATTACTGGATTACCAGGGGAAGAAGAGTTGTAAGAAGTGCAATTCGGTCTTGCTTAGTATGCCGTCGACATGACTGTAAATCATATTTACAACAAGAGGCTCCGTTATGTGATTATCGGTTGAATCAAACCAGACCATTTGAAATAACTGGATGCGACTTCACAGGACCATTATATTTGAAAAAGGACACTAAAGTTTACGTATTGGTTTTCACATGTACAGTTGTTCGAGCTGTTCATCTGGAACTATGCCTAAGTCAAAATCTTGATGACTTTATATTGGCTTTTCGGCGATTTCAGGCACGGTTTGAGACACCGAAAACTATGCTATCTGACAATTTTACCACCTTTAGGGCTGCAAAAGAAAACCTGAAAGATAAATTAGAATGGAAATACTTACCTGAATATAGTCCTCATTGGGGAGGAATGTGGGAAAGGATTATAAGAAGCGTAAAGCGATCATTGAGACGCGTTCTCGGTAATCAAAGGGTAAAACTGGAGACATTGCAGACAGTGATATGTGAAATTGAAGCTTCGATCAATAAACGTCCTTTGACTTACATTTCAGATGAGGTAAATGATATGAAACCTCTTCGTCCTATCGATTTTTTCATTGGTTCTTGTCTAGAAGAAACTACTGAGAGTGCTGATCAGTTACGAAATGGATATAAGCAGAGAAAACACCTTTTGTCTCAGTTGTGGTTGAGATGGAAAAGTGAATATTTGATGGAGCTACGGTCCTGGAACAAAAAACGCAGTACAGGACAAGGAATCCCAAAGGTCGGGGATATTGTTTTAGTAGATCCGAAAAATATGACTGCAAAGAATCGTGCTTTGTGGCCTCTTGGCCGAATTCTCGAGGTGTATCAAGGGAAGGGCAATTTTCCGAGATTCGCAGAGGTCCTTTCTCAAGGAAAAGTGTGCCGGCGAAATACAAGTCAGTTGTACCCACTAGAATGCAATTGAACCTTTTGGTTGAGTACCACTCAACGGGCGGGAGTATGTTGAGAATGTTGAGTTCTACGGAAAACTATAATGCTATGTTTGCGGTAGTTAGGTGTGGAAGTGTATGAAATCTATGTCATAATGAGATTGTACAGGTATGTATGTAGCTGTGATATGAACATTCAAATTTTTGTAATGATCTGCTGAACGACGGACTGGACATGTAAATTGTAGAAAAAAGACACAACGCAATATATTGTTGATTTTCTAGAACAAAGTGGTGTATTCAATAGCAGTAGTAGGACAGTCTAGCCCCCGTCCGCACCATTTTCACGAAAGGTCATGACCTGCTCTTTCATCGGAGCACACGCCCACGCATCGGCGCACTTGGGGTAAGAGCACGGAGCACCAATCGGAGCACGCGGCGCCGAGCACGTGTGATGAGTCACAGCAAGGTATATAAGGAAGGCGCTGTCAGAGAAATTCATTCTCATTCTAACCATGCAGTACACGTGTGAATTCTGCTGTCAGTCCTTCTCTCGCTTTCAAGACTGTATTGCCCATGGGGCAGCGGAGACGGGTCGCAACTATTGTTGGACATGCTGTAAATGGTATGGAAACGAACACGATTGCCGCGCGTTTAATTATGGTGATGACAATGACTTGCTGTGTTTGGATTGCGACGGAAGTTTCGACGTAGAGGCGTACCATAAGCATGCGTGTGTTTGACGGTGTCGCTACTGCGATACAGTGGTGAATGCTGAAGCGGAAGGATGGGATGAACATTTGTGTCCCTACCTGTTTGAGTTTATGCAAGAGGGCGGTGCAGCTGTGGAAGAAGAACGTATCATGGACGGTCGCGGATATAAATATCGATTTATCCCTCATCAAGCCACGAATGAATGGAAGGTATATTCAAATTCAATGTATGCGGACTTGTATCGTGTCATTGTGCAACAACACCCCCACGAGGACGTGAAAGTGTTTGTGAGTATGAGACTCAGGTTTGCCAAGATGGATATGTCGACGGGCGAAGAGGAAGTGAGAGACATCATCACACCCTCATACATTCACGAAGGCGTCCAAGCACGTAACTTTGATATATGGTTCCGTGACATTGTGTCAAAGTTTGAAGAATTTATTGAAGACTATCAAGAAGACGGATCAGGATTTGCGGTGAAGGAAGTGTTGGAGTTACTAGTTCAAACAAGTTCCTTCCCTAATTTTCACATGGGCGCACCGATTCCTATCCACCGAGATATCAAGCTCTGCAAAGGCATATGTGTGTTTCAGCGCAACACGTATACATCGCATTGTTTTCAAGACAGTGTCCTCTATGCACTTGCCTACCAAGACAATCGCATTCCTCGACGTATTGATTCCCGCACCAAGACATCCTATAACAGTTATCAGAATCGACTTCCTGAAGTGCGCAAGTTGAATTTGAACCAGTATTATCATCTAGACTTTTCCATGATGACGTCAGAGGGCTTGATGAATACACGGGATATTCAGGAGTTCGAAAGAAGAACAATATCATTCTTCGTATCCACGTACATGACAGTAAAGGATTTGTGGGCCAATTATACCCGGTCCGTCAAGCTGTGAAGGAGAACACACGCATCGTTCATCTGGTGATGGTGACGCGGTACGATATGGAGGATCAGTCTGGTCATTTTCTTCCTGTGACAGATTTTCAGATATGTGCTCGCATGTGGTATCGGAACATGAGCCAAACGCAAGTGAAACGTTTTGAAACATGCGAGTTATGTAATTTACGATTCAATTTCTACGAGAAGGGTATAAAGTTTGGAAAGACAAAGGACATGGCGTACAAAGAACGTCTGGAACATCAAGCCAAATGCGATGGAGGATTTTTTCAGATGGAAACGACCCCGGAAGATACGAAACCGCACGAATTTATCGACCACGCGAAAACCACTCAACCCCTCGCTGTGATGTATGCGGACATTGAGAGCATGATTGATTCCGTGTCCAAGAAGCATACGGCAGCGTATGTGGGATCCTATGTGGTGTGGCATCCGGCGCTGGACATGAAAGAATCGATGGTGATCCATAAGGGGGACGAGTGCATTCCAGCCTTTATTGCACACATCAGACAGGTGAGCATGTCGATGTTTAATCACATGGAGGAGACGAAGCGTAACATGACGCTGACGGAGGCTGATATGCGGGACTATGAACAGACAGCTCAATGTAACATGTGCGGATATGATGTGAAACCCCAGAAGCAAGGTGAAAAGAATGGGCCTACGACAAAGGTGCGAGACCACGATCATATCACGGGCAAGTATCTACAAACCCTGTGCAATGCATGTAACCTGCGTCGACGTCAATCCCGGACCACATTAAACATCTTGTTTCACAATTGGAAGGGATATGACAGTCACCAGGTGATTGTACAAGGGTTTACCAAGCTGGATCACAAGTATAGGATCGAGCCCATTTATGTGTCAGGAGACAAGACGTTGGGAGTGACCATCTTTCTTCCCATGCCATCCAATACCCTATATAAACTCCGATTCATCGATTCGTGTCAGTTTTTGAAAGACTCTCTAAACAATTTGTCAACGACCATCAGTGACTTTCCTCACTGAAATCACATATTGAGCAACGTCTATCCGAATTGCGATCACACATCTATTCGGAAAGGATATTTTCCCTATACATATTTTGACTGCTGGGATCGTATCCACGAGACTCAATTGCCTCCGAAGGAAGCATTTTACAATGATTTGAGTGAGAAGGAGTTCGAAGAGGATGAGTATGCTGTGGCACAAAAGGCGTGGACAGAAACGGGGTGCAGCACGTTTGAAGATTATATCCACTATTATTTGACAGTGGTTGTAGCCTTGCTCGCAGACATCTTCGAACATTTTCGAAGTGAAATACGCGACGTGTCTGCATTGGACCCCATCCACTATTTCGGCACACCTGGCTTGACCTATTCATTTTTCTTTAAAAAGACACGGGTCAAGTTGGAGAAATTGCATGACGTGGATATGTACCGCGTGTTTGAAGCAGGGATTCGTGGAGGGATGACATTTGTGAATCAGCACTGCGCGCAAACAGAAGAAGGTACTCACCTGTTTTATATAGATGCGAACAATTTATACGGTGCGGCCATGATGGGACCTTTGTCGAAGGACTGTTTTGCCTGGGTACGACCGGAGGTCTTGGTGGACATCAACGACGAATGGGTGAGACGATACAATGTCAATGGCATCACAGGTCATGTACTGTGCGTCGATTTGGAGTATCCCCCACACGTCCAAGATGCCACGGAAGATTTACCATTGGCTCCTTACCACGGGACGGCGAAATGGGAGGACATGTCTCCCTATATGCAAGAGCTATCGCAAGAGTTGAACGGGAACCGACCCTTTCACTCAGCCAACAAGTTAATGATGACGCACGAAAATCGCAAAGAGTATGTGGTACATATCGCTGCTCTCAAGTATTATGTGGAGAAGGGCTTACATATCACCAAGGTTCATTACGGGATCTCCTTCAACCAAGAACCGTATATTCGCCCCTATGTTCAATACCATACGCAAGAACGCGCCAAGGCAACAACGAAAATGCGCCGCAATCTCCACAAGTTGATGGTGAACGCACTGTACGGCAAGACGATGGAGAATGTGCGGAAATATGGGAAGCACTATTTTGTACGATCACCGAATGTGTTTAGCAAATGGACACGTCATCCCTATTGCCAATCCTTCTTCAACATCAGCGACAAAGTCGTGGTGGTGAATGTGCGCAAGACCAAGGTAGACTTGAACAAGCCCATTTATATCGGGCAATGCATCCTGGACAACAGCAAGATTATTATGTACAAGCTGTTTGACCAGTGGAAAGCCAACAAGACGTGCACCTCAGTGGAACTCATTGGTGGGGACACAGACTCCTTCTTCCTCAAAGTCCGCAGCCGGTATACACGCGAAGAAGTGCTGCGTTCGTTTGACAACATCCCAAATTTTATTGATACGGAGGCGAAAGGTGTTCTCGATACCTCAAATTATCCCGTGAGTCATCCAGAGAGACGTACCGAGAATGCGAATCGTTTGGGATGTTTCAAGGATGAGTGTGTGGGGGATAGGGTGAAGGAGTTTGTATGTTTGAGTGCCAAGATGTACTCTTACATTGTCCTCAAAGGCAATGAGGAAGAAATCCACGACTGTCGCATGAAAGGAGTGTGTCAAGCGAAGAAGCGACAAGTGAAACATCAGAATTATGTGGACGCATTCGAAAAACATTCCATTACCACAGTGTTACAAACCCTCCTCCAATCCCAACACCACGAGATGAGAACGGTGACGCAAGTGAAGAAAGCCTTAAGTATCTGGGAGGACAAGCGGTGTTGGTATTTACCCAATCGGAGCCTTCCATACGGTAACCATCGCCTATATGAAGAAGGGTATCTACACCCCGCTCTCAAAAGTGTCAAGGATCTGCAACCGCATGGTGGAGCTCAGAGCATCCTCCGCAATACCACTGCAGACATTGTTACCGCAACTCCCTCTGGCCACAAACCGAGCATCACGCCCTTGTCGAGTCTATTGGAAATGGAACTCTTCGGTCACTGTACAGATTTTCCACGGGGGTGTAACCTCTCCCTGGAAACCTACGATCGTATTTGTAAAGAGATGCGCCAATTACTCGCCCCCTACGGATTTGACGTGAGCGACCCAATCACAAAATCCTGCACCGTTCAATGTCAATGGAACTATACAAAAGACCGCATGCAAACCATTCAACAGTTGCCATCGACATCGGTGATTTCCAACGAGCGCGAGCTGTTTCCCGGAACGTTAATACGCAAAGGTAAATTACACTGTTCCTTCTTTTCCAACGGAAGTGTGATTGTGACGGGTGTCTTATCGATTGCAGAAGCGGAATCGTTGGTGGAAGATATTCTCAAATCCCTATTCGAAGGAGATTCCCTCAATGAATCGGACAGTGACTAGTATCCCAACGTCGTGGGTTGTCGCAAGAGACCTTGGATATTCATTCAAAGCTATAGAAACTGTAACACATCTCAGTGAAACGATCACTGCTGGTGAATTAGTGGATCGACTCATGGATCTCGATGAGCACGCTATGAATCACCATTTGGATCGTAGATGGATAGAGGATGTCTCCCTGCTACACTGCAATACAATGACATTGGCGCGATCTAGAGTGAAAAAAGTGACATTTGCAACGGATGTGTCAGATAACTCTCCCCATAAAAGTGACTTTAGAAAGAAATTAGAAGAAGAGACATTTCAATTATTATGTGAACGGAACTGTGTTACATGTTTTAAACAGGAACGGTCCCTTCTCTTTTTACCATGTTCTCATAGTGTTATGTGTTCTACATGTTATGTACCCTTTGAAACATCATCTTGTCCCCTTTGTGATCAAGATATTCCTTCAACAGTCACTGTCTATCGTGCATGATGTATGGAAAAGCTCTGTGTATAGTGTATAGTGTGCTATCACGAGTGACTGAACCTTGTACAAAATCTTGTAGTATTAACCTCTGTCTGAAATAAAAATAGAATCATTGACATGATTCATTTCTTTATTGACTTCAAAACATGGGATAATGTAGAATACAAATAGGAATAGACAATTTTATCATTGAAGGACAAGTAGGTTTGAATGAGTTCTTGATCTTTCTCGTGAGCATCCAATGTTCGAAAGAAGGTCAGTGTTTTATCCATAGACGTGTTAAAAGGGCGATGGTTTAAAAAGTAAATACAGTAAGCACCACAATAGGCTTTAGGTCCTTGTATACGCAGAGGGCGACGATAGTCTAGAGGATAAGGTGTTGTCGATAACCATTCGGTCACATGTGGATAGTGAGATGGAGTGAGTCCATAAGAGTCAAAGAATTCGCACACGCGTTGATCCGCATTTTGATAAAAGGCCAACCAATGCTTGCCAAGTTGATGAGAGCGATCACTATTGACAATAAGTGTCTTTGATTCCGGGGAATGAGCAGGAAGTAGATCAGCAGGAAACACACCTTGGAAGGGAACGTAAGAAGATTGGAGGAGGCGATGAGCAAACGTTTGACAACTACACTGAATAGCACAGAGAAAATCATCTTCGCACATGCAGGCATTGAGTAAATGTTTCTCTTGTAATTGATTCATACCCTGCATGATTCCTTCGATTTCCGTGTTGCTTAACCATTCTCCCATTCAACCAACGCTGAGCTTTAATGAGACGATGTTGATAAAGAGATGTCCAAGCGATAGGAGGAACGTGATACTCGGGCTCCTTCACCATATCTTATGAGGATGTCAATGCGCACCAACACTTAACCCTCGGGAGGTTTAAAATTCGCTATTCCATTTCGTGAAAATCTGGGTCCACGTGGACCCAGAAGATTTATTTTCACAATCAAGCACAATTAGTACAGAAAGTACGAGTCACAGAGTTCGAATGTTCATCACAACAGTGATTCCCACACCGAGCACAGGTTTTTCTCGTTTTCCGATCTTTCTTCCACCCGCAGAGTTGACATCTGTCTTTTTTTCGTGTTGCTCTCTCAACATCCACCTTTGCTTCGATGATTGGCCGTGGCACGTCTTTTGACTCCAAAAATGGCTTGACCAGCTCCTCTCCTAAGCATCGCAGAAATTGTCTTCTTTTGTGAGGCTTGTCTCTTCCCCAATGAGGATCATTTCGCAATTCAACACATATGCATTTATCCCACACAAATCCAAGAGGTTGCAAAACACGATTGTGTGCCATCTTCGGCTGATGTATTTCACCGTATATGTCGCCACCATTTGGTCAGCTTTATCTACACCTCCTTTGGTCGCATTGTAGTCTTTTATCATTTCTGGAACCTTTCGTTCAGTCTGTTGATCAACAACTGGCTCTTGATGGAAGGTGCTCAAAAGAAGGACACAATCATTTTTCTTGCATTTGTAACTGAGGAGGCATGTTTGATCTTCGAGGTTGAATCGGAAATCTGAAGAGTAAACAGCACGGCCCTGTAGATTCTTCATCTGCGGAGGAACTTCTCGTCTGTTTTTCCTCAGAGTTCCTAACAAAGTCATGCCTTTTGAGCGGAGAGAGCGTGCGAGCTTCAAAGAAGTAAAGAAATTGTCAGTTGTTATGTGTCTTCCAGAATTTTCTAGAGAGCTGGTCAAATCCATGACAACACGTTCTCCAAGTCCGTGATGACTGGGATTGTCTTCTTTGCCTGTGTATATTTGTAGATTGTAACAAAAATAATTGTTGGCATCGCACAACAGCCAGAACTTAAGTCCATACCTTGATGGTTTGCTTGGCATATATTGCTTATATGCACAGCGACCTCTGAAAGGATATAGTTCCTCATCAACGGTAAGAAATGCACCAGGCACATACGATTTTTGACAGTTGTTCGTGAAACCATCCAAAAGAAGACGAACCGCTGCTAATTTGTCTCGCAGTTGTCGAGCAGCCCTTGTTTCAGGATTGTCAAAACGAAGCATGATACGTAACTCTTTGAATCTTGAATGGCTCATTGTTATTTTGAAGATGGGCCTTCCGTGTTCTTTCGACCACAGCTCTTCAGTACTCTCCATGTGAGAACGATACACGCCGCGTAGATATAACAGGCCAATGAAGGCTAACATTTCTTCCATCGAAGCGTCCGTCCATGTTGCACCTTTGATAGATCTCCCTCGCCGATTTGTCTCTTTTAGTATTGTCTCCATCATATCGTGATCAAACAAAATTTCCCAGCTATTTATAATAGTATTTGGCGCGCGAATATGCCGCAGAGAGTAACTTGTAAGACCTGGTGCTGGTCTAAGCAGATTCTCTCTTCGCTCCCTGCCACGTCTCTGTTCTTGAGGTAGGAGAGAATTCCATTGCTCTCCATCAGCGGATGAAATATTCACTTGATTGCCGATTGCTTGGTTAATGGATACGTCGTCATCAGAAGGTGAAATATTGTCACTTTCATCGATATCAGATGAACCAGATGATTCACTGGAGTCCTCCGTGTCATTCGCAGATGAAGAAGCTTCGGGAACGTCTTCCTGCGCGCCCCTCAATAATCTCAAAGCTTCAACTTTTGAGCTCCGTTGTGAGCGTTCCGCCATCTTCGCTCGTAGCATAAAACAGCAGTGCGGTGTAATGACAGAACGGCCTGCCTGCGCGGTCTCATAGCCAAGCGCAGGCAGGGAGCATTGTTCACGCGTCACATCAAAATCGATTTCATTAGTTCGTCACAGTTGCACCTGCGTGCGACAATAGCGACGATAGCAAAAGCTTTGAAGCAAAGCGAAGTTTCAGCTGCGTTATCCCGTGTGTCTTTGTGTGCAGGGAAGGAGTGTGCGTGTGTCTGTGTGCAGCCAATAAGCACTACCGCTATTCCGATGCTTCATTATCTACTGTTTCGCATTGTATCAGGCGAGTTGAGGCGGCCTGGGCAGATCGACAAACTAATCGATGGAATCGTTTGCAAGTGCGCCTGTGATTTCAACGTCTCCAAAATCTGACCAGTTGTCAGCCTTTGAAGTGCATGGCGTTAAGGCTAAAAATAGAAAAAATGCTACACATCGTGAGCGCGTGACGATAGCTGCCTTCACGAATATGACGGTCAGGATAAGGCTAAGATATAGCGTCGCTAAGGATACGGGAAATCCTTATCTGGTTTCACGAATACGGGCCTTTGTTATTTGGAATAGCAGTGACTGAATTTCTGCGCTATGACGACCGATGAAACGAATCAGTGTGACTGGGTCCAGCTGGAC